>JAAGNN010000033.1:0-307099 GCA_012411365.1 Ameiurus melas
GTGCAATGTGTAGTGTAGCATTGCAGTATTGTAGCTATTGTGTACGCTTTGTGTGTTCTTTAGGGGACAATGCAATTGGTAATGGTGTTACCAGACACTTTTTTTCCACAATTCTTCACAAACCGAAGTATGGTTTCAGTTTGAACTTGGGTATACTACATCATTTCTCTAAATTCTGGCAATTTTTATAATTGATTTGGCCTGTTAAAAAGTAGAATTATGTCAAACAGTTTTAATGTTTCTGCATGTTTTATGTTGAACAGGAAACATGGGAGTTACCTGCCTGTTTGAGGGGCAGCCAGACCACTTGATGCCCTCATCTTCACAGTTTCTTATCGGAAGTGACCTCTTCCTAGTAGCAGGACAAATGCTCGGCCATTCTTTCCTTCATGGCGGACCATGTCTTGCAGGGCTCAGCAGAGCTTTTGTCCATGTGTTGCTTTTTGGTTCACATGATACAGCCACTTTACTGTTGGAGGACTGCCCTGATATTGATGTGCGAGAGACCATCAACCTGGTATGTATATACGATGTAGATACTTGGTCAATTTTTCAGTAAGTATTCTTTTTACTCTAAGGTTGTTTTGTACTAATTTTGTACAATTTTTAATTGAGCTTAATGTACAGTATCCATTGAATTAGGACCAACATGAGAAAGTTTTGGAGCTTTGTTTGTCTTGGGATCTCGCGGGTCCAATCGAAGAAAACAGAAGGTGGCTCTACGAACGTCTGTTTTCACATGCAGTAATGTAAATTTCTTGTTTGTGGTATGTGATTACATGTATTCAAATACCTGTATTTCCCTACTGGACAAGACCATGTTTTATGTTATGACTTCTGAGTATGCTTAAAGATAATTTTAATGGAAACTCCTTTGAAGTATCAGGCAATTAACTATTGCCCCTCTGATGAATGTAGTTTTTTTTAATTTCTCTCCATTTGTGTTTTAGGTCTCTATGCTCTGTAAATCTGGCTTGCATATTTAATCCACATTGTACTTATAGAATTTTGAAGTCGTGACAAATAAAACATGAATTGTCTGCTTAGTGAGTAAGCTCTGAAGATACATTGAATGACTTAGAAGATATGTTGGATGATTTAGAATGACAGAAATTAAACTCTCTTCTGTGAAATTTACTGGCTGTTTTGCTCATTTTGGTAGATATTGTCGGTTCTTGGGAGAAGAACATGCCAAATGAAACAACTCAGACAAGGACTTAAAGATACAATGGTTTGGTCGCTTCTGACTGAGAGGAAGGATGTGGCGTTTTTTTTTAATGGAATCTGAAGACTCTTGCTCCTCTGAGGTAATGAGTACTTTTATACATTAGGTTAATATTTGATTTTTATTCCCTCAGTATTTGTCCAAACATATTCAATGTCAGTGTTTAACCATTAGTCTACTGGTCATGCTGTAGATGCTGCTTTCTCAAATATTGTGGCCTGCTGCTGCTGATGATGATGAATACCCAGCTGAAACAAACCAACGTATCACTGGGTACTTGAGGCAGTTCATTGAGATGGGTATGGTATCAGCAATCTACCTCCAAATCTACATAGGCTTCTTTATTTACATTAAATATAAATAAGATTTTAAACATGTTTGTCATAATCTGACATTTGTGTGTCTTCATGTCTATGTAAATGTTTCGTTGTTCTATTTTGCATTTTAAAATAAAGTGAATAATGTGCCTTGCCCAAGACCACAAAATGTTGCTGTCATAAATGACAAAATAACTTGTTGAAAAAGATTTTGTTTATTCGATTTCAGCATGTAGCAAGGAACTGAAGGACCTGTTCAAGTTTTGGGTTGGATGGGAAGTTGCTAAAGAAAGTCTGGCTGTGGAAGTTGTTAGTGGTGACCTACCAAGAGCCTCTACCTGCTTCTGTATCCTCAGATTACCAGGGCACTACAAAGATTACCAGTCCTTCAGGATGGACTTGATTATGTGCATTGGGTCATGCAGGTTTTGGGCATGTGTAACTTTAACTTTGATTATTCAGCAGCTGGAACTGCATATTTCTTCAGTAACATTCACCCTTTCATTGTTGCCTAATTTATGCAGCATAAATGTTTCATTTCTAGTTTAGCATATGCATGAAAGTGCTGTTACTGTTTGTAATGTTTAAGTCTGTTCTGTTTTAACATGCATGGCACATGCAATATTTGACAAGATGGCATGTACGTTTTTACTGTACCCCACCACACTATTTTAGATGCAGTGGCTACTGAATGTTTTTGGTGAAAATGAAACTGTTTTTCCATGCCTTATGTTACTGTTTTATTATTTCAAAATATATGTACATTTTGTACATTTTCAATTGTGAGCAATAGCGGTTTCCTGGTTTGTCTATGCTACGTTTGATTTGAGTTTTTATATTTATGTTTAATAAAGAAGTTGGATCTGCACATGCCTCCGTCCCCGTCTACAACCTGGTGACAGAATCCCAAGCCTCGCTTACAGACGCAGCAGATCGAACCGCGGCACCATGGATGCAGTAGGAGAACGGCAAAGAAGCCGCACCCGGGAGCCCACGCTATGTGTTCCCGCCTTGACACATGGGCACAGCGAGTGGCAGCCACGGAACCCTGGGTGCTGGAGGATATTTGGGAGTTTTTGGACGTGTTTTGGGAGGAGTTTGGAGAACCAGGAAAAAACTATGATGAGTTGCTGGAGGATGTGGACGTGGCGGAGCGCCCATTCCACGTGTACTATGAGCAGGTTCTGCTCATCTCTAGGTCTCCAGTCCCAATCACTGCCAGGCCAAGCCACAGGTCCAAGTTACCGCGCATCCTGATAAGCGGAATATGTTCATCAAGTCTGCTCACCCAATTTTCATAATTCCACCCACAGCTAAGTTCCAAGTTCAAGCCCAAAACCTCAAAAAAAATTTGGTCTGTTATTTATGATGTGCAGATATTGAAATTTTTAAAAGAGAGCTTTTTGATAACCAAACTTTAACTGATTGTATATTTCACAAATAAGGCTAAGAGTCCTTGTTATAAACAATTAAGAACAATTATTCAATATAATTTCATGAGAAACTTAAACCTTCAAATAGCGAAAATACACATCATATCTGCTTTACGGACAGCCTCCTAAATTAGACATACTTAGTTTGTAATTTTGTATAAATTATTAGAGTTAAATTAACAACTTTGTTTTTTAAAACCATGTCCTCTTGTTATATAAATTACCTGATTTGTGTGTATGCAAATTAACTATCTAGCAATGTCCCCACTACAATATGAAAACCAGTTAATTTTCTGTGTATGCAAATTAGCTATATGGTGATGTCCCCACTACAACATGAAAACCAGTTAATTTGCTGTGTATGCAAATTAGGTCCCCTTTAATGATGAGTTCTTCTTATGTCCCCTTAGGTGTGAAAAAAACAAGCACAGAAATTTTGTGATTTAAATCCAGTATTTGAGATGATATGTGTGTTCTCGGGCTTAAATTGTACATGCCTGATTATTTTTTCACATCTGTAGGGCCTCAGGAAAATCGTGTCCCCATAACACATGGGTGGGACTACTGACCCCAGAATGTTCTAATTACAAGTGTGTGTGGGTGGAGCAAGTTGAACAGGTGAGATTCTCCATCCGGTTACTTTTTTTTCAATGCAGTAGATCAGTAAATGTACACTGTATTATAGCTGTCAATTTTCCTATTGTGGTCATCACCAGTATATGACTGTAACCCTACACATCCAATCTAAAGAGAAAGTTTCATCAGTAAAAACCAAACAAGCTAGGTTTGACCGTGTCCTTATTCTCTCTCACGTGGTGATACATATCATAGGACCAGAAAATAGAATAATGAATCATGTCTATTGACAGATATTTTCCTATATCCTCTATATCGCCAATGTCACATGTTATATTCATAGTGTTCCCATGGTGACAGTGTTGTGTATTTCTTGTTCTTATTTGTGAAGTTCTGTTCAATGTCACTTTCAAATAAAAGGAGAAAAGAAATAGTGCATTTCACTGGTGTTTAGTTCACACCATGATCAAAAAGCAGTCATGAATACATGCAGTTATTTTGTAGAGATCATTTTCATCAGTTTTAGAGAAAAGGTAATAAATGGTGATATATGTTTTGTCCATATGGCCCAGATCTCAGTGCAGACGTAACGTGTTAGTGTAAAAAGTGAAACAATCTTCTGTAACAGTACTAGAGGTTTGTTTAAAGATGATTAGAGTAACTATTAACAAGCATTAATCCAAACAGTGCAGTTCAGTGTTACATTAAAATAACAAACCATGCAGTAATACATTTATAAATAAAAATACTCACACAGCTTTTCTAGAGGCTTTGACCACTGGCAGCAGCTTCAGAAAACATTCCTCTGATGGGTCATATTTCCTCAAATCAAACTCATCCAGCTCCTGATCTGAGTTCAGTAACACAAACACCAGAGCTGACCACTGAGCAGGAGAGAGTCTGGTTCCACTGAGACGACTGTCACCTCCTCTGTTCAGGTAAGTCTGTACTTCCTGCACTAGAGAATGATCATTCAGTTCATTCATACAATGGAATGGATTTCTCTGGAGATGGATTCTCCCTGATCTTCTCCTTGATGTACTCGACTGTTTCCTGTTTGCTGTGAGAGCTGCTTCCTGTCTGTGGCATTAAGCCTCGTAAGAGAGTCTGATTATGAGAGTCATATTATGTATGATCTCTTACCTTGATGTTTCTTTCTTTTGTGCCTCATTGTTTTCACCTTTTGTTTTGGCCCTTCATTTTCTTCCGGACTGTGGCTGAGAATTATTCAGTTTTACAACCTCTTCCAAATTATATATAGGCTATGCAATTATCAGACACCGATATTACTGGTCACTCTCACTGTCATCCTTTCTTGCCCTCTTTGCAATTAAATAAAATTAGCAGCTAGCTAACAATATGTTTTGTCCTGGTTTCACCTCACTCCAGTCTAAACTAAATGATTTTATAGGTAAGCTGACTACAGTCATATAAATAAACTGCGGATTATTAAGGCTAAATCTTACTAACCACTCTTGCTAAATGTCGTAAGCACACTTACGCTTTCATTTCAGAGTTGTTCCGAGTAAATGATTTGTTATACACTGATTCAGACAATGACATCTCGTGAGCTCAGTGTTGGACAGATCAATTGTTTTAACGAGAATTAATTGGTTCAAATTAGTCATTCGGTTGCGACTCGACCTATAAATTATCCACATTGATTCAATATTATTTAGCTCTGAATATTCAACCTCAACCAAAGTGATGATTCTGATGGAATTTCAACATTGAATCAATGTCACCATGCTATCTGGGAGGATTCTGTGCAAGGCATCAGAAATGCAAATGCAAAGGGAATTAGAACTTTGGCAGATTCCTTACACGA
Source organism: Ameiurus melas (assembly GCA_012411365.1). NCBI lineage: Eukaryota > Metazoa > Chordata > Actinopteri > Siluriformes > Ictaluridae > Ameiurus > Ameiurus melas. Next base: position 5,380 of record JAAGNN010000033.1, read on the forward strand.
CCCAGTGCAAGTGAAATAGCCAAAGTGGTTAATTGCCATTGCTATTTCAATATGGCAGGATCATAACTCAAGACATGGGAAATGCAATTGCAAATGGACTTTGTTTCCATGTGAAATTTGGTAGACACTACGCTCGTGTAAGCGGTAATACACAATTTGCATTTTCATTTGAGTTGTCACAATTTGTGTAAACAAATAGATAACGCATCTGCAAATACAGTTTGAAATTGCTTTGGAAAATTGAAAAATGGATAGTGTAAGTGGAAAGAACCATATTTCTGTCCATTTAAAAGAATAGAAGGCAGAACAGAATGCCAATTAAAGCCTTTTGGGATTCATAATCAAGTAATCACAGATCCAGCTTTGATTGGCCAGAAAATACTCTCTTTCTATAATAAATTGTATTCCTCAGCCTTTTCTATGGATGACTCTGACTCCTCCTTTAACCATATGACCGATCGTATTCCCTGTATAGATGACGAGTTCACAGGGTTGTGAGTTTCTCTTTATGAAAATTCAAGTAGTTCAATCTCCTTTCCAGGAGGTACCTCACCCCGATTTATCATCAGATGTGGGGTTAAACAGGGCTGCCCTATTTCTCCATTTCTCTTTGTAATGTTTACAGAAATGCTTTCAATTTTTATTACAAATTCAAACATGGTTCCATTAGTGGTACTTGGGCAACCAGTAATCACCAGCAAGTTAGCAAATGATAGAACCATCTTTATGAAGCAGGTAACGAAAGTTCCCAAGATATTACAAACAATTCACATTTTCTCCAATGCGTCCATTCGAAAGTTAAATTTGAATTATTGTGAGCTAATGCCAGTTCAAAATCAAAATCGCTTAACGGAGTCTTACAGGATCCCTATGAAATTCAGTTAATACTCAGGCATGTGTATATATCCCAAGCCTCAATTGAAAGTGAAAATATGAATGTGTGGAAAGTAGTAGATGAATAAAGTAAACTTTGCTCGTGGTTATTACGATATATTAGTTTATTGGGATAAATCTTTTAACTATCCTGCATACTCAAAGTAGGGCTATTAATAAAGATAAATCAGGTTAATTTGTATTATATCTGGATCAGGAAAATTCATTAAATTAAGAGAGCAGAGATGACCAAAGAATTTAAAGATGGAGGCCTACAAGCGAGAGATTTGAATTGTATAAATGGGACCTTGAAAATTAAATGGTTAAAACCTTTCCAAAACAACTACTTCTGGTTCCATATTCCAAGGGAAATATTTAAAAAATTGGGAGGGATAAAATTTTTACTTGGATATGATTTCAGTGTTTACTGATTAAATTATCGCAGCTTCACCAGAAGGTCATGTTATATTGGAAACAGTTGCACCTCCAGGATTATTTTCAATTTTGTAATTCCAAATTAAAAGATCGGAGACACCCACTTTGAAGATAAAACCTTTCATAGCATGTGAAAATGCGCTGTTATATTTTTACTGCAGAATCACATAAAATTCACCAATAAATATTGTTCAATTACACACACACACACAAACACACCACGGTCCTTCCTGCTCTGCAGAATAAACTAGATAAACCAGTTAGATGGTGTCAATGAAAGTAAAACTAGACAGCTCCATTTTGTGTCAAAAATAAAATGAACCATTTCAGGAGTAAAAACACAGTGAGTATCTAAATCTAAAGCTATAATATATAAACCCACTGAATGTACACCAAATGCAGAAGAGTGTTGTGGGTTTGTATGGAAGTTTGAATGTACACAGATTGTTTTATGACTTGATACCGTGACTATTTCCTGTAAGAGAACTCTGTGATGATACAGGGTTTGATTTAACACACCAATGTTGGAGTGAAGTAAACGTGTGTCCTGCTGTAATCTGGAGAAGGAGACATGACCTCCAACATGAGTGTGTCTGGAGAACAGGACTTAAAGAAAGACGAGAGGTGAGTTACTTTTACATTCACCAGCAATAAATACACACCGTCTCATGGGAACAGATCTGTATCTCTAAACACTCACTAGTTTACAGAAGAACTAAACTTTGGTTTAAGGTGTTTAATAGCAGTGAATATATCACTGATCTGATCTAAGAACAGTTTAGAGAAATCATTCACTGAGAAGAGTAAAAAGGACTGTGTAATGTGGAGGAGAAGAGCAGTGTGGCTTTGAGTCAGTGAACTCTACAGGCTTTAAGACCCAGCTGAGACAGTTATCTGTGATTGGGTCTCCTGACATCAGTGTAATTCCTGAGGTAAGGGGCGTGTCTCCTGTTTGAATAAGTGTGCAGACTGTAGCTGAATTAAAAAGATGGAATTATTGGTGTTTAATGATGAACACATTGTGTAACAGTGCCGAGACAGCAGAGTATTAATTATTGCTGATATTTCTGTTCTAATTACAGAATGATGGAGGGAAAGAGATCAGACTCTACAGAACCCAGTTGTGTCTCCATGAAGAGTGAGGAGTCAATGGAACTTCCAAATACCTTCAGAGATTTAGCCAGTTCTCCTGATGTGAGGTCAGTACAGTGAGGTGTTTTACAGAAGTGTTCCACCTGATCAAACTCACTGGTCTCATTATGAAGCCCTTCATGATCTTTATCAGGTGTTGAAGCAGTAAAACACTAAAGTGTGCAGTGCTGCAGCTCTCGGACTGGCAGTGAGGAAAACTGCTTTAAGAGTCCAGTTCAGCCTGCAGTCCCTGAGCTGGAGGGTCTGTGGTGCTACACAACAACATTTACATCTGGGACATTAATGACTAGATCACTATTTTATTCATAAACATGTTAGTGTCAGTGAGGAAACCCTGAAATCAGTGTATTGTGTTAAGAGGATAGTGTTAAATATCTGTCTCTGTATGTATTAGTGTGTTGTGCAGCTATGAATAAATATAGTCTATATTAAATCATGTGTTTTATTTGTTCACAGACCACAAAAGAAGAAATCAAACATCAGCAGAAATCAGCTGGACTCTATATTCACGGTGTGTGTCTTTTTAATGTGTGTAACTTGTGTGTGAGTAGGTTGCAGGTTATTTTATTTAAGGTAATGATGGTTCACACGTTTATCGATGTGCAGCAGCATTATGGGTAATCAGACAGAATTTCAGTTGTATCTGTGGTAATAGAAAGAGAGCTTTCTTCTTTTCATAAAATAAAAGCATCTCTCAGTGTGTAACATTATAATATTTAGATGTGTTCCTGTGTGTTTCTAACCAGGAGCTGGAACACAAAGTCATCACTCTGATAAAGAATGAGCTGAAGAGGTTTAGGAAGCTCCTGAGTCCAGATTACCCAGCATGCACTGAGAGGGAGGTGGAGGATGAGGAGGATCTACAGAGTATCCGAGACGGAGCGCTGAAGATCACACTGCACGTCCTGAAGAACATGAACCACACAGATCTCGCTAACACACTGCACAACAGTAAGAGCTCTGAGTCATGGCTTTATTCCATCAGGTTCACTTTAGAGAGAGGAAATAGTTTTAGATATGAACACTTTTAGTTTGAGTTCAGTATCATGTACAACTGGTTCTTTTCTGTTCTGTTCCTTCAACAATATTTAGTCCATGAATCAGGAATGAACAGCAGCATTTGAAAGAATTTTACATTTTATATTGTGCTCAGTGATGTTGCATTAAAACATGTTATTACTTTGTTTATTAGAACTCACCTCTGTGTATCAGACAGAGCTGAAATCCAGCCTGAGAGAGAAGTTTATAAGAATTAATGAAGGAACCTCACAGCATGGAAGCTCAGCACTTCTGAATGAGATCTATACAGAGGTCTACATCACAGAGGGTTGGAGTGGAGACGTCAATATGGAACATGAGGTGAGACAGATTGAGACAGCGTCCAGGAAACCAGCAACACAGGAGACACCCATCAAATGTAATGAGCTCTTTAAAGACAAGTCCATCAGAAGAGTGCTGACTAAAGGAGTTGCTGGAATTGGAAAAACAGTCTCTGTGCAGAAGTTCATTCTGGACTGGGCTGAAGGAAAAGAAAATCAAGATGTCACCTTTTTGTTTCCACTTCCCTTTAGAGAGCTGAATCTGATGAAGCAGAGAAAACTCAGTCTGATGGAGCTTCTTCATCACTTTTTCCCAGAAATGAGAAAACTAGAATTAGTAGACTCCTACACAGTGGTGTTGATCTTTGATGGTCTGGATGAGTGTCGACTGCCTCTAAATTTCCAGAAGAATGAGAGATTGTGTGATGTGACAGAGTCAGCCTCGGTGGATGTGCTGCTGACAAACCTCATCAAGGGGAATCTGCTTCCCTCTGCTCTCCTCTGGATAACCTCTCGACCAGGAGCAGCCAGTCAGATCCCTCCAGAGTGTGTAGACCAGGTAACAGAGGTACGAGGCTTCAGTGATCCTCAGAAAGAGGAGTACTTCAGGAAGAGGATCAGTGATCAGAGCCTGGCCAATAATATCATCACACGCATGAAGTCTTCAAGAAGCCTCTACATCATGTGCCACATCCCAGTCTTCTGCTGGATCTCAGCCACTGTTCTAGAGAGAATGTTGGGTGAAGCAGAGAGTGGAGAGGTCCCCAAGACTCTGACTCAAATGTTCACACACTTCCTGATCTTTCAGATCAAACACAAGGACCAAAAGTACCACCAGAAATGTGATCCTGATCCTCAGCAGACCAGAGAGAGTATCCTGGCACTGGGGAAACTGGCTTTCCAAAACCTGGAGAAAGGAAACCTGATCTTCTATGAGGAAGACCTGAGAGAGTGTGGCATTGATGTTGGAGAAGTTGCAGTGTACTCAGGAGTGTGTACCCAAATCTTCAGAGAGGAGTTTGGGCTTCACCTGGGGAAGGTGTTCAGCTTTGTACATCTGAGTGTTCAGGAGTTTCTGGCTGCTTTATACACATTTCTCTCCTTTACTTTTAGAAAGACAAATGTGTTAGTGGAGCGACGCACTGGCCGTTTCCATTTCTTCAGCATGTCAGCCATGTCTGTTTTCCTCAGGAGTGCCATGGACAAGGCCTTACAGAGTGAGAATGGACACCTGGACCTGTTCCTCCGCTTCCTTCTGGGTCTCTCACTGGAGTCCAATCAGGCTCTCTTACGAGGCGTAATGCACCAGACAGGAAGCAGCTCTCACAGCAAACAGGAAACAGTCAGGTACATCAAGGAGAAGATCAGGGAGAATCCATCTCCAGAGAAATCCATCAATCTGTTCCACTGTCTGAATGAACTGAATGATCATTCTCTAGTGCAGGAAGTACAGACTTACCTGAACAGAGAAGGTGACAGTCGTCTCATGGGAACCAGACTCTCTCCTGCTCAGTGGTCAGCACTGGTGTTTGTGTTACTGAACTCAGATCAGGAGCTGGATGAGTTTGATTTGAGGAAATATGACCCATCAGAGGAATGTCTTCTGAAGCTGCTGCCAGTGGTCAAAGCCTCCAGAAAAGCTGTGTGAGTATTTTTATTTATAAATGTATTACTGCAAGGTTTGTTATTTTAATGCAACACTGAACTGCACTGTTTGGATTAATGCTTGTTAATAGTTACTCTAATCATCTTTAAACAAACCTCTGGTACTGTTACAGAAGATTGTTTCACTTTTTACTCTAACACGGTACGTCTGCACTGAGATCTGGGCCATATTGAACAGAACTTCACGAATGAGAACGAGACAAACATAATACTGTCACCATGGGAACAATATGAATACAACATGTGACGTGTGTGTGTGTGTGTGTGTGTGAGTTAAAGGTACAGGAACAGTCTGGCTGTGCAGCCACAGTAAATATTAATTTATTTTAGACATTTTAAATCTCACACATCTGATGTTATTTTTATTTATGCTATGCTAACAGAAAGAATAAGTTAATATTACCTGTCTTACATTTTATTGTCTGTTTCTGTTCTGTTTCACCAACGAAATATTTCCAAACAAAGCCACAGCACGTCCTGCTCCTTTTTGTTCAAACAGAAGATTTCTTATTTATTTTATTTATTTTTTTGTTGGAGACCTTTTAATATATACTTTCATTAAAAAATGGTTTCAAGTTTCAATTATAATAAAGCATTTGTTCAAACAAAAGACCATCTGTTTTCAGTCCTTTAAGGACCACTGTAACTGATAATTATTTAATAATATCAGTTACAACAATCCTTAAAGGAATGAAAACCGAAGGGTGTCACGTATTGTAGTCGGGGGCGGATGCAGGTGCAGATCAGATTCTTTTTATTTAACTTAGATACCAGAACTCAGAGCAAACGCACAAACCGCACGTACAAACATAACAGCTGATAAGACTAATGCAACCAATAATACCGAGCGCCGTGCTCTGTAACTCCGGTGTTTAAGTAGCCAACATAATCAAACTTAAACACAAACACCTGTGATGGATCCCCGTGGTTACGCTAGCAACCACAACAATGTCACATGACTCGACCAGGGTCAAGCCACAGTGCCCTCTGATGGCCATACCGTGACAAAGGGTCTTTTGTTTGAACAAATGCTTTATTATAATAAAGCATTTGTTTATACTAATAATAATAATATTTATACTACTACTACTAATAATAATAATAATCGTGGCTCATATTATGAACATGTGCCAGTAGACGACTCGGCTTGTCGCCATCAGCTACGGCGACAGGCCACTTCCTGTCTCATACCTAGTATGAAAAACACTTCTAATATTTTCACTACAGATCCCATGAAAATTAATGCTACTTTTAAATCGTTTTACTCTTCGCTTTATAAGTCTGAATTTCCAACAGATAATACTAACGTGAACGCATTTCTTCAAAACCTCTGTAACCCGGTTATTGATTCGAATACTGCTATGCAATTGGACTCCCCACACTCTCTCGAAGAAATTTTAATTTCAGTTTAAAATATGCAATCTAACAAAGCTTCTGGCCCGGATGGGTTTCCAATTAAATTTTTTTAAATGTTTATTGGAAAATTAGCTCCATTGCTTTTGGCTATGTTCAACGAATCTTTGGAATATGGGTCTTTGCCTCCAACCCTGACATATCAGCCCTGATAGCTCTACTTCTAAAGGAGGGTAAGGATCCATCCTCCTGTGGTTCTTATAGACTGTCACTGCTTAATGCAGATGTAAAGGTGTTGACAAAAGTAATGTCATCTGGTTTAGAGAATGTACTTCCTTATATTATATCTGAAGATCAGAACGGTTTTATAAAGGGACATCAATTGTTTTTCAATACCCGTACATTCTTTAATATAATTTATTCAAAGCATTCGGCTGTGCTCCCGGAGATTGTGATTTCATTAGATGCTGAAAAAGCATTCGATAGGGTTGATTCTGAATATTTGTTTGCAGTCTTGAGGAAGTTCGGATTTGGGGACAAGTTTATTTCTTGGATTAGCCTCCATTCCTCAACCTCTAATGCTAGGGTTCGGACAAACAATACTTATTCTGATTATTTTGCGCCCGGACGAGTGTGTCACCAAGGTTGTCCTTTATCCCCTCTGATTTTTGCTGTTTTACTGTTATTGAGCCACTGTCTATGGCACTAAAAGCTTCCCCCTAGTTGATACGGTGTAGAATACAAATTGTTGCTATATGCTGATTTGTTATTGTATGTAACCTATCGCCTCTATGCCTTCTGTCTTGGATGTTCTGGAGTCTTTTGGTGTTGTTTCTGGTTATAAACTAAATTTAGATAAAAGCGACTGTCTTCCTGTCAATACTCCAGCTTTGTCTCTACAACAGTCAGATCTACTGTTTCGATTTAGTCAGTAAGGTTTTAAATACCTAGGTATCAACGTGACACGTTCTCTATCTAATCTTTTATCAGCTAACTTCACTCCCCTTATCCCAAAGGTTAAATCTAACATTCAGAGTTGGGGTAACTTACCATTTTCCCAAATTGGCAAGATCACTGTCATCAAAATTAATATATTACTGAACATCCTTTTCTTGTTCCAGCAAGTGCCTCTCTCTCTCCCAAAATCATTATTCGATTCATTGGATAAAATAATTAGTACATTTATTTGGGGATGGAAGCCACCAAGGGTTAGTTAATCTTTATTGCAGAAATGTAAACTTAGTGGAGGACTTGCTTTACCCAATTTTTAATTCTATTACTGCGCTGCGGACATCCATAAACTTAGTTACTGGGTTCAATCTCCTGGATCTTCTTGGTCTAAATTGGAATTACCTTCTTGTAGAAATCCTCTTTACCTGCTCTGCTTTACCCCTCTTTACCTACAAAACTTTCCCTATATACTGATAACCCTGTTGTCCTCAGCACACTTAGGACTTGGTATCAATTTAGATGACATTTTAAATTTGTAGGTGTATCCTCTTTGTGTCCTTTAGTCAACAACCATCTATTTCCCCCATCGTGTATGGACTCCTCATTTTCAGTGTGGTATGACAAGGGTATTAAACAATTTAGAAATTTGTATTCTGATGGTGTGTTTGATAGCTTAGCCAATTTGGCATCCACTTACGATCTCCCCTTGACACCTTTCGTTCGATATTTTGTTTTCTTCTCAATGGAATATTTGGGAAAGGGAGGGGAGGAAAGAAGAGAAAAGGCGATGTAGAAATGTTCAGCAGAGATGCAGAAATGGTCAGCAGAATGAAATTATATAAAAGTTCAATAAAAATTAAACGTTATAAAATAATAATAATAATAATAATGATAATAATAATAATAATAATAATAATAGTACTGATGTGGTTTCCTGTCCTCTGATTTCTGTGTGTAAGAGAAACACACTCGCATTTCTGTTACATGGTAAACTTTAGCTGGATTATGGCTGTGTTTGTGTGTTTGAGATCAGAGTTCTGATATTTCATCATTTCTCTTCCAGGCTGCGGGTGTGTAATCTGACAGGGGAAAGCTGTAGAGTTCTGTCCTCAGTTCTCAGCTCGAACTCCTCCAGACTGAGAGAACTGGACCTGAACAACAATAACCTGCAGGATTCAGGAGTGAAGCTGCTCTCTGCTGGACTGGAGAATCCACACTGTACACTGGAGACACTGAGGTACACACGCACACACACTAACAACAGTAATAATAACTATAATTATAACAGTAATTATAATAATAATAATAATAATAATAATAATAATAATAACTGGCACCCTGTCCAGGGTGTACCCCGCCTTGTGCCCGATGCTTCCTGGGATAGGCTCCAGGTTCCCCGCGACCCTGAAGCAGGAATAAGCGGTTGAAGATGGATGGATGGATGGATGGATGGATGGATGGATGGATGGATGGATAATAATAATAATAATAATAATAATAATAATAATAATAATAAACATTTTTGTTTGTACAGCACATTTCATACATAAAATGCAGCTCAAAGTGCTTCACAATGGAAAATAAAATAAAATGACAAATATAATATCAAAGGAGACCTATTTTAAGCCTTTTTCCAACATCAACATTTGCTGTGATGATATAACAATTGTGTTTAACGTAAATATTTTTTTATATAATTGAAATAAAAAAAATTAAAAATTATGAATATATTGCCCCAGGTAGGCTAGGTAAAAGAGGAAATACTTGAAATAACTGCTAATTCTTAAAGTCTTAAGTGTCTAATTTCATATGAGCCATTAACCACTACTGTGTTGTGTGAGATCATAAAACAAATCAATGCTGAACTCAGGTATGTGTTCATACCTGCCAGTGGAATGAACGTATGTGTCGGGGCTTAAGGGGTTAATAACATGCCAATACTACTTTATTGTTTATACACAGGCTGTTCATTTTATATTTTTATCCTGACATTAGAACCTTGTATTCAGGTAAACACTTGATTTCCCACCTGATGGAAACACCTCATTTCACAATCAGATAAATAAATCTAACACTTCATTATTTCTCTTCCAGGCTGTGTGAGTGTAATCTGACAGAGGAAAGCTGTAGAGTTCTGTCCTCAGTTCTCAGCTCAAACTCCTCCAGACTGAGAGAACTGAACCTGAGTCACAATAACCTGCAGGATTCAGGAGTGAAGCTGCTCTCTGCTGGACTGGAGAATCCACACTGTACACTGGAGACACTGAGGTACACACACACCACACACACACACACACACACACACACACACACACACACAAAAAACAGTAATAATAATAATAATAATAATAATAATTTTATTTATATAGCACATTTCATACATAAAATGCAGCTCAAAGTGTTTCACAATGGAAGATAAAATAAAATGACAAATATAATATAATAGCCTTTTTACAGTCTCAGGTCTACCCAGAATGTGTCTGTGAAATCTCAGCCCAAAATACCCCACAGATCTTATACCCTGCTGTAAATGCCCCTTTTTGGGAGGAAACAAAAACAGGCTGTTTTGGTGTGTGTTTCTTTAAATGCAAATGAGCTGCTGCGCCCCGCCCCCTTTCTGGAAGAGACCAGCTCCTGCACTACATTAGTTGTGAAATCTGCTAACAACCTTATTTGCAAAGCAGCCTGGTGTAAAATGATTCGCAGAAAACCTACACAGTTTTCAAAAAGACAATCACCTTACTGTATTGTGCATAATAAAAGTCTGTTTTCGGGTTAAAAATAAAAATGACGACATAAATCTGGCACTTTAGCCGCATTAGCCATGGAATCTGCTAACAAGCTCATTCGGATAATCGATTTACAAACATTCCCAAAATATAAAGTATGATCTTTTACATCTTCTGGATATGAAGCTGGATCACGAACAGTGGGAACTGATCCATGCTTGAGAATCAAGGTTTTATCAAATCCTGCTTTGTATTGACCCTCGTTCACAAAGCAGTCTGGTGTGAAATGATTTTATGTATTTTTGGGGCACATTTCATTAAAAAAATAAAACTTCACTGAGTCTTCAGTGTCTCTGATGTCTGGAGTACATGAAGACTCTCGTGTTCATTCTTACAGCCAACAACAGAACACTTACAAACTTACGAAGCTGTTGCATTCTTCTCATCACTGTAGCTGCTCCAGAACATGGCTGACTGTATGCAGCTTACTTAGGGGAGGAGCTATGCTAATAGGGCAAGTCCCTGGGCGGGGCTCGTTCCAGCGTGATGTCACGTTAGGGCGAAAACAATAACGGCTCATTTTGAGACTCTGGTTATGATTTATTGGGAATACAAAAAAAGGAGTCAGTGGATTTTTACCATCGTAGGATGGTTGTGTACACATTCTGCTGACACATTTATGTTCAAACACTATTTAAAAGTGAATTTTGAATAACAGGTCCCCTTTAAAACAAAAATATTGCAACACAACATTAAAGATATAAATACAATATTAAAACCTAAAGATTCCTTAAGAAATAAATAAGTAATCAAACAGAAAATAAAATATAAATTAGATCATTTATGAGATTTAAAAAACAAAACAAAACAAAAAACAGTTTTAAGCCTAAAATGAAGAGGCCTAATTGAAAGCCAAGGTAAATAAATGTGTTGAAGCTGATTTTCAAATATATTTAGTAGTGTTGGGTCTGAGTCCATCTTTGTCGAATCCGAATTGAGACCATGTCCTTAACCACTCTGAGTCCAAGTCCGAGTCTATTGTGGCCCAGTCCAGAAAGTAATTACATTAAAAAAACAGATTTGAAATTGCAATTGTTAACGCAACACTGAGCTGTTAAATTAGTATTTTAACCTTCACAAACTAATGGCAACATAACTGTAACAAAAAATACCACTATTCCATCTTGCCATCGCAATTTAATATTTTTATTTCATGTCATCAGACTAGTTTTCTATCAAAAAATGGTTTCAATAAAAAAAGATATAGAGGTATTTGTAGACCTTTTATTAGATTAAACTGCAAATGAAGCTGTTTTATTATTGTATCACGCAATATTGTGTCTTCCAGTTTGAGTTACATTTCAGTGATTTGATGCCTCTGCCCCACAGTCAGAGAGCGAGAGTACAGAGTAGAGTTACATTTAGCAACATGTCATAACAACCTTCATGCTTTATAATTGCTTGTAATCTGTCTATGAATCACAACAAACTCATTTCTGAACTCAGCTCTGTTCTTGTAACATTTTCATTTCTAAAATAATAAAAAATATCAGCAGGGTTTGACATTTATTACATTAAGAAGTACATTTTACATTTTGCGTGAAATTCAGGACTAGAATTACCAAATGTTAATATGTGAGTGAGTGATTTTCTGTTTTGTTGTTTGATGAACAAAAATGACACAGACAGCAGCAAGTTTATTAGAATGCTGTCACTTTAAGACCTAATGCACAGACCTAATATACTGTATTGACGCAAATCCGCTTTTTCCCCAACTGTTTACATTCACTTAAATCATAACTGACTGTGTTTGCATGAATACTCGGCCAGGCCTGCATTTTGACATGATGTGTATGTATTTATTTCACCATCCAAGCATAATACGCCTCTAAAGCAGTGGTTCTTAACCTTGTTGAAGGTACTGAACCCCAACAGCTTCATATGCGCATTCACCGAACCCTTCGTAATTGGAAAAATAAAATGATTTTTTCACATTCAAAACATGGGTATATATTTTACTGGTGCACAAAATGAACCGTGCATCAACATCACTGTGTTCAAAGAACAAAACCATCAAAACATGATTTTCTCACACAAACATAATAATGAATATTTAAAATATCAGTGTGACTTCTGCTGTTGCCTTTCAGAGACCAGTTCAGAAATGCGCGGCTTCACCTTGGCAAATGCCACTCTCATGTCATTTTCGCAACGAAGTCTGTTCCTTTTCTTAGTTTTTATGTCCAGTATCCTCGAAAAGGATTGCTCGCAAAGATATGTTGTAACAAACAGTATGAAAATCTCCAGAGCTTTCTTAGCAATAACAGGGTACGTTACCATTTGTTGACACCAAAACGTTGAGAGCGTTGTTGTTCTGAAGAGTTGCTGTTGAACCTGGCTCTGCTGAATTTCAATGATTTCATTGAGGTATTCATCGTTGACATCTGATGTCTCAACACTAAACGTGAACGGCTGTGTCACCCATGCTTGATATGATCTTGTAGGGAAGTATCCGTCGAGAGACTTTGCAAGCTCATCTAAGTGCGTGGCAATTGCTTGCTTCAGTTCCGTGGGTACAGAAATGTTTCCGATTCCAGATACATCTTCGATCTTACTTACAGTCGTCCAGCAGGGGAAAGTTTGCGAAGTTATTGTTCTCTGTTTGTCGTTTCCATAACGGTAGCTTTTTTTGAAAACCTTCAGGTTTTCTTCTGCTTCGACCACCACCACCTTGCATCTGTTGACTGAGGTAATTGAGAGCTGCGAAGATATCAGCCATGTACGCTAAAATGAGAAGGAACTCAGAATTTTTTAAGCAATCTGCATGACGATGTTGGTGCTCTTGCAAAAACGGGACTAATTCCAAACGCACAGCAAAAACACGATTCAACACCTGTCCCCGGGATAACCACCAAACATTAGAATGGTACAGAAGTACCTCGAATTCAGAGCCCATTTCTTTACACAGCTCACTGAAGATGCGGTGCCTCAGAGCACTATTTTGCCCATAGTTCACGCATTCAACTACAATTTTTAATACTTCTGCCAATTTTGGAGGCAAGGTTTTTGTTGCCAACTCATGCCTGTGCAGAATACAATGCGTAACAATGATGTGTGGTGCATCGGCTTTCACTAGCGCACCAAAACCAGACTTTCTTCCCAGCATGACTGGAGCTCCGTCCGAACAAACTGCAGAAACCATATCCCACGAAAGATTGCTGTCTTTGAAGAAGTCATCCACAAGTTTCTTCGCATCGGCTGCCTTAGTTGTTGTAAGAGGCTTACAAAATAAAAAAAATCTTACTTTATCACGACGTCTTTCACATAGCGCACGAATACAGTGAGTTGGCTTAGATTGGAAACGTCTGAGGTCTCGTCGAGTTGAAGGCTGAATTTTGCCAGGCTTGAAATCAGATATGCAACTACTTGAGCCAAGATGTCTTTGCTCATATCCTCTATTCTGTCGCTGATGGTGTCATTTGAAAGAGGAATTTGGGATAACTTAACTTCAGCCTCTTTTCCCATTTGCCATCTTCAACACAGCTGGTTTTATGAGTGTTTTCACCAATGGTGTGTGATTTGCCCTGCTTTGCGATCAGGTAAGCTTCGTATGATGCTGTGAGGATCGGTTTATTTATGGGTACAAAGCCGAGAACAGGCAGAGTAGCCTTTTCATCGAATCTGGCTCTCTTCACCTTGAATTCAGCAAGCATTGTGTTCTCGTATTTTCCATCTCCATGCAGCTGAAGGAAGTGTTCTCTTAGTTTTGTCGGTGCCAGACTAGAATTACTCAACTTGGCATTGCAAATCATGCAGTTAGGACGCTGACTCCCATCACGCTCCGTTATACATGTGAATCCATATTGTACATATTCGTCCGACCACTTTCTTTATTTGTTCGACATAGTTAGTATGAAGGGATTAAAATATTAACAAAGAAATCACACGATGTACCATCACGACAGTCACAAATAAAAAAATAAAATGATAATCGGCCAACTTATTGATTTAGAAAATAATTGTTAGTTGCAGCCCTAGTTTTAAACTGCGAGTGGTTTCAGTTTAATATGTTGTAGGCTCATTTATTGAGTCTGTTTACATTGAGCCTGTAACAGGATATAATAATATTGGGCTTGTTTTTGAAGGTGCAGTTGCTTATTTGTCTCGTGAGACTTGGCAACACTGAGGTATTCGTGTGTTGTATTTTAGCTCCAATACTCGACAGCGGAGGCGGTTTTCTTGAAGTAGAGGAGAGTTGCGCTCTCTCTCATAGCTAGCAGAAAATAAGTGCAGTTTACCACACTGACCATAGCAAAACCAACAGCTGAATTAATTTAGCTATCTACCTATTGAGCTACTGAAATGTCTGACCTGTTTAACAGGAAAAAAGCATCTCTGTCTTCAATCCCTTCAGATCTCTGAGTTTTCGCCACCTCTCAAAAGCCATGCCCATATTTATTCTTGTTTTAGCACGGTCTCTGTCAGGACTCCTCCATAAGTGCCTGAATGTGAAAGTAGAGGACAGTGAGGTGTTTTTGGAGAAATACTGGGTTGAGGATCAGAATAAAAAGCAGATAAAGCAGCTATGCACATACATAAAGAGCTGGCTCTTGTGCTGAGTGGCCACGCCCATTTAACTCTGATCCAACACCTCATCAACCTTTTCTCTCAACATCCTGTAAATGTTCCATAACATTACATTTTAATTTGCACATTAAAGAGTTCTTGTGTAAATGCTCCTACACACTGTTTATGAAGAAATTAATCCGTATCCAGTGTGATAAATGAGACCGTGTTTTATATGAGTAAAACATTAAAGTGTGTATTTTATATGGTGTGGATTAGCATTGTTTCTGCTGTTGAGCTTTGTTTTTCTCTGTGTCTGTGTGTGTGTGTGTGTGTGTGTGTGTGTGTGTGTGTGAGAGAGAAAGTTAGATTAAGCTCCAAAGAACAATGAACTTCAACAGTTTTAGCGTCTCTGTGAAACTCAGCTTTGTGTTAATGCTGAAATATCTACATCACTTCTCACATCAGAACAAAGTATATTTATTTCTACAGCGTGTAGATCAGTGTACATTACACACACATTTACTTTAATAACATGCCAATACTAGTTTATTGTTTATATACAGGCTGTTCATTTTATATTTTTATTCTGACATCTGAACCTTGTATTCAGGTAAACACTTGATTTCCCACCTGATGGAAACACCCCATTTCACAATCAGATAAATAAATCTAACACTTCATAATTTCTCTTCCAGGCTGCGGAGGTGTAATCTAACAGAGGAATGCTGTATAGTTCTGTCCTCAGTTCTCAGCTCAAACTCCTCCAGACTGAGAGAACTGAACCTGAGTAACAATAACCTGCAGGATTCAGGAGTGAAGTTGCTCTCTGCTGGACTGGAGAATCCACAATGTACACTGGAGACACTGAGGTACACACACACACACACACACACACACACACACAGAGAGCAGAGTTTTAATAAATACAGCTACATCCAGTTTCCATCTGTGGTGATTGTAATTGTAGTGATGTGATATATTGTCATTGTTGTGTGTGTGAGTTGGAGAGTAAATGTTCTGTATATACAGATTTTGTGTAGTTGATGTTTTCAGAGCTAAATCTGAGTGTGTTAAGTGATAGAAGGTTTTTGTGTTGCAGGATGCATAAATGCAGTATTACAGATGAAGGTTGTGCTGCTTTGGCTTCAGCTCTGAAGTCAAACTCCTCATCACACCTGAGAAAACTGAATCTGAACTGGAATAGTCCAGGAGATTCAGGAGTGAAGCTGCTCTCTGATCTACTGAAGGATCCACACTGTAAACTGGAGATACTACAGTGAGTTACTGACTTACTGTCTCTTTACTCTACTGTATCATACTATATAATGTGTGTGTGTGTGTGTGTGTGTGTGTGTTGGTGTTTATGCTGATGTGTATTTACACTGATGCTCTTCTGTCTTTCAGCATTAATGATGATAAACTCACCAGGACTGGCGTATGACAGGAGTCTCACCTCAAACCTCTTCTCCAGGATAAAGCAGTTTTGGTGAAGAGTTAGAACCGATTGACCAATTGTCCTGACTCAGTAGCAATACTACCCCCTGGCACTTTAGTGTATTGTAAGAATCATTTTCATGGTTGCCGTAAGATTCTGGATGTCTGGCGCTCCACTGTGTTTGAGATTGTGGCCTACATTGATGAAGTGGGAACGCTGTATAAGATTAGACCACATGAAGAAGATGGCCCCATTAAAACTGTCCATTACTCAGAATTTAAGCCTGTTCTTACCTGGCAACAATATGCCAGGTAAACCAATGGATCAGGTCTACTGGCTTCTGGAAAGCATCTTAAAAATCAACCTCTAGCTATCGATAGGGAGGATTTTCTACATGTTTATACCCTTTATGCGTTTAATCTCACACCGGATGAAGACTGCAGTCAACACGTGTCGCTTATCAAGTCTGGGAACATCAGGCTAGAAGCATGTTTCTATGCATGTTAAATGTTTGTCTAACACTTATTTTTTAAAATAAAAACAAAGAATAGAGATTTCTTCTTCTTTTGACTCTTTATTATTATTGTTATACACACATCACACGTGGCAATACATATAACAAAATCACAAACAATAGAAAATTCGTGGATTAAAAACGTAACCACTGACTCGCGTCAAGAGCGGGTGATTTAAATACAGGTCCGTCTGAATAATTTGATTGTGCTGATGGTGTACTCGGAGATATTTTGTGTTTTTTACGCAAGGCAGGTTTCTACAAAGTCTGGCAGACATCTCGCTATTTTCTTTTCTGGAGATACACCACAGGGTGTGGCGCGAGTAAATCCGTTCTGAGCCGATAGTGTTCGGACGTTTTTGTTTTATAATCGATCATCAGATACCCGAAAGGCTTGCTGGTTGCGTCTTGATAAAATTCCATAAATTTTGCGTTGCCGGGATACATCTGCCTCCCCAGTACACTGACTTGATTAGCGTCTCGGGGATTTTTAATTTGTATTTAAGATGATAGTCCTGCTGGATTTCCCTTGGCAAAATAAATTCTGCACAATATAAATAGCACTAAGATTTCTATGATGCACGTATTGGGTGAATACCTTCTCTACCTCGTTGCTCCCGCTGGCCTCTTTCATCAGATCATCGAGGATTAGCAAATTAACCGTGTTGGCCGGAAACAGAGCATCATCATTCATAGTCTGTGGTAATCCTTCAACAAACTTTATTTTGTACATTTTCAACAATCATAAATATACACAATATTTTTAATATTTTTTAGAAATCAAATGTACAGCATTTTGCAACAACATTTTTACAAAATATGACTTCCCCGAGTTTGAAGGGCCGCTTATCACACATGAAAAAGGGTGTTGTAATCTGAAATCAAAACCCTCTGTGTCTCGCACACACCTATGTCCTAAAAGATTGTCAGAAGCCATATGGGATCGTTGTGAAATCTGGGAGCAGCACACGTTTGTTGTTCAGAACCTTAAACTTTTTAACAACTGACCTGTTGTGTAGTGTGAATTGTTTTTTATTACGTACAATGGTGTCTGTGTATGCCAGTATATGACGACTATTATCAGCCCCCACGACGTAGTGATCGACCAATCAGGGTGTCTAATCTAATGGCTTTTGAATTTACAGCGTTGAGCATGACACCTGTGGCTTTCATGAATACCATACCCTTCGCATTGCGGTAGCCATATGTTTTTGGACCGCATGAACAAAATTCTACAATATGATGGCCAGCTCCAACCTTGTCAGTTAAATTACCGAGATAGGGTCCCAACGGAGGATCCCAGTCACCCTCTCTAGATGTAAAGATCACACTGCGTCGCTGTACAGCAACCTGTCACCCAATTTGTCCATTAATTCATAAAGTTCTAGACGGGCATGAGCTGTTGTGAAAGCCCCAAGAAAAATGTTGATGTTGCGAGTCTGACCCCCTTTCCCATCCGCATAACACCACTGAATTAGAGCCACGCTGTCTGAAACGAAGGAAAAGTGTTTAACATCATACCCGTTCCCAAATATGTGTTCAGTAAATTGTTCCGAGTCCGAAATTAACTCTGTACACGGCAAGTTTTCACGCATGGAGAAACGACTCCAAAGAGTTTGTTAATAGAACACCATGCTGGGTTGCTAATTATCTTATCAGCGTCCATCTTAATCCCCTCTTTCTCAAAGTAGTCTGAGATGTAGGATTCCTTGTCTGCGTCTGTCACAACGTGTGCGAGGAAACTGCTGGCCTCTTGTTTGTATTGTAAAAATGTTTTAACATAATCACAAAACAAAGTTTCTGACCGTTGTGGAAAATGCCACACCTCGTCCACTTTCGTCACAACATAACCCTTTTCCACACCTTTCAACAGCTCTATGCTGACCCAACACCCTGAAATAGCTCTTTCCTCATCAGTATGACCACAAGGGTCTGTCTGATTCTGATGTTCGGCGCATGTATGACAAAGTGGAAACATAAGCTTACCACCGGTCCTATAGGGAAGGACGGGGTGAAGCAGTTTTCGTGGCGGTAGTACCGTGGCCTTGACAAAACCATAATTTTCAAGAGGTTCAAAATCCTTGAAAATTATTTGTGGATGTCCTATGGGGTAACATTTTTTTGCCTGGCAAAAGGGGTACAAGCTTGTAAAGTCGACATATCCTATTTTTTCACTATTGTCAGCTTTGTGATACAATTTGTACGCGTTAGTACGACCGCCAAATAGGGCGTCACGCGGTTTAAGTCTTTCAGGATGTGTGTAAGTGGACATAAACACCATTACAGAGACATCAGTCTGTTTAGCATCATTCCAAGTACATTCCCACATCACCTCAACATCGAGACCGTACGCCTTTTCCAAAATTTCGACCTTATCATCAAACTGTCTTCTGAGCAATCATAGGGCACTTTTGATAACGGGTGTAAGTGATTTGGGTTATAACGACATTCATGCCCGTGAAACATGCATCCGTTGAATTCGAAAGCATACTTGACACCATCCTTTTCATAATAACCGTCGAGATGGTATTTTCCAATCACCATCTCTCCATGATTTAAAGCATGCTGAATGTTCACGCCGCGTGTTGTTTTGACATATTCAAGCCATTCGATGGAGACGGTTGAGTATGTCTTGTTCTGACTTGTGTATGCATTGTTATGGGTCAGAGCTAGGGTGTCTTTTGGTAGGTAGTGGGTTTTATACACAGCCATACAGCACGCTGCTAATGTCGTGTATCTGAACGGGTCGAGTTTGGTACACTGTATGAATTCGTCACGGTACTTCATGCATGCCTCACGAAGCAAAACATCGTTCTTGCCGTACATGGCGAGCTCTTTTTTTAAATCAAACACCTTACCCGACACCGTGACATACCACTCATCAAACAGAGCCCTCTCTTTGTCAGACATTGTCTCATAGCCATAGAAATGCTTGTCAGGGTATGGGCCTACGTAGTCTTCATTTTCTATTCTATTGAACAGATGTGGAAAATGACCTCTCAGCACAGGTTAGATTTAACGCAGCGGATGTCCTGGACAGATGCATAGGGATGAACGAGTAGCTATCGATGAAACGTTGCTTGAATGTCTTGTCATACATTAAAATGATCCGACATCCTTGCATAGTAACTTGGAGTGTTAGCCCTGCTTTTGCAAAATATTCTAATAGCATAAAATTGTCGAACCCTGAAGCGTTGTGTGAGACCCATGTGAAGTTCTGATAATGAGTCTGTCTAAACTTTTTAACAAGTTGTTCTATACAATCTGTACCAGCCGCTGTGAACTCTTCGCCTTTAAACGTAATCGCGCATACGAAATTTGCAACGTGTTTACCGTCTGTGTGTTGTGTCTCAAAATCGTAATATATGTATTTGTCGCTAGGTGTTTCCAATTTTATCGGTTGTATGAAACATTGGTGTACTCAGTCATTAACTAACTCAGCTTTACACTGGATACAGTGTTCTGCAGGGCACACGTGTTTTTTGGTGCGGCTCCGTTGACGTGATATCTCCTATTACATTTCTGACAGTATTTAGTGACATCACACTAAGCGTACTGTTGTCCTGTCTGTATTTGTTTATGTTCTTTATAACAGTAGGCTGATCTCATTGATCGCATTGCCTCATTTTGCCGGTGTATTTATGACAATCAGGCGCATTATATACGTCGCAGACGTATTTACACCGATGGTCTCTACGGCTAGTAAAACCCTGGTAACAGTAATCGCACACGTATGGTGTACCAATGAAGGCTTTTAGGTTCTTAATCAAGAAATAATGCTCGTTGTGTAGATACAAGAACACGGTCTTATTATGAGGCTCGTCATTGTTCGTAAAGTGTTCCAACAGACCAGAACATGTTCTGTGGAATACCACTATTTTAACATGTAACAACCGCTCAAACCATATGATGTCATTAAACCCAATCTTTTGTTGTACCGAATACCCTGCAGTTTTCTGTACAGACGCGGCTAACTACTCAAGTTTGGTACATGGCGTATGCGGGTGTAGAAAATGGGCCAGACAGATCGCAAAACACATTGTTAGATATGTTGTTGGGGCAAAACAGGTTCATTCTGTTTCTGGCAATTACCTTGTTATGAGCTAAATCGCGTATCTTTCGATAAGCACCACCGTGTTTACCATGAGCTATAGATATGTTCAGATCTGCACATTCATCAGCCCGATCAGAATTACTTTGCATAATGTTCTCAAGTTGTTGTGTGAATATGTGCAAATCGTAATCGTTATCAGGTGACAAGACAGCGTTAACATCAGAGGGTAGACTAGCCTCTGTCGTAATTTGATTAAGCCACAAAAAAAAATAAGCTGCCAGATCTGGTGCTACATTATGCGCATGTTTATACCCGCTGTATCTCTAATCCGTTAAATCTGGGTCCCGGTACCACCGTATGCACACCAACAGACCCGCCTCTCAACGATAGACTCAATAGCTGCTTCGGATAACCCAAAACTCAGATCCGATGGATTAAACGAATGACTGTCTGATCCCCACCCCACCTGCTGTGAATTTGAATCGTTGTTTAACGACGAATCAGAATTGCTGTCTAACAACGAATCAGAATCTCTAACAACGAGTTTGAATCGCTGTCTAAAACGAATTAGGCGTTGGTTCTGTTTGAACCTCAGCCATTGATCGAACGCTGTTTAATAAGGCCAAAAGAGTATCTGTGGTAGACTGCTGTCTATTCAGGTCCTCCATTGTCCGAATTAAACTCTGTAATGTCTCTGTATTGCAAAGCTGTTCAAAATCAAACAGACCATCGTCGTCACATCTTCTAAATTTATTTGCTGCTCCCAGATTACATGAATTTTCACCACACCGTTTTGACATTTTTAAAGATTTTTTTAATTGAAACAAAAGCTAGTAAAAAATAAACCACACACCGTAAATACATACGTGATCCGACAAATAAACACACACACACACAGCACACAGATGTATAAAACACGTGATGTACAACTCACCCGAGTTTCTTGTTTTTAACAAAATGTACAAGCTGTTTTAACAACGCCGTCGTCAGGTTTTGGTTGTAATTAAGGCGATGGATTTCACCCGTCAGGGGTTTCTGGGTTGCTATGATATGGTTATGTTTGATGGTATGATTTTGCAATAGTACCATAACACTTTGGTGTTGAATACGTTGATTCCTCTCTATAGTGTCCAGACTGTCGGTCACAGATTCCGGGTCTCTTTCACTGTCTATAACAGTATTCCCGCGAACAAAAGATTCTTGGTTTGGCGGCAGATCGTCATAAACGTCTACTTCAGGGTCTGTGGAAAATACACATGAATCCCACGCGTCCAGAAAGTCCTGATTCCATTCCAAACAATCGTCTATAGTGTTTTGTTCAGTGACACTTTGTTCCTTCACAACTGACTCTGTTGGAAAAACATTTGCTTAGAGTATCGTTTCGAATTAGTATGATGAAACACTTTAAAAAATAAATATATACACATATAACAAACATGATGCATACCGTCAGTCGATTGTGGGGGAGATCTTGATCGTTTACGTTTAGACGCATCGACATCCTCTCTGTGGACCTGAGCGACTGTTTTTCGCTTGTCCTTTCCGGAGCTCGTTGGTACGCGATCTTCAGAAGACCTCGCAGCACTATTTTTGAACTCGGGTGCTCCGATCATGTTTACAAGGTTTGACAAGCCTTGAACAGCAAAACAAACGAACACAATACATGAGAAAACATCTTAAACAGTCTTAAACATGGCATACATATAGCTATTTATCCATTTCATACCCAAGACAGGGTTTTCCACTCTGACACGGCGGGCTTCTACGTTCGGCCCTTTGTGTAAAATAAAGTAAAATCATTATACACATACAAAATACATCATACGTAACAACGAATACTTATAAATAATAACAACGTACATACGCCTGCCTTGTTCAGAAACCTGATTCCGTCTACGATGTCCGGGATAGACACAATGTCGGCATCACCTGTAGCGTTAGATACCTGGTTTATCCACCACAATAACACCATAAATTCGTTTATAAATAAAAACACTTAACAATGTGTAATAATAATAATAATAATAATAATAATAATAATAACAACAACAATAATAAAACAAAACACTTTTTTTCATAAAACTGTTATGATAGACGGCCATCTCCTCTTTGAAGTATTCTTCAGAATAAAATATAAATCTTTAGCGACGAGTTAAAACGAGAATTGACGATTCGAGATCTTAGAGACTTCTGCGTAACTGACCCTACTTTTTAAACATAAGGTATACCTATTGTAGGGGTGTGTTGTAAAGCAATTAACACCCCCACAGACACTCATTATCATAAACAAGATGATAGGAACACACCATGACCCCTCTGCTCATAAAAAAAAAACTCATGGTCAGGAAGAAACAAAGGATCATAAATTAAGCACTCCTAGAGAAACGTCAGGCCCAAGAAGACCGAGGCCATAAATTAGCCCTCTAGTTCTTCCACCGTGATTGACATTTGGCCATGTTGAAAACCCGTGTGGGTGTGTAGAAGAGAGAGAGAGAGAGAGAGAGAGAGAGAGAGAGAACGAGTAGAGAGAGAGAGAGAGAACGAGAGAGGAGTGTCTGAATACACGTATGTGTTTAGCGAGTGAGAGGTTGGGTTTCGTTTCAACTTCATACGGCTTTTACACATCGAATGGAATTCACCTCTGGAAAATACTTAGCTCCTAGTTTAAACATCACGGAGATTCTTTTAGACGACACTTTAACATTTTTTCCTTGTAAGGATCTTTGTTTAGAAGTCATGTAATACACGCTATTCTTTATTAACTGCTCTTTTCACTATTTTTACAGACTAAAGTTTTATGTGTTTTTGGAAGCCTAGTAATGCGGATTCTTTTTAAACAGATCTTTTAAACATTTTTACATCCTAAAGGTTTATGGTTAGAATGTATGTAACATACGACTCTTTTAAATACATTCTTTTTTTAAAACTTTGCTTTAACTCCTAAACTTTTTATTCAAAGGTAAGCATGGATCCTTAAAAATGTAATCAACATTTGTTTTCATCATTTTCACAAAATAAATATTCATCCTATATGTACACGTTCAATCATCATGCTTTTCTAACAGTGTGTTTAAATGTAAATGGTAAATGTGCACTTATATAGCGCTTTTATCCAAAGCGCTTTACACTGTGTCTCATTCACCCATTCACACACACACACTCACACACCAATGGTAGCAGAGCTGCCATGCAAGGTGCTAGCTTGCCATCGGGAGTTCTGTGTCTTGCCCAAGGAAACTTCGGCATGTGGAGTCACCCGGGCCGGGAATCGAACCGCCAACCCTACGATTAGTGGACAACCCGCTCTACCAACTGCGCCACAGCCGCCCCACAAACGAAATAAATCCACACAGTAACACAAGCAAATCCCCATATTAAAAACATTTTTTCTTTTCAGACGGCTCCTGGAGAGAAAGAAGACATCGGTTAACCCAAAATTACACGAACAATAAACAAAAAGACAAATATTACAGACCCTGGGGTGGTGGCTAGATCACTCGGGTGACACCTCCACATGAAATAGTGGCAGTTAACAGCACCTAAGCAGAACCAGAATTATGGTAAACAGTACAACTGAACAATATATCCACTATAGCATGGAGACAATAAGGTATAGCATACACCCTCTCAGTAGTAAGGTGGTTGTGTGGAAATCAAATCTGAAACAGGTTTAGGGCAGGAAAACATTAAAATTACCACTTAGTCTCTCAGACTATATGTGGTCACAGAACATAAACCAAACAAACATCCAAAACTAAAGTCAATGAGATAAAACAAAAAACTAAGTAAAGCAAAACACTGTTGAACAAACACCTGACACAAAGTTGTACGCTCAGGTACCGCAGCACGACATACGTATATACATGTACATATGTGGGCTCAAGGAACGCTGAACCACCAAGACACCTATGTGCCTACCAAAATAAGGGTCCTTAAATATTCGGGTAGCTCCCACCCTATTGGTCTGCCGAAGCTACACCCCGAGCAGAGCCAATAGGATAGTTAAGTCACTTACCTTGACACACAGGAAACAATTTCCTGTTTAAAAAAAAAAAAAAGAAAAAAAGAACAGACTTATGGGTAATAGGTTGTTGGGTTTTTTTCCCCCCATCAAATTATAATTTTTAAAAAATAAATTTACATGTGGACCATCTAGAATAGTTGCTTACAAGAGTGTCACAGATATTAGTCTAACCATTTAATTCACTTCTGACAAACATGAGGTCAGGTAATGAGAGCTGAGACTGATGCAAATGCAGGTAATGGTTTGCAACAAAGTTTGCAACAAATGCAAAATGCAAGGCAGAGGCAAAAACAGGCTCAGGTCAGGCGATCAAGAAACAGGATATCAGAGGTAGGGCAAACACACAAAAACAATGTCAGAACTAGTAGAAAACAGGCCAAGAATTTAATTCTAATTGCAAGAATTTAATCTCTCTCTTTGCCAGTATCAGCCTGATGAGTATGTCCTCCAGGAGAGTTTTTATTTATAATTTATTTTTTATTTATACCACCCCATGGTATCAACTTCGGTATCGGGTATTGTTGTAGTGTTGGTGCTATCGGTACCGACTATTAGATTTTTGTTTTGTGATATAACCCTACTGACAATTTAATATTATGGGTCCAATAATTTAATTCTGATTCCAGTATCAGCAAAATCTTAACAGGTCCATTTTTCAGATTCATTTTCAGGAATTAAGCTCATGCAACTCGAGTGTGAAGGAGTGGGGGGGGGGCATAAACAAGTCCTCAAATGTGACAGCGCCCCGCAAAGACACTCCATTTAAGGGGGCTGCTGAGATTTTGCTGCACATTATTTTAAGATGAAAATTTCTGATCATTTAAATGATCAGGGGCCCTCTCAGTATGTGGGGCCCCAGGTAATTGTCTACTTTGCCTGCCATGTAGATACGCCTCTGGGTGTACCTGATCAGAAGCCCGGTGATTGAGAAAGAGGCAGAGAGAGTGTGTTCTGGAAAGTCTAGTTCATGGCGGCCATGTCTGTAGGCCGTGAAGCATGTTGGGACATCTATGATTTGCTTGTGGTGAATCCATAGTTGTAAAAAGACATTCCACATTTCTTTGTGAAGATTTGAACACCAAATAGGAATGAGAGTCTGTAGTTTAATATATTATGGGATGGGAGGTTTGTTTAAAGATGATTGGATTAATGCTTGTTAATAGTTACTCTAAACAGTGCAGTTCAGTGTTACATTAAAATAACCAACCATGCAGTAATACATTTATAAATAAAAATAACACAGTAACGCAAACACCAGTGCTGACAACTGAGCAGGAGAGAGTCTGGTTCCACTGAGACAACTCCTCTGTTCAGGTAAGTCTGTACTTCCTGCACTAGAGAATGATCATTCAGTTCATTCAGACAGTGGAACAGATTGATAGATTTCTCTGGAGATGGATTCTCCCTGATCTTGATGTACCTGACTGTTTCCTGTTTGCTGTGAGAGCTGCTTCCTGTCTGGCATTAAGCTTCGTAAGAGAGCCTGATTGGACTCCAGTGAGAGACCCAGATCACCACTATTTTATTCATAAACATGCTAATGTCAGTGAGGAAACCCTGAAATCAGTGTTGGGTTAAGAGGATAGTGTTAAATTAGTGACCTTAGAAGATAGTGACCTTACATCAGGAGAACTGGCGCCATCTCTGAAGTTAAATGGCGGATCCATTGACCGGTCACTCTTCATGGACAAACAGCTGGGTTCTGGTGAGTCTGATCTCTCTTTTCATCATTGTGTAATTAGAACAGAAATATCAGCAATAATTAATACTCTGCTGTCTCAGCACAGCAATGTGTTCATCATTAAACACCAATAATTCCATCTTTTTAATTCAGCTACAGTCTGTACACTTATTCAAACAGGAAACACACCCCTTACCTCAGTAATTACACTGATGTCAGGAGTCCCAATCACAGATAACTGACTCAGCTGGGTCTTAAAGCCTGTAGAGTTCACTGTCTCAAAGCTACACTGCTCTTCTCCTCCACATTACACAGTTTAGAGAAATCATTCACTGAGAAGAGTAAAAAGGACTGTTCTTAGATCAGATCAGTGATCTATTCACTGCTATTAAACACCTTAATCCAAAATTTAGTTCCTCTGTTAACTAGTGAGTGTTTAGAGATGGCAATTCTTTTCGTTGGCATACAACCTAAAACAATGAAATGAACACATTGAGTAGTGTTATGATTTATGATGCTTTACAGGTGAGGGACACATCATGCATTAAATCTGAAAAGCATTCACCCAAGTCCCTTTTAAACCTAATATTTTCATTTGTACCCGTTTATCATTATTGGTGTGAACTTTTACTCAAACGTTAAAGTGGGTGAATTTGGATAGTTGTTACCCATTGTGCATGTGTGTAAATGTCATCATACTATTTCAGCTCATATTGTAACTCAAAGGAACTTACTTTGCATGGCGACTTTGTCACACACATCTTAGGCACAGCTTAAAGATCAGGTACTCACTGAAGAAAAATACCCTCTAATGTTTTACTGTGACATCAATAATGTAAATGTAATTTTGTTGTTATTTTATGTACTTTGATATTGTTATATTATTGCCCACAGCATAAATTTGGAGAGTTGTTACATAAAGAGTTCGCAATCCGGTTCCGGTGACAGGGTACGCTGGCGTGTTTTGCTGCCGCTCCTGTCACCGTTTGGTTTGTTTTCGCTGTTATTTTAAGTCATATTTATTTATTTTTAAGTTTGCGAGTTTCTTTTAGTTACATTGTCTTTAGTGCCGTTGCGAGTGCGATGTGGTGGTGCCATTCTATTTAGTTTGGTCTGTTGTTTTTATTTCTGTTTTTATTTCTGAGCTCCACTGGAATAACCTGCAGCGTGTTACTCTGAATCTACTCCTCGGCTCGGCGGTGTGTGTGGACGGATTGTACGAGTCTGTGCTCGGAGTGCGCTCCGGAGTTTCACTCGCGCTGGCCCTACGAGTGTGCATTCACCGACCATGGCGCTAAGGTACACTACACGCCAGCTTTTGAATCTAAATCAGAAGTGCTATGGCCTAGACAAAGACTCTTACAATCTCTGTCGAGACGCTGGACTGCTGCGTCCTAAGCGATATACCCATCGGGGATTGAGGCGCAGTTTCACTGTCTCGTCCTCTCCTAACATCTTTGTCCCGATCTGCCGTCGTAAGACCAACAAACTGCTCCATACTGGTGTTGATCACCGTAATTTAATATCGGTTCCCCGCGTGGAGATTAAACCACCGGCGTCTCCGCTTCAGAGCCCGGCTTATGCCGCATTATTCAATGCAAGGTCTGTGAATAACAAAGCGCTGGTTTTATTGGATTTTATCACTGATAAAAAGCTGGACTTGTTGTTCTTAACTGAAACCTGGCATAAAGAAAATGATGGGCTCCTGTTTAACCAGATCACTCCAGCGGGCTTTGGAGTTTTAGATCTCCCGAGGTTATCTGGCGGAGGCATTATTGTGGTTTACAACCTGAAGTTCAACACAAGCTCTGTATCTGTTCCCAGGTTTCCTTCATTTGAATGCCTGGTCTTGAGTATCTCCGCTCCTGTATCCACCGTCATCGCTACAGTCTATAAACCACCTAAGGCTAAGGCGCATGCAGATTTTATGTCTGAGTTTGCGGATTCCTGTTGATGTTGAGCACGAAGATATTGAAGATTCAATATCTATCTATCTCCACTTGGGCATCTGCTGCGAACACTTGGCCTCCATTATCACTTTTATGCTGATGATACCCAAATCTACATTCACTCAAGATCTGGTGAAAGCATTGATGTTGGTTATCTTTCTGAGATAAAGAAATGGATGAATAATAACTTTCTGTGCCTGAACAGCGGGAAAACGGAGGTCATGCTCATAGGTTCCCGTCAACAGATTCACAAAGCGACTCCACTGTCTCTATCTGTTGATGGCTCTGTTCTAGAGTTCCAAAGCAAGTTGAGGAACCTTGGTGTAATTTTTGACACTAAACTCACTTTTGATTTTTTTGTTCAGAGCACTGTGAAAGCTTCCTTTTTTCACCTCAGAAATATTGCCAGATTAAGACCAATGCTAAACTTATCTGTCGCTGAAAAGCTGATGAATTCATTCGTTGTCACGCGGTTGGATTATTGCAATGGCGTTTTAGCCGGAGTTTCTAAAACTGCAATTAACAAATTGCAGTATGTTCAGAACTCTGCCGCCCGGATCCTGACGGGAAGCAGGAGATATGACCATATCACTCCTGTTTTGAAGTCCTTACACTGGCTCCCGGTCAGGTTCCCGGTGGATTTTAAGATCTTGATGTTATCATACAAGGCATTGCACGGATTGGCTCCACAATATTTAACTCACTTATTAATCCCGTACACCCCACATCGCAGACTGCGCTCCTCTCAGGGTAATCTATTTACGGTTCCACTAACCCACCTTAAGTCTATGGGTGACAGGGCTTTTTCTGTCTACACTCCATCACTTTGGAACTCTCTTCCCCCTGAACTCAGGGAAGCTCAGTCCTTTGGCATTTTTAAAGCTCTTTTAAAGACACACTTTTAAACTCGCTTTTGACTCTTAATATCTTTTTGACTGTTTTATACTTTTTTTATATTACAGTTTTAGTCATTTTATTTAACTTTTATTTATTCTGTGATTTGTGTTTTTATGTACAGCATTTTGCGAAGCTACTTTAAAGGCACTTTATAAAATAAAGTTTATTATTATTAAAGCATAAAGCTAAAGAAACTTTTTGCTAATTACGCATGATATTTGGAATGCCATTATGCATTTGATCACCCGGATCAAAAGGTGTGACCCAAAGCTATAATGAAGACAAACGGTACAAATTATAAAATACTGTATCTCCATCTGTCTGTCCTATCTATCAGTGTTCTAATAATTTTTTATACATACATTTTCTGGCTGATTGTTTATAACTGCTAGAATTAAACATTATAATGCACTCACCTGATTGGCTGTTTTTGCACGATCTGGGGCATGTTTTAGGGTCACAGCAATCATTTCCGCCACACTCTGGGATTTTTGGTGTGGGAATGCCTTACTGCAAGCACCTTGATTCAATACAGAGATCACAGTTATTAAAACTAGAACTCAGACTAAAGTTCTATTTAAAAAAAGAATCAACATTCTTGTTTTCATAATAGACAATGCTGTGAATATTTATGTACTGAGAACTAACAACTTTCATATCTACAATGTACACTTATTTACAACCCATTTCCATCCCAAATAATTTGAGATCTTGGGGATTAGCACAGACACATAAGTTATTAGTGGCCAATTTTAAAACCTACATATGATAGCATCATTGATTAGGAGCTGCTAATATTTACTTTTGCCCCTTTCTCACTGTAATGTTTCCATAAGAAATTATCTCCAATTTTTTCAGCATCCTGCTAATTACACCTCCCAAGCTGCCTCCACTCTGAAGACAGATAACAAATCTACAAACAATAACAATCAGCAATTAATCACAAGAGTAAATTGTTTAAAAATTATTTCAGCTTAACAATGACTAGTAATGTTACTTGTGTTGTGGCACATGCCATCTTTCAAAAGTCAGCATTTTTCAGCTTATCAAACAGCTCTTTTAATTCCTCCACAGTCTTACAAGGCTCCTCTAGCACCTCTGTAAGACCTCAGAGAGTGATGGTGACCTTACCTTAATCAGGCTCCTCAGCTGAAAAATAAAAAAAACTAAGAGTTACACAGGGACTTTGGAAGATTTGTTGTTCTTTTGTTGACATTTCTAGATGTGTAGGCCTTCCTAAATTTGGTCATTTTTGTACAACTTAGAAAGGGGCTTCTCTGGACTCTTTAGATTGTCATCTAACATTTTGAAATAATCAAATATTTAACAGTTTAATCTTCTTTTAACATGCTACTTACACTCAGGTGCCATTTGTCAGGCGGGTTGTAGACAGGGACGGAAGCAGGTGCAGATCCAACTTCTTTATTAAACATAAATGTAAAAACTCAAATCAAAAAGAAGCATAGACAGGTCAGGAGCAAACGTAGCATAGACAAACTGGAGACCCGCTACAACACAAAAGACTTGTGAACAAAAACACTACCATATCATCTCTCTAATCCCGAGCAACGTGCTTCGTTGTTCGGGAGCCTTAAATACCCGGCGTTATGCAAACTAAACATGATTATCTGAAATAACAAACACCGGTGTGAAATCAGGAAGTAAAA
Source organism: Ameiurus melas (assembly GCA_012411365.1). Classification (NCBI taxonomy): domain Eukaryota; kingdom Metazoa; phylum Chordata; class Actinopteri; order Siluriformes; family Ictaluridae; genus Ameiurus; species Ameiurus melas. The sequence goes on from JAAGNN010000033.1 coordinate 36,647, forward strand.
TCAAAACAAAGGTCACGTGGTTAGTCCGCTGGTCAAACCCAGTGCCACAGTGCCCTCTGCTGGCCGCACTGTTACACCATTGCTGTTGATCGTGACCATATATTTGATTTCTTTGCTCTCAAACTGGAATTCTCATCTTCAGGGCCAAAAGCAATAGAGCAAGAAATACGTTTTTGATATCAATTAGAAACAGATGCAAAATGGTTCTGTTCTAAATCATTTATTCCACCTTTTTAACCTCATATTTCACAATGAATGCAATGACAGTGACATAATAATGATTTCACCTTGTGATGATTCACTTTCCTCTTGAACTATAAATCAAAATGATCATTTAAAGAAAATATGTAGACAACATGCATTTTGACTTTCCTTGATTATTCCAACTTCATTAGTTTTATATGTGTACTTACAATGTTGTGTCTGTTGTGCACTTCTGGGCTAGCTGGGTTGGAATTCTTCTGCAAGAAACAAAGTTAAACCAGAAATTCTCTTTCAATATGAAGAACCTTATGTAATCTACTGTTGGGAAATGTTCTATTCTCTATTCCCTCAGATATGTATAAGTATGTTTAGGGTATCGTTTGATTTCTGTTTCATGAACTTTACAGAATCTGTCTGTTGTATACATTCCAGTTTAAAATGTCACCATAGGAACTTCCACATTTCTGTGTTAGGCGAACCATACCATCAGACCATATATGTTCAACAACTGCTGTACATTCTTCTATTGCCTAAGATGTTTTTCATGTATGTGGCCAGACAGTTCAACTGCCACATTATTTCCACGCAGCAGTACACCTATGCATGGCTATTTGTACCTATAAAAGCCTCTGTTATTGTATGAATAAATCGGTTGTCTCTTTGAACTGCTCTGGTTGCCACTGTGTTCATTTAGACTCCCCGGCGCCGTGTACGCTCCGTGATAACCCACAGGCGCTAGTTTTTCTTTAGAGTAAATGAAGCAGGAAAAGTGAAGATAAAGCTGTCATTTGCTTTATCCTTACAATTTGGTGTCAGAAGTGGGATTTCTCCAAATCAGGGTAAGTGATCATTTAATTTTGTTCACTTCCCTGATGTGGTGAACTTTTAAATGGGAGTGATTGTCTGGGATTAGGATAATCTGTACTCTGTGGGCTCCTCTGCAAACGTCACGCCCATGACTGCTTTATAATAGAAATAGGTATTATTTTCCCGTTTGCGCTTTTGTGGTTTATCAGGAAGTGTATTTTGTTTGTTTGTTGTTTGTATGTTCAGTGTTAAGTGTTTTTCCAAGCATGGGAGGGTCTTCCTCTACCTCTGCTCCTCTGTCAGAGGGAATAATTCCTCATGATTGGGCTGAAGCCATTTCTGGGGTTTATGTTTATGTTTATATACTGATCTGTATCTTGATTGTTTGAATGTATGGTCAGTGTTCTCCCCATTTACAAATGATATCTCTTCATGGCTCTTTTGAACCTCGCAGTTCTAGCACAGATTAAACGGATGATTTATGACGGCAAATGAGATCCAGATTGGCACAAACATTATAATGTTAAAACTAAATAATCTAAGGCGTTTATTGTTAATGAAAAAAAATGCTTTTTCGGTGCACTTCCACACCTGTGCAAGTAGAGACACACACACACACACACACACACACAGAGTGCTTCGAAACACACACCTACAACCAGGAAGAAAAACTGTCTCTCTCCTCCTGCTGTTCTCGCTGCTGCCGCTAGGTGCTCTCGCAAGAACATGGACTCCAAATCCGTTTCGTCTACTGATAGTGAATATGATGACGTAAGCATCAGACCTGACCCTCCGTTGGGTCCTTCTTCAATGTCCGCTCTTCCTCTACCGCTGTCTGAGCTGTTAAAGCCAACTAAAGGGTGAAAGTGGACCTATGCAGTTTAACACAAATGAAGAAAATACCCATGATTGAACTAAACGTCTCAGGTATGGTATATGCCATTTTATTGTTATTTTATTGGATACTGGTGCCAGGGGCGCACGGTGGCTTAGTGCGTTAGCCTCACACCTCCAGGGTCCGGGGTTCGATTCCCGCCGGGGCCGTGTGTGCGGAGTTTGCATGTTCTCCCTGTGCTGCAGGGGTTTCCTCCAGGTACTCCGGTTTCCTCCCCCAAAGACGTGCATGGTAGGTTGATTGGCAGCTTGGTAAATTGTCCGTAGTGTATGAATGGGTGTGTGAATGGGTGTGTGAGTGTGTATGTGATTGTGCCCTGCGATGGAGTGGCACCCTGTCCAGGGTGTACCCTGTCTTGTGCCTGATGCTTCCTGGGATAGGCTCCAGGTTCCCCGCGACCCTGAAGCAGGAATAAGCGGTTGAGGATGGATGGATACTGGTGCCACTATGTTATCAATTGGAAAACACTACACTGGGCCTTTAACCCCGTCTTCTGTGAGCTCTGTGGGTATTGAGGGATAGTGTTTGGACTGAATTACCTTTTCAACATCAATTTGTTAGTATGCCTGAGTGTCCCTTTAATTTGCTAGGGAAAGATATGATGAGCAAATTACATCTAACCTTGCTTTCTCTGGTTCTAAATTAGTAGTTTCTACACCTCTGCTTTCTGAAACCACAATTAAACCACCCAAAATCATCTGTTCAATGTGTTTCACTCTCTATTTTCTCATTCTGAGTCACCAGGTCCGAGGTTCAGTTGCCTGCCAGATTTTCTTTGGGGTCTCAAGAACAAAGAGGATAAGTATTCTGTATTCCATATCAGGCTAAATTGAAACATTCTAATCATGTTTATGTAAAACATTATCCACTCTCTGAATCTAAAGTCTGTGGTATTGATGTTATTGTAAATTCATTACTACTATAAGGCATATTAAAACCCTGTGTCAGTTCTTACAATACACCTGTTAATCATGTTCCAAAAAAACAGATGAAACCTGGAGATTCACCCAGGATTTATGCAGGATTAATGAGATTGTCATCTCTGTTTCACCTGATGTACTGTAAGTATGTTTAGGTTATAGTTTTAAGTTCTGTCTCATGAACATGCCAGTTTAATATGTCACCATAGGAACTTCCTCTTTTCTGTGTTAGGTGAACCATACCATCAGACCATATATGTTGTTTTTCACGTATGTATCCAGTCAGTTCAACTGCCATATTACTATTATTTATTTATTTTTTTGCCTTTGTTTATTTATTCATTTTCATATGATTCCTTTACATGTGATTCAGATTCATTTTCATGTGATTCATATTCGTGCATGTGATTAATTTACATACGATTAATTTTCATGTAATTCATATTCATGCATGTGATTCATTTACATGTAATTCATTTCCATGTGATTCATATTCATGAGATTCATTTACATTTTCATGTGATTCATATTCATGTGATTCATTTACCTTTTCTCCCCTCCCTTCCCTTTCCCAAATATTACATTGAGACTAATAATAATAATAATAATAATAATAATAAACAAACAAACAAACAAACAAACAAACAAACAAACAAACAAACAAATAAAATAAAATAAAATAAAATAAAATAAAATAAAATAAAATAACCCCCCCTCCCACCCTCCTGGCTCATCATGGCTACTCAATAGCTGTCGCTGGTTATATAAGAATAATTATAAAACCCAAGAACTAAAGTAAAAAGAATATAAATAGCCAATTGGAGCTGAAGAGGGACACACACCCAAAGTCTCCATAAAACAAAGGAGACAGCTGTCACGTTTGGCGAATGGAGGCCGAAGCAATTGCAGATTTTTTAAACATTTATTTTAAACACACGAATAACGAAACAAAAACACTAGGACAACTGGGCATAACACTGTGGCAAGAAACAAACACGGAGACAGAAGTGACGTGAGTCTATAACAACGAAAGACCAGGAGAAAGTGCAGACAAGGACTATAAATACACAATGGTGCTAATTAACAAAAACGTGAGTCAGGTGCATGTGGTCAGGTGGTGTAGTGCAGTGGCTGATGGGACTTGAAGTCCCGGGTTTCCGGATACGTGACAGATCCCCCCTCCAAGGGGCGCTACACCTGGAGTGCCCAAAATCAAAGGGCCCCCCTCCGGGGGTCCCGGCCCTCCGGGCCAAAAGTCCCCAGCAGAACCAGGAGGCCGAGCAGCTTCCACCATGGCACAAGGAAGCGGGTGGAAGTCCTTGGCAAAGCATGAAAGAGGGGCGACGTCCCCCACGGGACAGGAGAGCGGAGCATGCCTCACCGCGAGGTTCCGGGGGGAGCCGGTACCTGACGAGGCTCACGGGGAGCGAGGTTCTGCGAGGCTCACGGGGGAGCGAGGTTCTCCGCGAGGCTCACGGGGGGAGCGAGGTTCTCCGCGAGGCTCACGGGGGGAGCGAGGTTCTCCGCGAGGCCAGGGAGAGGAGCGAGGTTCTCCGCGAGGCCCCAAGGGAGGAACGACGCTCCGCGGAGCATGAGGGGGAACGGAGACCTCCGTGGAGCAGGAAGGGGAGCGACCCACTGAGAGCAGCGAGGGAAGGGACGCGACGTTTTCTTGGGGAACGTGGAGGCAAAGTGACGTCCCCAGCGCAGCAGGATGGCAGAGAGACGACCGCAGCCGAGCAGGAAGGCCGAGCGACGACCTCAGCCGAGCAGGAAGGCCGAGCGACGTCCACAGCCGAGCAGGAAGGCCGGACGACGTCCACAGCCGAGCAGGAAGGCCGCGCAGCATCCACAGCCGAGCAGGAAGGCCGAGCGACGTCCACAGCCGAGCAGGAAGGCCGAGCGACGTCCACAGCCGAGCAGGAAGGCCGACGCGTCCACAGCCGAGCAGGAAGGCCGGAGACGTCCACAGCCGAGCAGGAAGGCCGAGCGACGTCCACAGCCGAGCAGGAAGGCCGAGCGGCGTCCACAGCCGGGCAGGGATGCTGAGCGGCGTCCACAGCTGAACAGGAAGGCTGTGCGACGACCTCAGCTGAACAGGAAGGCTGTGCGACGACCTCAGCTGAACAGGAAGGCTGAGCGACGACCTCAGCTGAACAGGAAGGCTGAGCGACGACCTCAGCTGAACAGGAAGGCTGAGCGACCCACCTCAGCTGAACAGGAAGGCTGAGCGGCGACCTCAGCTGAACAGGAAGGCTGAGGCACCTTAAGGTAGCAGAACAGCGGGGAGTCCCTGAGGTCAGCGAACAGAGGTGAATTCATGAGTCCCGCCCGGAGCTGGAGCCGTCCTACACACATAGCGGGGCGGCAGAGGGACTTCCTGCACAGGACTCACCGGCTGCGCGACTCTGAGATAGCTGAACAGCGGGGAATCCTTGAGGTCCCGAACAGAGGTGAAGTCATGAGTCCCACGGAGCTGGAGCGTCCTCACACACATAGCGGGGCGGGGAGAGACCTCCTGCACAGGATTCACCGGCTGCGCGACTCAGAGGTAGCTGAACAGCGGGGAATCCTGGAGGTCCGCGAACAGAGGGGAATCCATGAGACCCATCGGGGAGGGCGGGTGGGAGCAAACTGCTGAATCCGGAAAAAAAATAAATAAAAATCTACTGCCTCGTAGTCACGTTCTTTCGTTCTGTCACGCGTTGGCGAATGGAGGCCGAAGCAATTGCAGATTTTTTAAACATTTATTTTAAACAACGAATACCGAAACAAAAACACTAGGACAACTGGGCATAACACTGTGGCAAGAAACAAACACGGAGACAGAAGTGACGTGAGTCTATAACAACGAAAGACCAGGAGAAAGTGCAGACAAGGACTATAAATACACAATGGTGCTAATTAACAAAAACGTGAGTCAGGTGCATGTGGTCAGGTGGTGTAGTGCAGTGGCTGATGGGACTTGAAGTCCCGGGTTTCCGGATACATGACAACAGCAGTGTATCACCCCTAGGGTTGTCCACAAAGTGGACCTACAGTAAGCTAAACAAAATTACTAGAAAAAAAAATCCAGTAAGAAAAAAGTCCCCTGCTGACTTCAAATCGAATAAATAGTCTGCGCACTTTAACAAATATAATGTCTATACCTTTTAAAGACTTATACCTAATAATATTACACAGTGTAGCATATTAAAATAAAATACAAGAAAAAGAGAATAACAAAGTTATAATGCACCGACAATATAAGAATTCGAATTCTGTAGAGCTGGAAGGCAGAGTGCAAAAAAAAAAAGAATAAAGAATAAAAGAAAAAATAAATAACAAAAGAAAGAAAAGAACTAAAAAATAATAATATTAATAAATAAAATAAATAAATAGATAAACAAACAAACAAACACTACACTGTGTAGATGATGCAGTTCACCCCGGTTTTAAGAGTTTAATAGCAGCGGTTGTACAGGTGTCAGGGCCCTCTGGAACGTTATTGCGCCGTGACCTCGACTCCAGATCCTCACATTTATTCTCTAATTGAGTCACGGTCGCAGTGACAGACTCGATAGTAGTCTTCATGTGAACGGTGTAACCGGAGAGCGCGTGCTCCATCTCCCCAACGTTACCTTTCAGTGTTGATATGGTGGCCTCGGTAGCGACTTTATCGCTAGCTTGCTGTGTTTTCATGACCTGTAGGTCGAGCTGGATAGTAGACAACGCATCCCTGAGAGTCTTCTGAAGATTCTCCGGTTGCTTCTCCTGGTGCTTTTCCTGGTGCTTCTGATGCTCCTGGAACTCCTTTTTAAAAATATCGGCGATGTCCTTCCCCAGTAAAGCCAATAACTCAAACCTGAGTGTGGCGAGGTCAGGACCGCTCGGGGATGCGGATGCAGTCGGTTCACGGAGAGAAGGGAGCGTGGCTACGGATTCATGAGGAGAAGGAGGCGCGGGTGCGGGTTCATGGAGAGAGGGAGGCGCGGCTGCGGATTCACGGCGAGAAGGAGACGCGCTCGCGGTGCGCACACTAGATCTCTGTTTTGTCTGAATGCTACCACCAATTTTCAAGTTTTTCCCCGACATCTTAATGAACCACCGAGTTAAAAGTAGGAAATAGAATAAGTCAAAATATATTACATTACCAAAAAAAGTGCTAATTAATTACAATTTTTAATCGAAGTCAGCAGGAGACTCAAACTTCACGTCTTACTCTATCAAACGCCGAATTCGAACCAATCCAACTGCCATATTATTTCGACATCAGTACGCCTATGCACGGCTATTTGTACCTATAAAAGCCTCTGTTATTCTATGAATAAATCGGACGTCTCTTTGAACTGCTCTAGTTGCCAGTGTGTTCATTTAGACTCCCCGGTGCTGTATACGCTCCTTATACGCTAGTTTTTCTTTAGAGTAAATGAAGCAGAGGCAAGAAAGGCTGACGGAGGAAAAGTGAAGATAAAGCTGTTATTTGCTTTATCCTTAAAATTTGGTCTCAGAAGTGGGATTTCTCCAAATCAGGGTAAGTGATCATTCATTATATTTGCTTCCCTGATGTGGTGAACTTTTAAATGGGAGTGATTGTCTGGGACTAGGATAATCTGTACTGATTGTTTAACAGAAATCGTACCTTTGTGTAGTATACGAAGTGATTTATCTGATAGTCTCTCTCACCTGTCCCTGCATTTTATGTAAAGGACAAAGTGAAAATTTTTACTGATTCTCGTTATGCTTTTGGTGTAGCACATGTTTTTGGATGAGTTTGGTAACAACGTGGTTTCAGGTCTGCAGATGGGAAACTCACTTCACATGGTTCACTTCCTCATTCCCTCGCCATTGTCAAAACCAAGGCGCATCTTCTAGATAACACTGAAGAAATTAAGCGGAATGCTTCAGCTGACTGACATGAAATTAGTTGCTAAATCATAAAACTCTTGCTCTTTTTTAGTGTCTGCTGTACATTTTTACACTAGTGCTCTTTTACCCGGGATAGATTTTTCATTGATGCAATCACATGCACCCCCAGAATATGCTCAGGGAGTAGTCCCAGACTCTGATGGCATCTGGTTTGATCAAGTAGGTTGTCTATGTGTTCCAAAAGCCAGCGATAGACCTACCAAAATAAACATATCGTTGTCGTGAAACGTATTGTGTAGTTGTCACCTTTTGCGAAGTGGCACAGAAGCAGGAGGAGACGGCAGATAGCAAATGTGGTTATAAACTAAGGAAAGCTCGGATTGTGCAAACAGGACAAACTAGAGAAGGCAAAGACGTAGTTGGAAAAGCCGGAAGCAGGGTCGAGGTAAACAAACGAGAAGTGAAACAGGAAAGGCTTGGTAACGCAGGTAAATGAGTTAGCAGAGCGTATACTTCGCAAAGAACACTAAGAGAGTGATTGTCTAAATACTTGGGGAGAGAGTGTGTGATTGGTGACAGGTGATTCAGATCAGAACTCCGGGGATGGTGAGCGCATGTGTGCATGCGAGGTGCGTGTAGCATTCTGGGATCTGGAGTTCTGATCTGACGGAGCTGTGACAGAACCCGGAGCTGTGACAGAGCCGAGTTCTTTCTTGGCCTTCCCCAGGGTCGTGGACCTGGGAGCTCAGGATGGTTTGTGTGGAAGTCCTTGGTCAGATCAGGATCCAGTATATCCTGCCTGGGGACCCAGCATTGTTCTTCATGCCCGTACCCCTCCCACTCAACCAAATACTCCAGCCTGCCTCTTCTATGTCTGGACTTGAGGATTCTCCTGACGCGGTAAGCCGGTTGTCCCTCGATCTCGAGAGGAGATGGAGGATTCTCCGAGGGTACTTCAGTGGCTAGTGGACCATCGACAACAGGTTTGAGCCGAGAGACATGAAATGAGGGAGAGATGCGGCTGTGTCATGGCAGCTTAAGATGGTAAGTGACCTCATTAATCTGTTTAAGAACCTTGAACAATCCTGTGTACCTGGGAGTTAGTTTTTGCAGCTGTGAGGTTGTCTTAAGTCCCTGGTGGCTAACCATACCCTATCACCCGGCTGGTAGTTCGGGTGATCACTGCAGTGGTGATCTGCCTTACATTTGTAAATCTCTGAGGTCTCATTTAAGCGTTGGTGGGTAGTAGCCCAGACGCGCTCGCTACGTAAGAACCACTGGTCTATGGACGGAGATGAATGGGAGGTAGGAGTGTGGTTGTGACTGCAGAGATTTGTGCCACTTGATTTAGCCGAGCCACCTGTTAAGCCGGTGAGATGTCGATCATGGTCACTGATCAGACGGCCGTGTCCCTCGATGACTTGTGACCACCGGGGATCTCCCGCTGTGTCCATCAGTCTGTGACGTATTCTGTCACCTTTTGCGAAGCGGCACAGAAGCAGGAGGAGATGGCAGATAGCAAACGTGGTTATAAACTAACGAAAGGTCGGACGTTCGGGTAAACACGACAAACTAGAGAAGTCGGAAGAGCCAGAAGCAGGGTCGAGGTAAACAAACGAGAAGTGAAACAAATGAGCTGCCCACCAACAGCCATGTTCTCTGCGCTGGAGCAGTTACAATGATGAGAAAAACGTCTCAGCTTCGTAAGCTTTGTAAGTGTTCTGTTGTTGGCTGTCAGAATGAACACGAGAGTCTTCATGTACTCCCGGCATCAGAGACACTGAAGACACAGTGAAGTTTTATTTTTGAATGAAATGTGCCCCAAAAAATACCTAAAATCATTTCACACCCGACTGCTTTGTGAACGAGGGTCAATACAAAGCAGGATTTGATAAAAACTTGGACCAGTACCCACTGTTTGTGATCTAGCTTCATATCCAGAAGACATAAAATATCGCACTTTATATTTTGGGAATGTTTGCAAATCGATTTTCCGAATGAGCTTGTTAGCAGATTCCATGGCTAATGAGGCTAAAGTGCCAGAGTGATGTCATCGTTTTTATTCTTAACCCGAAAACACACCTAAGCACATTACAGTAAGATGACTGTCTTTTTGAATATTGTGTAGGTTTTCTGTGAATCATTTTACACCAGGCTGCTTTGTGAATAAGGTTGTTAGCATATTCCACAGCTACTGTAATGTAGTATTGGGAGCAGGAGCTGGTCTCTTGGAAAGGGGGCGGGGCACAGCAGCTCATTTGCATTTAAAGAGACACACACCAAAACAGCCTGTTTCTGCTTCCACCCAAAATGGGGCATTTACAGCAGGGTATAAGATCTGTGAGGTATTTTGGGCTGAAACATCACAGACATATTCTGGGGACACCTGAGACTTAAATTACATCTTGTAGACCCACTCCAACCTCAGCGTGCTGGCTCTGACTGAGACCGGGATCCATGCTGAGAACACTGCCACAACAGCTGCCCTGGCCTCCAACTTCAACTTCTCCCATACTTCACACCCCAACAGACGAGGGGTGGTACAGGTTTGCTTATCTCCAAAACATAGAAGTTTACCTGTCTTTCACCCTCTTGCTGATACACTTCCTTTGAATTTCATGCTGTTACAGTCACTGACCCTGCCAAAATGCATTTTCTGTTTACTGTCCTCCAGGTCCACTGGGGAAGTTCATCGATGAATGTGACACGCTACTGTCCACCATCCCAGATGATGGAACTCCTCTTCTGGTCCTTGGTGATTTCAACATTCCTCTAGACAAGCCACATGCAGCTGACTTTTTTGCTCCTTCCCACACTTGACCTCATCCTCACACGTAATTGCACCACACATAATCTTCTCATTACTCCTCACCACACCTCTGACCATTTCTTTAACCAGTTCTCTATTTCTCTCTCCTCACCCCCTTCACTGTCTCCTCCTTCTATCTCTTTCGTCACCGTCTTCGCTCCCTTTCCCCCTCACATTTCTCCTCCATTGTCACAACCTTACTTCCCTCAAACAGCCACCTTGCCTCACTTGACTTAAACACCGCAACTGACATGCTATGTTCCACGTTCCATGCAGTTCTCAACCCCAGACATGCGTAGACTGATGCCTCCTCTCTAGCCATCCCACAACCTGTCCCCTTGACCCTATACCTTCTCACCTTCTTCAGTCCATCTCTCCCACAATATTACCTGCACTCTGTCGCGACGGACTAATACGCGGCACGAGAGGGAATAGAATCGCTCCATCTCCGACTGCCGTGCCGGCGCGAAGCAGGCAGCCCCGCACCAGACCCCGCGCTAACCAGAAACAGCCGCCATGGCAGGGTGGAACCACCGACGCCGTACCGTCCGCTGATTGGAGGTGCTGTCGGGAGAATTCCACCACTCCCACGCCGAAAGGCGGAAATAAACGGACGTCCTTCCGCCCCGGGAACGTTGAGTACTGACTCACCGAAACAGTTAGCGTCCGGAGCGGATACCGGAGGAGGTATTCCCCACGCACTCACGTTAGCATGACTACTATCTCTCTCTCTCTCTCCCCATATTTGGCGCAAGGTACCGACACGGATGAGGACGATGCCGGCGGAGACGACACGCAGCGTTGAGGGACGGCACAAGAACCCCGAGGCTTCTCCCGGGATTCCCCCGACACGCCCCCACGAGCGTCACGACGTCAGGCCGCCTCCGCAGCACCACACACACACCCACACAAACCTGCACTCTACCAGAAAGAAAATAAAAGACTCAGCTTTTGCCTACTCCAGCCTCCATGTCTCTGTGCTCTGCCCTTTCCCACTACACTGGTGGAGGACGCGGGCATGAGCACAGACCCGCAGACCCTTGCCTAAAAAAAAAAAAAATTCCGACAAGGAGAGAGAGAACATGGACCAAACCTTGCAGCAGCTGTTGCAGACCAGTATCCAGCAGCAGACCGCCACCCAGCAACTCACGGAAAGCCTCCAGGTGGCAACAAAGACCTGGCCCATGCCCACCCGCTCGGCGGTCACCTGGGACCGCGGAACACGTTGGAAAAACTGAGGGACCGATTAGTGTGGCCTGGGATGGGTGCCGAGGTCCGGATGTTCTGCCAGTGGTGCCCCCAATGCCATCGCACTGCTCCCTGCAGGCCCCCGCTGGTGCCCCTCATCCCTCTAACCATCATCGGCGTCCCCTTTGAGCGGATCGGCATGGACCTCGTGGGGCCCCTCCCCAAGTTGGCCTGGGGTCGCGAGTACATCCTGGTGGTCGTAGACTACGCCACCCGGTACCCAGAGGCGGTACCACTGCGCAAAGCCAACTCCCCCAACATCGCCAGGGAACTGGTACTCCTCTTCAGCTGGGTGGGAATCCCCAAGGACATACTGACCGACCAAGGTACGCTCTTTGTGCTGTGTCTGTTCCCCGAGCTATACACATAAATAGGAAATCTCGTAACCTTCGTAACCTAATTAACATAAAATTAAATCATATTGAATGCACAGCCAGCATTTTTGATCTGAAGCTAGGACTATTAAACGTTAGATCTCTTATGTCTAAGGCTCTTATTGTCAACGACATCATTACTGACCAGGAATGTAATTTAATGTGTTTAACGGAAACTTGGGTTAAATCAAACGAGTACATAGCATTAAATGAAGCCAGTCCTCCTGGGTACAGTTATGTACATCAGCCTCGTTCAACTGGTAGAGGAGGAGGTGTTGGTCTTATCCATAGTGAAAATCTAGTCGTCACACAAAAATATAGTCATAAGTTTAATTCTTTTGAAATTCTTTATACCAGTGTAAATCCATAGCGCCAAAAAATAAGTCAATTCTCTCTAATTGTATTTACAGACCCCCAGGGCCTTATACTGAATTTCTTAGTGAATTTGCAGACTTTGTATCAAACCTGGTTGTGTCTGTAAATAAAGCATTAATCGTCGGAGATTTTAATGTTCATTTTGATAACCTGGAGGACCCTCTGAGAACAGCGGTCGTGTCCATCTTAGATTCAGTAGGGATTAATCAGAACGTGATCGGGCCTACTCATAGTGGTGGTCACACTCTTGACCTCATACTAACATACGGACTACGTATAGAAAATATTGAAATTATTCCACAGTCTGAAGTTATCTCAGACCACCATCTTATCTCATTCATAATCCGTATGGATTATAATATCTCCACCTCGCCTCGCTACCGCGTAAAACGCACATTCACATCAGCTACTGCACTGAGCTTCATAAATAACCTACCAGAGACATCAGTTAGTTTTGGATCCGCGCCTGATCCAGTAGATCTCGACCAGGCAACTGAAAGTTTGGAGTCAACACTCCGTTGCACACTAGATAGAGTGGCTCCACTCAAAAGGAAAATAATTAGACAAAAAAATTAGCACCCTGGTATAATGATCTAACGCGATCCTTAAAACAGAAATCTAGACAATTAGAACGTAAATGGCGCGCAACCAAGCTGGTTATATTTCAGACAGCATGGAAGGAGAGCCTACTGCAATATAGGAAATCTCTTGTCGATGCTAAAAAGATCTACTTCTCCACCTTAATAGGAGACAACCAAAACAATTCCAGATTCCTCTTCAACACGGTAGCACAACTAACTAGGAATAAAACCACTTCAGAGGAAAAAACTCAATCATTTCATAGCAGTGAGGATTTTTATGAAATTTTTCATTTATAAAATTGAAAATATTAGAGATGAAATACAGGCCATTAAATTACAACCGGTCAGTAATATAACAAACACATTAGATGACAATGTGGCAATACGGATCAATGTTTAGAGTGTTTTGCTCCGCTTATAGAGACCGACCTAGCTACACTAATCTCATCAGCTAATTCATCCAACCTGCATACTAGATCCTATACCCACATGTTTGTTTAAACAGATTTGTCCAGGAGTAATTAAGTCACTTTTAAATATAGTAAATTCCTCCCTAACCACTGGCTATGTCCCTAAATCTCTAAAATTAGCAGTTATTAAACCATTGATAAAAAAACCTGACCTTGACCCGTCTCAATTATCCAATTATAGACCAATACTCGAATCTCCTCCTCATCTCAAAGATTCTAGAAAAGGTAGTAGCAAAACAGTTATGCTCATACTTAGAAAGGAACAACATTCATGAAATATATCAGTCAGGATTTAGACCTCATCACAGCACAGAGACAGCACTAGTTAAAGTAGTAAATGACCTTCTTCTGACCTCTGATCAGGGTTGTGTCTCGCTGCTGGTGTTACTAGACCTTAGTGCAGCTTTCGATACCATAGATCACACTATTCTCCTTGATAGATTAGAAAATGTTGTTGGTATTAAGGGAACAGTCCTCTCCTGGCTCAGGTCTTATCTGACCGATCGTTATCAATTTGCGTAGATATAAATGGTGATTTCTCCATGCGTGTATTGACGTTTTTTGGAGTTCCCCAGGGTTCTGTTTTAGGCCCGCTGCTTTTTAACCTTATATATGTTACCCCTAGGACAAATTATTCAAACATGGAATTAGCTTCCACTGTTATGCTGATGATACACAGCTGTATGTTTCAGCGAAGCCAGAGGACAGACAGAAGCTTAGTAAAGTGGAGGATTGTGTAAATGACATTAGATGTTGGATGTTAACTAACTTCCTTTACTTAATTCTGATAAAACAGAAATACTTTTATTAGGCCCACGTGTAGCTAGAAGTAATCTTCCTGACTACACAGTAACTCTGGATGGTCTTTCTGTTTCATCATGTACAGCAGTTAAAGACCTCGGAGTGATTATTGACTCAGTCTATCATTTGATGCTCATGTAGATAATATTACTAGGATAGCGTTCTTTCATCTCAGAAATATTTCTAAGATAAGAAACATATTGTCACTACATGATGCAGAAATACTGGTTCATGCATTCGCCACCTCTAGATTAGATTACTGTAATGCCTTACTGTCTGGATGTTCCAGTAGGAATATAAATAAACTCCAGTTAGTCCAGAATGCAGCTGCTAGAGTCCTTACTAGAACTAGAAGATACGACCATATCACCCCGATCTTATCCACACTGCATTGGCTCCCGGTAATATTTACGCTTTAAATTTAAAAATACTTTTATTAACCTATAAAGCACTACACGTTCTCGCACCACAATATCTAAGCGACCTTCTGGTTTTATATGATCCGCACGCCTACTCAGATCAAAAGATGCAGGCTATTTGATATTACCTAGAATAGTGAAGTCTACTGCAGGGGGAAGAGCCTTCGTTATAGAGCCCCACAGTTATGGAACAGTCTTCCTATTAGTGTTCGGGACTCAGACACAGTCTCAGTGTTTAAATCTAGGCTTAAAACATATTTGTTTACTCAAGCTTACCCTGACTAGATTATATCGCACTACCTCACAGTCCTAATCGTTTTTTCTCCTCTCTCTCTTTTGCCGAGCCCCACACGAATTTATGGAGATATTGGAGATCCAGATCCCTTCTGCCTCTGGATGAGCCCAAATCTTCTGCTGGGACTACGGCTGCTCCTAAGGCCATACATACTTCTCATTTTCACATTATCTGTGTTACATTCACAATCTGTGTTACCCAGATGAGGATGGGTTTCCCTTCTGAGTCGGGTTCCTCTCAAGGTTTCTTCCTCAAAAACATCTTAGGGAGTTTTTCCTTGCCACCGTCGCCACTCAGTGGCTTGCTCAGTTGGGATAAATTCCATTTGTTTTCTACCTGTTTGTCTCTGTTTATCTGTTCCTGTTTGTCTCTCTTTAGATGTTTCTGACTGTTCATACCTGTTTTTTATTTCTGTAAAGCTGCTTTGAGACAATGACTATTGAAAAAGCGCTATACAAATAAAATTGAATTGAATTGAATTGAATTATGACTAGCTAGAGTAGCTCTAAATCATCTATCCTCATCCTACTTGACCTCTCTGCTGCTTTTGACACTGTGAACCATCAGATCCTGCTGTCAACTCTCTCCAGCCTGGGCATCACTGGAACAGTTCTATGCTGGGTGGAATCCTATCTGTCCGACAGATCCTTCAAGGTATCATGGAGCGGAGGTATTTCTGAAACTCAGCAACTCACAACTGGTGTTCCACAGGGGTCAGTTCTGGGTCCACTCCTCTTTTCTATCTACACTGCATCTCTTGGGCAGGTTATTGAATCTTATGGCTTCTCATATCACTGCTATGCTAATGACACCCAGCTCAATTTGTCCTTCCAGCCTGACGATACATCCGTCTCTGCACGCATCTCTTCTTGCCTGTTGGACATTTCAGTCTGGATGAAGGAACACCATCTTAAGCTTAACCTGGGAAAATCTGAACTTCTCGTCATTCCAGCCTGTCCCTCAATCAACCAGAACCTCACTGTACAGCTCAGCTCACTCACACTCATGCCAACCAGGACAGCCAGGAACCTTGGGGTGATTCTTGATGATGGCTTGACCTTTACAGACAATATCTCAGCAACTGCAAGGTCCTGTACGTTCATCCTGTACAACATCAAGAAAATCCGACCCTACATCACCAAAATGGCTACACAGATACTAGTCCAGGCTCTTGTTATCTGTAAACTAGACTACAGCAACTCACTGCTTTCAGGCCTCCCACCCCCCCCCCCCCCCCCCCCCCCAGTCCGACCCCCCCCCCCCCCCCCCCCCCCCCCCCCCGATAACCCATGTCACACCCCTCTTCATCTCCCTCCACTTGCTTCCTG
The DNA here is from genome assembly GCA_012411365.1 of Ameiurus melas. Taxonomy (NCBI): domain Eukaryota; kingdom Metazoa; phylum Chordata; class Actinopteri; order Siluriformes; family Ictaluridae; genus Ameiurus; species Ameiurus melas. Next base: position 53,021 of record JAAGNN010000033.1, read on the forward strand.
TTGCTGCCCGCATCAAGTTCAAGGCCTTGATGCTCACCTAAAAGACCTTGTCAGGAACAACACCCTCCTACCTCAACTCTCTCCTGAAGGCCTATGTTCTTTCTTTCAATCTGCGATCGATTAGTGACCAACGTTTAGTAGTTCCCACTCAGCGTGGCGCAAGGTCCCTTTCCAGAACCTTCATGCTAACTGTTCCTCAGTGGTGGAATGCACTTCCAATCTCAATCCAGACTGCAGAATCTCTGACCATCTTCAAAAAACAAATAAAGACCCACCTCTTCCGTGAACACCTAACTAACTCAAAAAAAAATGCACTTACACCTCTACTCTGTGCATTTTGCTTCCTCTGGAACTTAATGGATCTTGTATAGTAGCACTACTTGTATTGTTCTCGGCTTGATATATAGCTTTGCTTATTTATAAGTCGCTTTGGATAGAAACGTCTGCCAAGTGAATGAATGTAAATGTAAATGTAGAAAGGCTTAAAATATGTCTCCTTTAATATTATATTTGTCATTTTATTTTATTTTACGTTGTGACGCACTTTGAGCTGCATTTTATGTGTGAAATGTGCTATATGAATAAAGTTATTATTATTATTATTATTATTATTATTATTACTATTACTATTATTATTATTATTATTATTATGGTTGGTGGTGGTGTATGTGTGTGTGTGTGTGTGTGTGTACCTCAGTGTCTCCACTGTACAGTGTGGATTCTCCAGTCCAGCAGAGAGCAGCTTCACTCCTGAATCCTGCAGTTTATTGTAACCCAGGTCCAGTTCTCTCAGTCTGGAGGAGTTTGAGCTGAGAACTGAGGACAGAACTCTACAGCTTTCCTCTGTCAGATTACACACACACAGCCTGGAAGAGAAATGATGAAGTAGATTTAGATTTATCTGATTGTGAAATGAGGTGTTTCCATCAGGTGGGAAATAAAGTGTTTACCTGAATACAAGGTTCTAATGTCAGGATAAAAATATAAAATGAACAGCCTGTGTATAAATAAACTAGTATTGGCATGTTTTTAAAGTAAATGTGTGTGTGTAATGTACACTGATCTACACACTGTAGAAATAAATGTACTTTGTTCTGATGTGAGAAGTGATGTAGATATTTCAGCATTAAAAATTTTTACAGAGACATTAAATTGTTAGGAGTTCATTGTTCTTTGGAGCTTAATCTAATTTTCACACACATACAAATCCCATCACACACACACACACACACACACACACACACACACACAAACAAAGCTCAACAACAGAAACAATGCTAATCCACATTATATAAAATACACACTTTAATGTTTTACTCATATAAAACACTGGGCCTCATTTATCACACTGGAGACGAATTAATTTCTTCATAAACAGTGTGTAGGAGAATTTACACAAGAACTCTTTAATGTGCAAATTAAAATGTAATCCTATGGAACATTTACAGGATGTTGAGAGAAAAGGTTCATGAGGTGTTGGATCAGAGTTAAATGGAGGTGGCCACTCAGCACAAAAGCTAGCTCTTTATGAATGTGCACAGCTGCTTTTTCTGCCAAAGAGTTCCATTTTTGTCTCATTTGACCACCATAGGACAACTGCGTGAATGTGTTGTGGTCAGATGAGACTAAAATGGATCTCTTTGGCATCAACTCAACTCTCCATGTTTGGAGGAGGAGGAATGCTGCCAGTGACCCCAAGAACACCATCCCCACTGTCAAACATGGAGGTAGAAACATTATGCTTTGGGGGTGTTTTTCTGCTAAGGGGACAGGACAACTTCACTGCATCAAAGGAACAATGGATGGGGCCATGTACCATCAAATCTTGGGTGAGAACCTCCTTCCCTTTGCCAGGGCATTGAAAATTAAAAGTAATTACTAAGTCATTACCAAGTACTAAGTCATGTTTTGCAGATGGGTCAAATACATATTTCCCTCATTAAAATGCAAATGAATTTATAAAATTTTTGACATGCGTTTTTCTGGATTTTTTTGTTGTTATTTTGTCTCTCAATGTCACGTATCCGGAAACTCTGGACTCCATTTCCCATCAGCCACTGCACTACACCACATGACCTCATGCACCTGATTCACGTTTCTGTTAATGAGCACCGATGTGTATATATAGTCTTTATCTGCACTCTCTCTTGGCCTTTCGTTATCGTAGACTCCCGTTGTTTATGTCCGTGTCCTTGTCTCATGCCACAGAGTTTTTGCCATGTTGTCTTTGTTTCAAGGTTTGTTTGTTTGTTATTAAATGGTTAAATCTGCGATTGCTTCTGCCTCATTCTCCAGACGTTACACTCACTGTTCAAATAAACCTACCATTAAAATTATAGACTGATCATTTCTTTGTTAGTGGGCAAACGTACAAAATCAGCAACGGATCAAATACTTTTTTCCCCTCACTGTAGGTGCCCGCCACTTTTTCCATCTCTCCTTTACTGGTGGGGCTGGATTTGGATCTGAACACTTTCTTTTAGCTCGCGCAATCCACCAGTTCTGTGAATTTTCAATAAAATATCATATTACTCACACTATGTCTCCCTCGTGTTTATTTCATGTATATTTTATATACAACAGTAGCTATGAGAGAGAGCAACTCTCCTCTACTTCAAGAAAACCGTATCCAGTTCCATCTCCGCTGTCGATTATTGGAGCTAATATACAACACACACGAATACCACAGTGTTGCCAAGTCTCACGGGACAAATAAGCAACTGCAGCTTCAAAAACAAGCCCTATATTAATAAATCCTGTTACAGGCTCAATGTAAACAGACTCAATAAATGGACCTACCACATATTAAACTGAAACCACTCGCAGTTTAAAACCAGGGCTGCAACTAACGATTATTTTCACAATTGATTAGTTGGCCAATTATTTGTTTATTTATTACTGATAATCGTTTAATCGTACGGGGGAGAATTTTCAGTGCCATTTTTTTCTTTTATTTAAAATAAAATCCACAAACTGAGTATTACAAATAAAAACAAAAATTTGACACAACTGTTTGTCCAAATATATAAGACTGAAAAGAACCCAATACACACAGACATAAACCAGAATATATATTATTCATTTAAATTACATTTGATTTATTATTAATGTTAAATATGAATAAAATAAAGTAACATATATAGAAATGATTGTTAATATAATAGCCTATAATTGTTGTGGAGTGTTACACGCCACTAGTGCAAGAAGCAAACAAGTATGTAATCGCTGTGAAGAACGGTGAGGTTTTATTTACAAGATGCACAATTTAAACAAATAAAACCAAAACAAGAACGTCTAAACTAAACTGCACTCACTGGGCTAGCACTGCTACTGCTAGCGCTAGCAACTAGAGCTAGGAGTACCCCTACACATGTAAACTTGCGTGTCCGTAGCCCTGAGCATAACCAAACAAAACAAACTGAGCATAAACTTTAGCTGAAACATTCGCATATGTACAAACATAGACAAGGTCTTTGATACAGGAATTACTATGGTCATCGTTATTGAACCGCGCCGTGTAAAGCACGGCCCGCGGTATATAAACAGTCCCGTCATGACCCTATGACAGTAACGAGGGCACGACGTCGCTGCTGACGACATCCGCGCATGCGCAGTGGCGCCACTGCTCCGGGAGGGCTGTCCCAGCGCGGAAGGATTCCGCAGTATGTGCAGTAGTGCTCGCTACGCGCTACTGCTCCAGGCGAACTGTGACATGGAGTGAGGGGGTCCTTGTAGATTTTTCGAAATATTCAAGTTTTTAATAACCTGACAGTTTGCTCATCGGATTAATCAGAAAAATATTCAGCCAACTATTAGATTATGAAAATAATCGTTAGTGGCAACCCTAATATTTTATACATATACATACATACACATATATACAGTATCTCACAAAAGTGAGTACACCCCTCACATTTTTGTAAATATTTGATTATAACTTTTCATGTGACAACACTGAAGAAATGACACTTTGCTACAATGTAAAGTAGTGAGTGTACAGCTTGTGTAATAGTGTCAATTTGCTGTCCCCTCAAAATAACATACAGCCATAAAATGTCTAAACCGCTGGAAACAACAGTGAGTACACCCCTAAGTGAAAATGTCCAAATTGGGCCAATTAGCGATTTTCCCTCCCCAGTGTCATTTGACTTGTTCGTGTTACAAATTCTTAGGTGTGAATGGGGAGCAGGTGTGTTAAATTTGGTGTGAACGCTCTCACACTCCCTCATACTGGTCACTTCAGGTTCAAAATGGCACCTCATGGCAAAGATCTGAAAAAAGAATTGTTCCTCTACATAAAGATGGTCTAGGCTATAAGAAGATTGCCAAGACCGTGACACTGAGCTGCAGCACGGTGACCAAAACCATACAGCGGTTTAACAGAACAAGTTCTACTCAGAACAGGCCTCGCCATGGTCCACCAAAGAAATTGAGTGCACGTGCTCAGCATCATATCCAGAGGATGTCTTTGGGAAATAGACATATGAGTGCTGCCAGCATTGCTGCAGAGGTTGAAGGCATGGGGGGTCAGCCTGTCAGTGCTCAGACCATACCTGCACACTGCATCCAATTGGTCTGCTTGGCTGTCATCCCAGAAGGAAGCCTCTTCTAAAGATGTTGCACAAGAAAGCCCGCAAACAGTTTGCTGAAGACAAGCAGACTAAGGACATGGATTACTGGAACCATGTCTTGTGGTCTGATGAGACCAAGATGAACTTATTTGGTTCATGGAAGAGTGGCAAGAAGAAAGCCATTTCTCAACGTTTGGTGTGACGTTTGGTGTGTCTCCCAGGTGGCTTGTGGCAAACTTTAGACGAGACTTTTTATGGATATCTTTGAGAAATGGCTTTCTTCTTGCCACTCTTCCATAAAGGCCAGATTTGTGCAGTGTACGACTGCACCCACCTCAGCTGTACTTCTCTGCAGTTCATCCAGAGTGATCATGGGCCTCTTGGCTGCATCTCTGATCAGTCTTCTCCTTGTCTGAGCTGAAAGTTTAGAGGGACGGCCAGGTCTTGGTAGATTTGCAGTGGTCTGATACTCCTTCCATTTCAAAATGATCGCTTGCACAGTGCTCCTTGGGATGTTTAAAGCTTGGGAAATCTTTTTGTATCCAAATCCGGCTTTAAACTTCTCCACAACAGTATTACGGACCTGCCTGTGTGTTTCTTGGTCTTCATGATGCTCTCTGCGCTTTCAATAGAACCCCAGAATAGAATCACAGAATCACAGATTTCAATAGAATCACAGAACAGGTGCATTTATACAGAGACTTGATTACACACAGGTGGATTCTATTTATCACCATCAGTCATTTAGGACAACATTGGATCATTCAGAGATCCTCGCTGAACTTCTGGAGTGAGTTTGCTGCACTGAAAGGAGAGAGGCCGAATAATTTTGCACGCACCACTTTTCCGTTTTTTATTTGCTAAAAAAGTTTAAAATATCCAAAAGATTTCGTTCCACTTCACAATTGTATCCCACTTTTTGGTGATTCTTCACAAAAATTTAAAATTTTATATCTTTATGTTTGAAGCCTGAAATATGGCAAAAGGTTGAAAAGTTCAAGGGGGCCGAATACTTTTGCAAGGCACTGTATATAAGTATGTGAACCTTTTGTATAACACAATATAAATTCTGATCCCTCATGTCTTTATTGAACACAGTCATTCAAGATTCAAAATGACAGTGGAAAAAGTAAGTGAACCCTTAGAATTAATAACTGGTTGACCCACCCCCCTTGTCAGCAATAACCTCAACCAGGCACATCCTGTAGCTGTGGATCAGTGTGGACCTGCACGTCATTCAGGAGGAATTTTAGCCCATTGTTTCTGGCAGAACTGCTTTAGCGCCATCATATTCTTTGGATGTCTCATGTCTATGGCTGTCTTCCAGTCATTCCATAGCATCTCTATTGGGTTGAGGTCTGGGCTCTGACTTTTCCACTCCAAATGGTGGATTTTGTTTTTCTGAAGCCATTCTCTTGTGGACTTGCTCCGGTGATTTGGGTTGTTGTCCTGTTGCATCACCCAACTTCTACACAGTTTCAGCTGATGTACAGACATTCTCACATTATCCTGTAGAATTGTCTGATATACTTGGGAATTCATCTTCCCCTCAATGATTGCAAGCTGGCCAGGCCCTGATGCAGCAAAGCAGGCCCAAATCATGAGGTTTCCTCCACTATACTTTATGGTTGGGATAATGTTTTCATGTTGATATGCCGTGCCCTTTCTACACCAGATGTAGTGCTGTGTGATTTTTCCAAATAGTTCAATCTTAGTTTCATCAGTCCACAAAACATTTTGCCAATACTGCTGTGGAGTGTCAATGTGTTCTTTTGTAAACTTCAGGCATGGAGCAATGTTCTTTTTAGAAATCAGTGGCTTCCTTCGTGGTGTCCTGCTGTAGATACCCTGCTAGTTCAGTGTTTTACATATTGTAGACTCATGAACAGAGATGTTAGCCAGTTCCAATGGTGCCTTCAAATCGTTGGCTGTCATTCGGGGTTGTTTCTTTACCTCATAGATGAGTCTTCATTGTGCTCTTGGTGTCATTTTGACTGGGCGCCCACTTCTTGGTAGAGAAGCAACGATCCCAAAGTGTCTCCATTTGTAGACTGTTTGCCTGGTGAATTTCTAAAGTCTTTGAAATCACTTTGTAACCCTTGACAGCTTTATGTAAATCAACAGTTCTTGATTGTAGATTCTCTGAAAGCTCTTTTTGGCAAGGCATGGCTCACATATGCATGTGCTTCTTGTGCAGAGCAAACTCCAAAAGTTTGAGGTGTTTTTATCAGTCAAAGTAGCTGTAGTTCACACCTATAGACTCCAGGTGTGCTAAAACCTGACTCCAATTAGCTTTCTTGAGGTCATTAACTCAAGGCTTCACATACCTTTTCCACATGCACTATGAGGTTTTTTTGGTTGTTCTCAATAAAGACATGAAAGATCAGAAGTTGTTTGTGTTATTATTTTATTTTTTATATTTGTCAATACGCTTGACTTAGATGAAGATCAGATCACATTTCATGACAAATTTATTCAGAAAACCATGAAATTTCAAAAGGTTCACATACGGTTTCATGCAACATATATATATAGATAGTGTATTTATGCTTTTCATTATGTTATGAATGCACAAAAAGCACTGACTTCTACAGTCCTAGCGATCCCGGGTTCATTGGTAGAACCTGTCATTCCCCAGAGATTGGTTCAAACACCAGGTTCAATTACTTATTATTTTTGGTGTGACGTTTAATTTGACACTCTGAATTATCTTTTTTTTATTTTATCCATCACTGCGACACTTGAACTTGTCTACCACTCTCAGGTTTTTGCAAATTATCATTTATCATTTGTAAATAAATTTTTAATAAATCCATCAATGAACTCAGTCAGCTCAGCTAACATGATGTGTGAATGAACATAAATAACCAAATTGATTAATTTTAAAAGCATCTCATTTGAATATATTTTGATACATTGAACAGAAAATGACATAATATTATTATTCTTTTTTTTTTTAAACTTTCCAACGAAACCCTGCAATTACACCACTGACCACTAGGCGTCCGTGGAAACACTGCACTCGAAGGAAGAGTACACAGTGCATAATGTATGTGTGTAGTACGTCATTTGGGACACAACTTTAGTATTTACTCTCCAAAGCGTGTTTTCAGAACTGAAGTAACATCTAACAAGTAACATGAGTAAATATACCATGCGCAGACCAACTAATCGATAAGATTCAATGACAATGATTTTCCATCCATCCAATCCATCTTAAACCGCTTAGCCGTAATCGGGTCGTGGGGGTAGCAGCTCCAGCAAGAGACCCCAAACTTCCCTTTCCTGAGCCACATTAACCAGCTCTGACTGGGGGATCCCGAGGTGTTCCCAGGCCAGTGTGGAAATATAATCTCTCCACCTAGTACTGGGTCTTCCCCGAGGTCTCCTCCCAGCTGGATGTGCCTGGAACACCTCCCTAGGGAGGCGCTCAGGGAGCATCCTTACCAGGTGCTCGAACCACCTCAACTGGCTCCTTTCAACGCAAAGGAGCAGGGGCTCTACTCTGAGTTCCTCTCGGATAGCCGAGCTTCTCACCCTATCTCTTAGGGAGAGGCCAGCCACCCTCCTGAGAAAACCCATTTTGGCCGCATGTACCCACGATCTAGTTCTTTCGGTCACTACCCAACCTTCATGACCATAGGTGAGTGTAGGAACAAAAATTTCCCAGTAGATCGAGAGTTTTGCCTTCCGACTCATTCTCTTTTCGTCACAATGGTTAGGTGAAGCGATTGCAACACCACTCCCACTGCTCCGATTCTCTGGCTAATCTCCTGCTCCAATGTCCCCTCACTCGTGAACAAGATCCCGAGGTACTCGAACTCCTTCACTTGGGTTATGTTCTCATTCCCTACCCGGAGTAGGCACTCCATCAGTTTCCTGCTGAGAGCCATGGCCTCAGATTTGGAGGTGCTAATCCTCATCCCAGCTGCTTCGCACTCGGCCGCAAACCGATCCAGCAAGTGCTGGAGGTCACGGACCGATGATGCCATTAGGACCACATCATCCGCAAAAAGCAGCGATGAGATCCTCAGGTCACCAAACTGCAAGCCCTCCGCACCACGACTACGCCTCGATATCCTGTCCATGAATATCACAAACAGGATTGGTGACAAAGTGCAGCCCTGGCGGAGACCAACCCCCACCTGGAACAAGTCTGTCTTCTTGCCGAGCGTATGGACACAACTCTCGCTTTGGGCGTACAGTGATTGGATAGCCCTAAGAAGGGAATCCTTCACCCCATACTGCCTCAGCACCTCCCACAGTAGACCCCTTGGGACACGGTCATATTCCTTCTCCAGATCCACAAAACACATGTGATGGGCATACTCCCAGGCCTCCTACAAGATCCTTGTGAGAGTAAAGAGCTGGTCCGTTGTTCCACGACCAGGACGGAATCCGCATTGTTCCTCCTCAATCCAAGGTTTGACTATCGGCCGAACCCTCCATTCCAGCACCTTGGAGTAGACTTTACCAGGGAGGCTGAGAAGTGTGATACCCCTATAATTGGCGCACACTCTCAGGTCCCCTTTTTTAAACAAGGGAACCACCACCCCGGTCTGCCACCCTTGGGCACTGTCCACGACCACAAATTAAAATGTCAATGTCATGTTCCAAGACATCCCCACACACCAGAGCTTTCAACATTTCTGGATGGATCTCACCAATCCCCGGGGCTTTGCACTGTGTATTTGATTGACCACCTCAGCAACCTCCACCATGGAAATTGGTGATGATCCCCCATCAGCTTCCACCTCTGCCTCTACCATAGTGGGTGTGTTAGTCGGATTCAAAAGTTCCTCAAAGTGTTCCTTCCACTGTGCAATTACATCCTCAGTTAAGGTCAACAGTGTCCCCTCCTTACTGTACACAGCTTGGATGGTTCCCCGTTTCCCCTTCCTGAGGTGGTGGATGGTTTTCCAGAAACACCTTGGTGCCGACCAAAAGTCCTTCTCCATGTCCTCTCCGAACTTCTCCCACACCCACTGCTTTGCTTCTTCCACTGCAGAAGCTGCAGCCCTTCTGGCCTCCGGAGACCCCCGGGATAACACATCCAGGAAGGCCTCCTTCTTCAGTCGGACGGCTTCCCTGACCATCGGTCTCCACCATGGTGTTCGAGGGTTATCGCCCCTTGAGGCACCTAAGACTTTGAGACCACAGCTCTCTGCCGCAGCTATAGCAATGGAAGCTTTGAACATTGCCCACTTGCGTTCCATGCCCCCAACCTCCACAGGGATGTCAGAAAAGTTCTGCCGGAGGTGTCAGTTGAAGATCTCACGGACAGGGGCCTCCTCCAGATGTTCCCAGTTCACCCACAGTACCCATTTGGGCTTTCCAGATCTGTCCAGAGTCTTCCCCCACCCCTTGATCCAACTCACCACCAGATGGTGATCAGTTGACAGCTCCACCCCTCTCTTCACCCAAGTGTCCAGAACATGTGGCCTCAGATCAGATGATACGATTACAAAATCAATCATAGACCTTTGGCCTAAGGTGCTCTGGTACCAAGTACACTTATGAGCCTCCTTATGTTCAAACATGGTATTCGTTATAGACAGTCCATGAATAGCACAGAAGTCCAATAACAAATGCCCGCTCAGGTTTAGATCAGGGAGGCCGTTCCTCCCAATCATGCCTTTCCAGGTATCTCCATCATTGCCCACGTGCACGTTAAAGTCCCCCAGCAGAAATATGGAGTCCCCTACTGGTGCCCCATACAGGACTCTATTCAGGGACTCCAAGAAGGCCGTTTACTCTGAACTCGTGTTCGGTGCATATGCACATACAACAGTCAGAGTCCCCCCCCCTACAACCCATAGGCGTAAGGAGGCAACCCTCTCATCCACCGATGTAAACTCCAACGTAACGGCGCTCAGCCAGGGAATTGTGAGTATCCCCACACCCACCCGGCGTCTCGCACCATGGTCAACTACAGAGTAGAATAGAGTCCACCCCCTATCCAGGAGTACAGTTCCAAACCCGAGACTGTGCGTAGATGTAAGCCCCACCAGATCTAGCCAGTAGCGCTCCACCTCCCGCATAAGTTCCAATTCCTTCCCCCACAGAGAGGTGACGTTCCACGTCCACAAAGCCAGCCTCTGCCACCAAAGTCTGGTCTTTTGAGGCCTCTGACCTTCACTGCCACCCATGTAACAGCGCACTCGACCCCCATGGTTCACCCAATGAGTGGTGGGCCCATAGGATGGAGAGAGGGGTGCCACGTTGCTTTTTCAGGATTTGCCCGGCTGGGCTCCGTGGCAAACCCAGCCACCAGGCGCTCGCAGTCGGGCCCTCCCCAGACAGGGGCCTTGGGCTTCCTCCAGGCAGGGTAACTCCTCCTCTCTTTATTTTCTTCATGATGGGTTATTGAACCATTCTTAGTCAATGATTTTCATAATCGATTATTATCGATTTTATCGATTAGTTGTTGCAGCTCAATTTAAAACACAAAAACAATATATTTAATAAAAAATCATAAATGGCAACATAGCTTATAGGGAGGACAGGCACTATCCACTCATAAATGGCAGCAAAGTTTATAGGGAGGACAGGCACTATCCACTCATCTCTGATCACCTGCCAGCAGAATAATGACTCGAAAGATGGAAAAGATTACATTAGAACTGTAACTACTATTGTGGGCGGCTGTGGCGGCTGTGGTAGAGCGGGTTGTCCACTAATCGTAGGGTTGGCGGTTCGATTCCCGGCCCAGCTGACTCCATATGCCGAAGTGTCCTTAGGCAAGACACTGAACCCCAAGTTGCTCCCAATGGCAAGCTAGCACCTTGCATGGCAGCTCTGCTACCATTGGTGTGTGTGTGAATGTATGAATGAGACACAGTGTAAAGCGCTTTGGATAAAAGCGCTATATAAGTGCACATTTACCATTTACTATTGGTATATATAAGAATGTGAAGGGAATTCTCAAATACCTATGATGAATCATGTAATTATATCTTTGAATAAGCTAATCAAACTGCTATCCTGTATTATAGTATTACACAAACAATCTTCTGTCAACAAGGCAGATTTAATTTCTGCATTTGCAACCCACTCCAACCTCAGTGTGCTGGCTCTGACTGAGACCTGAATTCATGCTGACAACACAACAACTGCCCTGGCCTCCATCTTCAACTTCTCCCATACCTCACGCCCCAAAAGACAAGGGAGCGGTACAGGTTTGCTTCTCAAAACATGGAAATTTACCTGTCTTTCTCCCTCTTGCTCATACACTTCGTTTGAATTTCATACTGTTACAGTCACTGATCCTGCCAAAATGTACTTTCTTGTTGTTTACCATCCTCCAGGTCAACTGGGAAGTTCATCGATGAATTTGACACGCTACTGTCCACCATCCCAGATGATGGAACTCTTCTTCTGGTCCTTGGTGATTTCAACATTCATCTAGACAAGCCACATGCAGCTGACTTTCTTGCTCTCCTTCCCACATTTGACCTCAAGCAGTTCACCACACCAGCAACCCACAAAGCCGGCAAACAGTTTGACCTCATCCTCACACGTAACTGCAAAACACACAATCTTCTCATTACTCCTCTCCACACCTCTGACCATTTCTTTATCCAGTTCTCTATTTCTCTCCCCTCACCCCCTTCACTGTCTCCTCCTTCCATCTCTTTTTGTTGCAATCTTTGCTACCTTTCCCCCTCACATTTCTCCTCCATTGTCACAACCTTACTTCCCTCAAACAGCCACCTTGCCTCACTTGATTTAAACACTGCTATGTTCCATCTTAGCATCTTCTCTTGACAGCATATGCCCCCTAACATCCAGACCTGCTTGCACATCACCCTCTACTCCTTGGCTCTCAGAAGCTCTGCATAACAACCGGGCCAAACTAAGAGCATCTGAAAGGAAATGGCTCAAATCAAACACTCCAATTGACCTAACCAATTACCAGACACTTCCCTCCTCTTTTCCAGTAACATCTCCATTGCTAAAGCCACGTACTTCCAAGATAAGATTAGTTACATCCCTACTCCTCCAAACACGGCGAGTTGAGTTGATGCCAAAGAGCTCCATTTTGGTCTCATCTGACCACCAGAGGACAACTGGGTGAAAGTGTTGTGGTCAGATGAGACCAAAATGGAGGAATGCTGCCTATGACCCCAAGAACACCATCCCCACCATCAAACATGGAGGTGGAAACACTATGCTTTGGGGGTGTTTTTCTGCTAAGGGGACAGGACAACTTCACCGCATCAAAGGGACGATGGACGGGGCCATGTACCGTCAAATCTTGGGTGAGAGCCTCCTTCCTTCAGCCAGGGCATTGAAAATTAAAAAGTAATTACTACCTCATTACCAAGTACTGAGTCATGTTTTGCAGAGGAATCAAATACATATTTCCCTCATTAAAATGCAAATCAATTTATAACATTTTTGACATGCAATTTTTTGGAGTTTTTTGTTGTTATTTTGTCTCTCACTGTTTAACTAACATTAAAATTATAGACTGATCATTTCTTTGTTAGTGGGCAAACGTACAAAATCAGCGGGGTATCAAATCCCCTAGAGCAACCTCTAGATCATCAATACTCATCCTACTTGACCTCTCTGCTGCTTTCGACACTGTGAACCATCAGATCCTCCTGTCAACTCTCTCTTCCATCACTGGAACGGTTCTACAATGGGTGGAATCCTATCTGTCTGACATATCCTTCAAGGTATCATGGAGCTGAGGTATTTCTGAAACTCAGCAACTCACAACTCAGCAACTCACTGCTTTCAGGCCTCCCAGTCGGCTCCATCAATCCCCTTCAGATGATTCAGAATGCTGCTGCGTGCCTCGTCTTCAACCAGCCCAAGACAACCCATGTCACACCCCGTTCATCTCCCTCCACTGGCTTCCTGTAGCTGTCCGCATCAAGTTCAAGGCCTTGATGCTCACCAACAAGACCTTGTCAGGAACAGTACCCTCCTACCTCAACTCTCTCCTGAAGGCCTACGTTCCCTCTCGCAATCTGTGATTGATTAGCAACCGATGTTTAGTAGTTCCCACTCAGCATGGTGCAAGGTCCGTTTCCAGAACCTTTACTTTAACTATTCCTCAGTGGTGGAATGCACTTCCAATCTCAGACAGCAGAATCTCTCACCATCTTCAAATAACAGCTAAAGATCCACCTCTTCCGTGAACACCTAACCAACTCATTAAAAACAAAAAAAAACAAACAAATAAAAAAATAAAACCTCACAACACACTTACACCTGGGACTTGCTCATGCAGTTGGTTTCAAGATGGTACCAGTGTACCTGTTGGCAAGCCGTCTCTGTGATTTTCCCCATCTATTGCAGTTTGTTCTATCTGTTTTGTGTGTTCGTCTGGCATCTGTACTGTTTTTACTGTATATCGTGTCACACTAGTATCATGTAGATTCAGTGTTGACCTACAATCCCCAAGCTTTGCTTAACATCAGAAACCAAATGAAGCTCATCTGCGATGTTGTCCTACTCTGTATTCTCATTTTCAATCCTCATCCAGCCGTCCCGCAGTGGAGTGCGCTTGCCATCTACCTTGCTGCTTTCCTCCTCTAAGGAAGCGCCACAGGAAGAGAGGGAATCATGCTGGTGTTCAGGTGAGAATCAGATGGACAATCGCTTCTTCCATACACTCGAATTGACTTTCCCTTAACCTTAAAGGGCTCCAGTTGACACGGTGGTCCTGGGATTACAGATATGTTTTTCATCTGCCTATTTTCCCGGACTTCCTACATTCGCTGAATTGTTCTGCTCCTCCACGATTACGGATTCGTCAGAGAAGAGTGAACTGTTTAAATCTTCGACAACTGGAATTTGTTTCACCGGATCTGAATTTGCTACCTCAGTCTCCTATGAAGATGGCCCTGGTTAATGCTAGGTCCGTGTGCAACAAAACTTTCATTTTAAATGACTTTTCTACCAGACATAACCTGGATATTTTATTCCTGACGGAGACCTGGGGTAGTCCTGGTGAGTCAACAGTCTTTGAGGAACTCTGTCCACCGAACTGTTGTTTTATTAGTACTCCAAGGCCTTCTGGTAAGGGTGGTGGGGTTGCTATGGTTTTCAAACAGTCCCTGAACATACGGACAGTTTCTGTTGGGAGTTACTCGTCATTTGAAGTACAGTGTGTTGTGTTAGAGTCGACCACTTCCACACTATTCTGTGCTTTGATCTATAGGCCACCTAACCCGGACAATGCCTTTTAAAGTAATTTTTGTGATTTTTTAAATTCTATTGTTCAGTTGTATGATCGTTTGTTATTATTGGGTGATTTTAATGTGCATGTCTGCTGCCCTGGTCGACCCTTAGTTACTGAATTTTGTAATATCTTGTATTCCTTCGGTTTTATTCAACACATAAATCAGGCAACTCATGTCCTTGGTCATACACAAGACCTTATATTGTCTTATGGAACCGCTGTTGGTGAAGTTAATATTGAAGGATATTATTCTCGTTGTATTAATTCACTCACTGCTGCTCAGTTTAGAGAAAGTTTTCTAGCTAATGCTGTTGAAACATCTATCTTGAGTGCTGCAGAGTCTTCTTCTGGCCCTGATGATTTGATTGCCTTATTTTATACATTTTGCTCCAATATTTTAGACTCCATTGCCCCTTTTAAGCTGAAGCAACCGAATCGTAAATAATATTACTGGCTGGACGATAATACTCGTTCTCTCAGACAGGCTTTTTGTAGAGCTGAGTGGAGATGGAAGCATGATCAATTAACTGTGTCCTTCCAGATTTTTAAAGATTGTTTGTTTAAGTTTCAGAGTGCAGCAAAGGCAGCTAGGTCTAGGTATGTCTCTGACTTAATTGCCACACACTGTCATAGACCAAAGATCTTATTCACCACAATAAATTCAATTATTAATCCGAGTTGCCAATTCCACAGGGAACCCTCGGTTGAACTTTGTGAGAAATTAAAAAATAATTTTTGCTGATAAAGAAATTACTATTTGTTCTTCCTTCACTTTGCATTTAATAGACTTGTCACCAAATTCATTGGCTTTAACAGTTTCATTTGATCAATTTGAACACGTTTCTCTAAAGGAACTGGGTGATCTTGTTAACCAGATGAAAATATCATCCACACCACTTGATGTTGTTCCCGCTGTGCTCATGAAAACAACCTTTTCTGAAATTCATAAATTCTTCTTTGGATACAGGGGTGGTCCCAAATTGGTTAAAACATGCATTGTTCAACCTTTGCTTAAGAAACAGGGTTTGGATGAAGGTTGCCTTAATAATTATCGACCTGTCTCTAAGCTACCATTTTTGTCAAAGCTGCTAGAGAAAGTAGTACAATCTCAATTGCTCCTGTTTTTAAACTTAGCTATGTTATTTGAACCCTTACAATCTGGTTTCACTGCTTTTCATAGCACAGAGTCTGCTTTGTTAAAAGTGTCCAATGACATTTTATTAATGGTGGATGCTGGTAAAAATACTGTGTTGATGCTACTAGATCTTACAGCTACCTTTGATACTGTAGGCCATAAGATACTTCTCTGGCGCTTAGAGCATCTGTTTGGTATCAAGGGTACTGCCCTAAAATGGCTCATCACATATCTTAAGGACAGGTCTTTCTCAGAAGCATTGGGTAATTTCTGCTCTTCTTTTAGTCCTGTTATTAGTGGTGTTCCTCAATTCTTTTTAATTTATATATGTGGCCATTGGGGCACATTATTAGGACTCACAATGTCTCTTTTCATTTATATGCTGATAACACACAGTTGTACATTCCTTTGAAAGCTGGTGACTCCATTCAGCCATTGTTGGACTGTCTGGATGACATTAAATAATGGTTGGCAAATAATTTCCTCTGACTTAATGAAGACAAAACTGAAATAATTGTTTTTGGCCCCCTGAGTTTGAGAGATGGTCTCATTAATGAGCTCAATAAACACTTTCCCTCAATTTCTTCCCATGTTTGGAATCTTGGCTTCGTTCTGGACTCAGAATTATGCTTAACCAAGCAGATAAATTCAGTGGTTAAGACTGGTTTTTATCAACTTCGGATTATTTCAAAACTCAAAACATTTTTGTCTTTCCAGGATTTTGAGAAGGTTATTCATGCTTTTATCACTTCTCACTTAGATTACTGTAATTCATTATACTTGGGTCTTCCTCAGTCATCTCTGGCTTGTCTTCAGATGGTTCAGAATGCAGCTGCAAGGCTGTTGACCAGGGCAAAGAGGTTTGATTGTGTCACCCCAATTTTAGCATCGCTTCACTGGCTCCCAGTCCGTGTTAGGATTCAGTTTAAGGTTCTGATGATTGTGTTTAAAACTCAAGTAATAAAACTTAATAATCAAGCTCCATCATATCTTGTGGATCTTCTTAATCCACATTCATCAGACAGATGTCTAAGATCTTCAGATAGGTTTATTTTGCATGTCCCTCGTTCTCGGTTAAAAACAAATGGGGATAGAGCTTTTGCTTTTGCTGCCCCCTGTCTATGGAATCAACTGCCACTCTGCCTTGCACCTTCCATTGCTATCTTTAAAAGTAGGCTTAAAACATATCTTTTCTACCAGGCTTTTTGATCTAATTTTATTTGTTTAAACTAATTTTTATTGATTTTTTTCTATTGTCTTTTGTCTGTTTTAATGTGGTCTAATTCAGTTTCTATTTCATTTTCTGCACTCTGTTCAGCACTTTGGTCAGCGTTGCTGTGTGAAATGTGCTATATAAATAAATTTTACTTACTTACTACTTACACCTCTACTCTGTGCACTTTCCTTCCTCTGGAACTCAATTAATGGATCATGTATAGTAGCACTACTTGTATTTTTCTCTGCCTGATATATCGCTTTGCTTATTTGAAAGTCACTTTGGATAAAAGCGTCTGCCAAGTGAATAAATGAATAATAATGATTGAGAGGGGGTCAAATACTTATTTCCCTCATTAAAATGCAAATCAATTTATAACATTTTTGACGTGTTTTTCTGCATTTTTTTTTTTTGTTATTTTGTCTCTCACTGTTCAAATAAACCTACCATTAATATTATAGACTGATCATTTCTTTGTCAGTGGGCAAACATACAAAATCAGCAGGGGATCAAATACTTTTTTCCCTCACTGTGTGTGTTTTGTCTAAATATGTCTGGTACCTGCACTATTAGAAAACCTCCACACTCTGCTTCTTTCTGTGTATAAATTTCTGTGTATAAATAACTCCTGTTTTGCAATTGTTACGGAACATAGTGGAGTCGGATGCCGATGCAGATCAGAACTCTTTATTCAAAGCAGAACACAAAACTTAAAGCAAACGGAGTATAGAGCATATCCTTCTTGGCATAAACAATAGTGCTACAAACATAAACAGATCTCCCTCCTACTACTAACCGATAAACATGTAAATAATAACGAGCGCTGTGCTCTGAAAACCCGGCGTTTAATAGCCAACATAATTAGACCTAACACACAAAACACCTGTGCTAGATTACGGTGGTTAAGCTAGCCCTTATCCCAGAAGTGCGCGCCCAACCCAAAGTCCTTTCAAATGAAGCGCCACAGCGGCCTCTGGCGGCCGTGGTGTGACAGCAATAATAAACTGAGAACTCTCTGTGAACAGCGTATGTGCCAGTGTGAGTTCATTGGGACTCTCCAGGTATGCGAACGCTCAGCGGAAAATCACACATAGCCCAGAGTTAAGAGTTAAACGTAGAAGATAAAGGCTGACGAAGGCATGGCGGGGGACTGACGGACCTAATCTGAGATTTCCTGTAAATCTAACAATTTGGTGACAGAAGTGACATACTCTGTATCAGAGTAAGTGTTTTTCTTTCTTCCCTGGTTCGGTATATCTCGAACTGTTTTGTTATAATTTATATTTGAGTATAAGAGTGATTATCTGTCTGCCGATAATCCGCAATCTGCTCTATGATCATGCCTGCCTAACAATTGTGCTTATAGCATATTACGTAGAGTTTGGAGTTTGCTATTGTGTGGTTTACCTAAGAGTGTTACATTAGATTGTCTGTTTATTGTGCATGTTGTTCTCCAAACTATAGATGGGTCCACATCTACACTAGCCCCCCGTCTTCTGATATGACACCCAGAGACTGTGTGGAAACCGCCACATTAGGTGGATTATATACGATTCCATATTTAGATTGTGTACACGGCTGGTCAGTGGCATGCTCGCCGCAACTCCAAATCATTTATTTGCTCAGATCAAACGAATTTTTTATGATGGTGAAGGTGATCCGAATTGGGATTATGAATATATGTCAAAATGTTATATGGAATGGAAACCCATACTTTTGTCTGCGAAACAAGCATCTTTTAAATATCATGCTAAACCACACCCAGCGCTAGCGCTAGCCACTGCTACTCCCGCGGGAGATACAGATACCGATGATAGAGGAATTCGGCCAGACTCTCTGCCTGTTAGTGGAGCAGAATTACCTCGTCATCAGCTGGAGCTATTACAACCAGCTAATTTTGCTGGTTCACTAGTTGATTTGACTTTCTGTGCTCAGGCTATTAACGTGCATAATCCAAAAAAGGAATATGTTAAATGGGTAATCGCTCTTATGTCTTGTAGTGGCCACAAAGGCACATGTCATTATTGTAAGAAACCTGGCCACTGGGCTCGTGACTCTTGCGCTAAAAAATGAGATCAGCAGCACGGCAAAGGAAGAGGTAAAGGTGGCCATGGTCATGGTTTTATGCTAAGAGGTGGCCCGCAGTATTTTCCTGCACAATATGTCCCATATCATCAGCCTGATCCATATCAGCCCACTCCTCATATGTATAGCCCACCACCCGTACCCGCTGCTGCGGGGATGGTGAGGTCACATCCAAACCATCAATCAGATGTGTTTCCCCCCACTACCTCCTCCTGTACAGCATTATTATTATTATCACAATCAATAGGGATGCTTAAACATAGCTTTTAATTCTCCTAAGATCAAGAAATTACCCATGATTGAATTAAGCGTTGCTCATCATATACTGATAAATGGACTTGGAAAGGACTACCCGATACTTGTTCCTTGGGCTTTACAGTGTTTGGAGCAAACACAGTAGAAGACCATTACTCGGATTGTGGGTTTAGGGCATATGCTTCTCTTTCCCATGGCTGGTATGGTCTCTGCACCTTTGTTCGACTCACTGATTGAATGTGCGTTGTGACAACTGAGGACATGGTTCATCATGTTCCCACTAGAACAGTGAGTGCCACTGTTTGTGTCCAGTCCATATATGCCCCGTCTTGTCCTAAAAACCGACATTCAAAGAGGTCTTTATATACTGCTTTTGATCGAACAAACATAAAATGTCAACAGAGACCAAACAATTTTAGACCACTGTTTTTCCTAGATTGGAATGACGGAGATCTGGAACTTCGTAGAAGTAATTCACTACCGCCTCTCCATGCTTGCAAATGCTACAACTGAATCCATTGACTCGATTAATGATGAACTGACTGCACTCAGATTAATGAGTACCCAAAACCGACTCGCTCTGGATCTGATGTTAGCTAAGGAATGAGGAGTGGTTGGTGAACACTGTTGTATGTGTACCCACTAATAATGCTCCCGGTGGTAACATCATGCATGCTTTAGAAAAGATGAAAACCCTGACACAAGCCATGTTAGCTCTGCATCTAAAGGAAGGTAAGGATCCATCCTCCGGTGGTTCTTACAGACTGCTGTCACTGCTCAATGCAGATGTAAAGGTGTTGGCAAAAGTAATGGCATCTCAGTTAGAGAATGTACTTCCTTATATTATATCTGAAGATCAGAACGGTTTTATAAAGGGACGTCAATTGTTTTTTAATACCCGTACACTCTTTAATATAATTTATTCAAAGCATTCGGCTGTTCACCCTGAGTTTGTGATTTCATTATGTAGGCACCTCCCAAAAATGTAGTTGAATAAATGGTATGCTTGCTGCATTTTTGGGTGGATTCAATTGAGACTACATTTCCCATGGTCCTTTGTTTCTGGATGCGTTGCAATTTGTTTCCATTGGAGTAGTTCAAGCCAATGGGTTGCCTGTTTAATTAAACTCCTAGCGAATCAGAGGTCACCTTTGTTGGGGAGGAGGAAAGAGAAAAAAAAGGAAAGGAGGGGAGAGGTAGCGAACGGAGGAGGGAGTGACACGCGGGAGGAGAGCGGGAAAGAGAGAACCGGAGTTTTAACGCAGAGGTGATGTTTGTAGACTTAACTTTTATTACAGTAGTGGCACAAATATCATTTTATTCAGCGGAAAGTCGAGAGCAACTATCAGATCGCTAAATTGGTGAACTGTAAGTTTAGGTGAAGTGCAGCTAGCTTATCTGCGTTTGTTTGTTTTGCACTAGTTTGGGAAAAAACAAAGCTAAGTACAAACTGTAACTCGTGGAC
Source organism: Ameiurus melas (assembly GCA_012411365.1). NCBI lineage: Eukaryota > Metazoa > Chordata > Actinopteri > Siluriformes > Ictaluridae > Ameiurus > Ameiurus melas. The sequence goes on from JAAGNN010000033.1 coordinate 73,946, forward strand.
GTTAAGCTAATCATCGCTGAACCTGCGTCGCTGAATTAACCTTCTGGAACCTCGCGTGCAGCGGATTCATTCTCTCAGCTCGTGTCCAAGTCGGCTAATTCTTCTGTTCCAGAGGCGTGAGTAACGGAGAGGTTTTAGTAGCCATTCACTAAAGGAACCAAGGAGGGTTTTGTTTGTATGTGCACCAACTCACGGGCCCCAACAGAAAACCCAAGCACTTGGTGAAGGTTCTGAACATTTAATAAAAAAGGGTATAAGTGGTAAAATCCAAACTGTACTGTTCCTGGTGTTTAATAATTAGAAAGGAGTGTTTGAGTTACTGGTCTAAATTTTGTTTCTAATACATGTATACAGTTTGAAGTTTTTTTTTTGTTTAGCATAATAAATGTTTTTATTTTTGTAATACATACTATCTGGACTTTTCTTTTTTTTATTTAATAAGGTATATATATTTGTCATAGTTATATTTGTTTCTGGGGAATAACCATATCGCTCATAGGGTGTGAGTGGGGTAATTCTTCAGTGGAGGCACCGCGCTATTATTCTTGATTAAATCATTGACTTACATTTCTGCCTGTGATGACATCATCGACTGGTAAATAGAGGTTACCCAATTCACCATCAACTGCTAAATACTCAGGATCCTGTTAATTAAAACCATTTACAGTAGTAACCTTATCTAATATTACACTTCCGGCACCAGGAAGGGGTTACATTTTTGGAGGCACTGCTGGGATTTTTCTCTGTTTACCATACAGGCAAAGTTAAAAAAAAATTTTTTGTCAGTAACCATTAACACAAAACCTGAAACAACACCGGTCAGTGAAACTTTCAGTACCTGTAGTGTATTTTAGTCATGGATTTTTCTCAAGCAGTTCAGTGGGGTCTGCAGCAGACTGTCAATCCGTCTCGTACTATACTATTGAGTAATGTTCCAATATACACTAGCAAGGAGACCATTGATAAAGTCCTAGACACAGTTAAAGTCTTTGGCCATACCAAGATAGGTGATCGACGTGGAGACTCTACTGGCACTCAGTGGTTCATCTTAGTGGAGACTAGCCTTGACTTATCTCCTGACTCTATACCTCCAGAAATAAGCATTGAAGGTGAGGCTGGACCATGGGTTGTGCACCTTGTGGAATGCTTTCATACCCCGAATGTTGCTCCCGAAGACGATTCTTTCCGTACCAAGCTGATGTCACTACTTGAAAAGGAAGGCAAGTCTATGGAGGATTTTCAGGCTGTTGTAGCAGAAAGTCGAGCTCCCAAAACAGATGTGAATTTGGATTTAGTGACTGCTATTGGCAAATTAGTGGACAAATGCAACCAAGTGTCTACTGATGGACTTAGTGTAACAGAGTTATAATTGTAGTTTAGTGTTTGTATGTGATTTTCGCCGTAATTAAGCAGCTGTATTGAGATTGGTGTTTTGGAGCCCCTTTGGAGAAACGGTGTACTGCAGCTCTGCTACTTTTTGTCCAGGTGTTGTTGCCGTACCCGATCAGAAGCGTTATGTTTTGCATTGGATGCTGTTTTATGTATGCCAGTGCCTGAAGGCATATGTTGTTTTGGTTTTTCCAAAGTAATAAATGTCGTAATAGCCCGTTCTGGTCTCAGTCCCCACACCGCCTGAACACCGTTACACTAGCTACAGAAAACTTAGACTATTCTCAGGAGTGAAACCTGTACCTCAAGGTGAGGAAGAATATGAAGCCTGGATGGAGCAGGCAAAACAAATGATGAGTGAGTGGCAATGTACTGATGCTGCTAAGAGACAGCGTTTAGTGGAGAGTTTAAAAGGACCAGCTGCTGACATTGTTCGCTTCTTGAAAATAAGCACTCCTACTGCCACAGTGGCTGATTACTTATCTGCTCTTGACACAGCATATGGTACTAAAGAGAACATCTTGGTCAAGTTCAAAAGCACATTTCAGAATGTTGGAGAAAAACTGTCTGATTTCCTGTATCAGCTTGACAAACTTCTCCATCGTGCCCTTCTTAAAGGAGGAGTTAAAGCTGCAGACATGAACCGAGTTCGGATGGAACAGCTAGTCAAAGGTGCACTTACTCATAACATGATTGTGCCCTGTATACGGATGAGTCACACTCTGGAAAACCCCCCTACCTTCTCCCAGCTGATGCGAGAAGTGCGAGAGGAAGAAAATTGGATTAGCAAAAGGGAGGGAGTGAAAACAACTGTTACTGCTGCCCCCATTACTGTACCACCAACTTCAGTTTCGTCTGAGCTTAGCAGCCTAAGAAATGAAGTGAAGGAGTTGTCTTCTCAAGTGGCCAAACTGTTGAGCGTCACTCCAGTTACCCCGAAACCTGAGAAATTTACAGCAAAGACCACCTCCACACAGCGAACACTTGATACCTCTGCATATGATGCACCATCTACCGTGAAAACGTTCAGACCATTACAGCCAGGTGTTTTCTGCTACAATTGTGGGCAGAATGGACATACAAGAAGAGAGTGTAAAGAGCCTGAGGATCTAAGAAAAGTTCATCAGAAACTGATCAAAGTACACCGGCACCAGGGAAAACTTTCAAGGAGTCAGGTGAAGGAACGGTGCGTGGCTCCGTTTGAAATACGTTCCACCCAAAAGTCACACCCTGTGATGGCAGGCACAAAACTGTTACCTGAGGGATTAGTTGGACCCCGCTCCATCGCACCTGTCCAAATAGAAGGCATCTATTCTAAAGCTATCCTTGACAGTGGCTCCATGGTAACTATTTTGTACCGCAGCTTCTATGACGCCTACCTCAAACAATACCAATCCACCCACTCAATGAACTGGAACTATGGGGTTTAAGCACTGAGCAGTACCCATACGATGGTTACCTGTCCATAAAACTTGAGTTCTCATCTGCTGTCATTGGAATAGCACAGACAATAGACACTCTGGCTTTATTATGCCCTGATCATGAGAAAGATAAAGATGTCACCATACTAGTGGGGATGAACACCAAGTTGGTGAAAAAGATGTTTCAGTACTGTAAGGAGCAAGCAGGAGATCAGTTCATGAGTACTCTGACAATACACCCCGCCCTCAGAGAAGCTTACGGGACATTTACTCAGTCTGACACTCCAGAAGATGTGAATAAGCATGGGACTGTGTGGTTTACCCAAAGGAAGGCTATCCTTTTGCATCCAGGACAGGTGTTTAAAGTCACTGGCACTCCCAAATTTCATGGTGATTTTACAGGCCAACTAGCATTGGTCGATCAGCCTACAGACACCTTTTCACCGGAGTTGTGGGTGAGGCCTGAGGTTCATCCTGCAACATTACTGTGACGATTAAGAACCTCTCAACCAAGAAAGTCTCTGTGAAACGTGGAACCCCACTAGCCCACATTTTCCCAGTTACCCCAGTTCCTCTACCTAGTGGTCAGTGTGCTGAGGAAGTCGCAAGTGAACTGGATCCAGCATCCTTTGAGTTTGGAGCCTCTCCTATGCCAGAAGAAGCAAAATGTCGTCTCTGTGAGAAAATGCTGAAACGGAGAGAGGTATTTTCTTGTCACGAATGGGATGTAGGTTGTTCCAAAACCACCAGTCATGAGATCAGACTGAAGGATGCAAGACCCTTTCGAGAGAGATCACGGCGCTTACCACCTGCTGATTTCGAGGATTTGCGCCAACACCTACAGGAACTACAGGCCAAGGGCATTATCTCTGAGTCGCGTAGTCCCTATGCATCACCCATTGTAATCGTACGCAAGAAGTCCGGCAAAGTAAGAATGTGTGTGGATTACAGAACTCTTAACCTTCGAACCGCACAGATCAGTACACCGTCCCAAAGATTGAAGAGCGTTCTTCATTGTTTGTCTGGGAGTAAATGGTTCAGTGTCCTCGATCTGAGGAGCGGGTATTATCAAGTACCCATGGGAGAGGCTGACAAGGAGAAGACTGCTTTTATTTGTCCATTAGGCTTCTATCAATTCGAACGCATGCCCCAAGGGATTTCAGGAGCACCAGCTACTTTTCAAAGAGTCATGGAGCGCACAGTTGGTGACATGAACTTTCTGGAGGTGCTAGTGTATCTGGATGACATTATTGTGTTCGGACACACACTCGAAGAACACGAGGGCAGCGCTGCTTAAAGTGCTTGACCGGCTCAAAGAAGAGGGTCTAAAAGTATCACTCGACAAGTGCCAGTTTGGACGGACTTCTGTCAACTATGTTGGACATGTGGTGTCACAGGACGGCATAGCAACTGACCCATCCAAGATAGAGGCCGTCATTTCTTGGCCGAGACCCCAGACTGTGACGGAACTACGATCCTTTCTTGGATTTTGTGGCTACTATCGCCGTTTCGTGAAGGATTTCTCCAAGCTCTGCTGCCCACTCAATGGACTTCTCCAAGGCTATCCTCCTCGCTCTCTCTCAAGATCGAGTACAGCCAAACCACTTGACAAGACTTATTTGAAGCCTTCGGAACCCTTTGGCTCTCGATGGACTAAGGAATGTGAAAATGCTTTCCAGGAACTCAAGACCCGGCTCACTACAGCACCTGTGTTAACGTTTGCTGATCCCCAGAAGCCATATGTATTGCATGTGGATGCTAGCCTGGAGGGGCTAGGTGGTGTCTTATACCAACAACACTATGAAGGTTTACGCCCAGTTGCATTCATCAGCAGAAGTCTCTCGCCATCTGAGAAAAACTATCCCGTGCACAAACTGGAGTTTTTAGCTCTCAAATGGGCAATTGTGGATAAACTTCATGACTACCTTTATGGGGCTACTGTACAAGTCAGAACTGACAACAACCCACTGACGTACATCCTGACCTCAGCCAAACTGGATGCTACTCGGTCATCGCTGGCTATCGGCCCTATCCACCTACAACTTTAGTCTGAAGTATAGACCAGGTCGGCAGAATGTTGACGCGGACTCATTGTCTCGCCGGCCTCATGAAGGCGCAACACCTGATGATGACTGGCAGGAGATTCCAGTTACAGGAGTACGAGCTCTCTGTCAGAATGCTTCATGGCACACACGACGTGGACCGTGCCTTGTCATGTGTCATTAACCACATAGGAGCATCCGTTTCAGCAGTTCCCAAAGCATTCTCTCAAGCTACTACAGTAATCACTGATCATATGCCCAGTTTCAGCTCAGTTGAGCTTCAAACTGCTCAGAAAAATGACCCCTGTATTGAGAGGCATGGCTAGCTGTCAGCCAAAACAACCCAGCAAGTCAAATGCTGAAAAGTCACCCAAATGTTGCGCTTCTGAAACGAGAGGGGAGAAACTGTCCATTGAACAAGGTCTACTTTACCGAACAGTCAGACAGTCGGACCAGAGATCACGGCGACAGCTTGTGCTCCCCAAACAGTATCATAGCATCGTTCTGAAGTCTTTGCATGATAATAATGGACATCTAGGTTTTGACAAGACATATGCCCTTATCGCTGACAGATTTTTCTGGCCACGCATGAAGTTAGACGGAGGCGTATTGCAAGACATGTGAACGCTGCATGGCTAACATGAAAAGAGAACTTCAAGCAGCTTATCAGTTGGCCCAGGCTGCTTCTGCCAAGTTGAACCAAGGTAACAAAAGAGATACGACCAGAAGGTGCGTTCGTCATTGTTTGAATCCTGGAGATAGAGTCCTTATTCGAAACCTTGGCCTGAAAGGAAAACAAAAGCTTGCAGATCGCTGGAGTGCAACCCCTTATGTGGTTGAGAGTCAAATGTCTGATCTTCCGTCTTATCGTCTTTACACCTGTAAGTGGTTAAGGACCCGTCAAAGTCATGCACCGCAATCATCTTTTGCCCTTAGGACAAGAAGTAAGATTAAGCCCTGAGGTTGACCTCAAACCTACTCCTTCTCCAAGAGCTCTCGGGCGAAAAACGGTGAAGGAGAGGAAGCAGACTCCCAATGTTGAGAAAAATGATCCTCCAGTTGATATCCCCTCGGAGAGCAGTACGCTTCAGACTCTGAGTCGGAGTATGGCCATTACCTTGAAGATCTGATAGCCAACCATTCAGAGGAAAGCTGTGTTAAGCCAAGAGATGATGCAAGGCTTACAGAGTCCAACACTCCTTACTCAGCGCTAGACGTGCCAGAAGTTGTAGTGAGTTTACCACCTTCTGAAGATGTACCTGTGGGGATAGGTGAGAGTAGGGGGTAGAAACGGAATGTTCTGTTGAGACTGTTTGCACTACAGACATGGCAGATGCAGAGAATCCGGAACCAGAAATAAGGAGGTCAGAGAGACAAAGAAAACCTGCAGAACGTTTGACGTATTCAAGGCTGGGTGAGCCTAGTGCAGAGCCTGTAGGGGTAAAGCATAACAGTGTTCATGCAGTTCACTCACCCTTTATGCACTTTCTTGAACACTACAATCATGCATGGTGGTGTAACTCTTTTTGCTCAATGCAAGTCATGTGTGACTAAGAGATCACTATTTTCTCCTATTATAATACCTGTTATCACATTTTGAAGGCCCATTTATGGTACATAGTAGTATTAGTTAACTAGTTCTAATTAGTGTGGCCAGCATGGGGGCATGCTGGATTTTTGGTGGGGGGAGAGTGTAGGCACCTCCCAAAAATGTAGTGAATAAATGGTGTGCTTGCTGCATTTTTGGGTGGATTCAGTTGAGACTACATTTCCCATGGTCCTTTGTTTTTGAATACGTTGCAATTTGTTTCCATTGGAGTAGTTCAAGCCAATGGGTTGCCTGTTTAATTAAACTCCTAGCCAATCAGAGGTCACCTTTGTTGGGGAGAGGAGAGAGGGGAAAAAAAAGGAAAGGAGGGGGAGAGGTAGCGAAGAGGAGAGGGAGAAACACGCGGGAGGAGAGCGGGGGAAAAGAAAAAAAAAGAACAGCGTTTTAACGCAGAGGTGATGTTTGTAGACTAAACTTCTATTAAAGTAGTGGCACAAATATAATTTTATTCAGCGAAAGGAAAGCACCTATCCGCTCGGTGAATTTGTGAACTGTAAGGTGAAGTGCTAGCTTAGCTGCGTTTGTTTGTTTTGCACTAGCTTCGGAAAAAACAAAGCTAAGTACAATCTGTAACTCGTGGACTATGGTCTTCGTGAGGGACGGACATCTGTAACCGCCAGTCGCAGTGTCGCTGTGAAACTGAAGGACGAGTACTGGGGAGAACTGTGCTAGGTAGCATAGTAGCTACTACGCTGTTTAAGGAGGAACTCCATCGCTGAACCTGCGTCGCTGAATTAACCTTCTGGAACCTCGCGTGCCGTGGATTCATTCTCTCAGCTCGTGACCACAGTGGCTAATTCTTCTGTTCCAGAGGCGTGAGTAAAGGAGAGGTTTTGTAGCGTTCATTAAAGGAACCAAGGAGGATTTTTTGTTTGTATGTGCACCAACTCACAGGCCCCAACAGAACACCCAAGCGCTTGGTGAAGGTTCTGAACAGTTAAAAAAGGGTTTAAGTGGTAAAATCCAAACTGTACTGTTCCTGTTGTTTCATAATTAGAAAGGAGTGTTTGCGTTACTGGTCTAAATTTTGTTTCTAATACATGTATACAGCTTGAAGTTTTTGTTTAGCATAATAAATGTTTTTTATTTTTTGTTATACATACTACCTGGCTTTACTGGACGTTTTTTTATTTAATAAGGTTTATATATTTGCTATTTAGCCTAGTTATACTCAATATTTGGTTCTGGGGAATAACACCGCCTCGTAGTGTGTGAGTGGGGTAATTCTTCAGTGGAGGCACCGCGCTATTAGGGATTAAATAATTTACATACATTTCTGCCTGTTATAGTATAACAACATCTGGTAAATAGAGGTTAGCCAAATTCACCATCAACTGCTAAATACTCAGGATCCTGTTAATTAAAACCATTTACTGTAGTAACCTTCTCTACTATTACATTTCCGGCGCCAGGAAGGGGTTACATAATGATTTGCAATGTCTGAACACAATGTTTGAAAAGAAACATGGATAACAAGATCAAAAAGGTAGAAAGGGATCTATGAATTAGTTAATGGGCTCTTTCACTCTATATGTCGCTATTAAAGTAGTGCTTAAACAGATACATAGCAGACAAATATACATATAGCCAGTTTTATTTTGTACACGCATACCAACTTAATCTTCACCTATCATCATTCCCTGTTAACAAAATCTGTCACCAGCTAATAAAACAGTTTAAGTCACTAACCAAAGTAAGAATACAAACTGACGCTATGAAAAAAGAACAAAAACAATGAACTTTTCTTAAAGAAATCCCCAAATTCTCTGACCAAGTATATGGCTGTGCCATCTGTCTGTTAAATAAATGCCAGTCTTTCAGGCTGAAGAAGAATGATCAAAATATTCTGCAGTAGTTTGACACTGTGACTCAAAAAGTTGTTTTTCATCTGACATCTGACTACTGTCCCCAACTGCCATACAATACTGATAATGCTCTTACACTTAAGAGGGCTGAACGGCAGACCTTGGTAAATAATATTATTATGTTTTTTTTATTATAATATCTTATATTTGATCAAATATATTATTATATATCTCAAATTACTTTTTGCCCTTTCTTATGTGGTGACATGGTAGAAGACGTGTCAATGGGCAATGCTGTTGTGAAGGTAACCCTGCCCAAGGACGTGTCTTTGCATCTGTAAGTGACTAGTCACCTTAATCCTTCACGTGGTATTCATGAGGTGCCATAAGTTTCTGCTACTCTATGGATCATGCTGAAGTTTGAACAAATGTTTTGACTTAATATCCGCAGCAGTAGTGTACATGTCATTTCTTCCTAATTTGTTATTAACTTTTATTGCGTGCCTAAAAGGCATAAAAGTTATTTGCCAGATTCAGATGCTCCTAAACAATTGTTATAAAGCATGAGTTTGTAACTGATCAACAAAGTCTGTACTATCATTTCTAATATGCTGCATTTAATATGGAAAATATATTTTCACCAAAATATTTCAGAGATTTTTTTTACACTAGTTTACACTAAATGTCTAATATTCTGTTTTTTTGGAAATTTGCCTTAACTGTTCAAATATTTTGGAACCTTTAAAAATAATTCACATGCTTCTATAACTTTGGCTTATAGTGTATATGACTGCTCACTGTCATAAACCCATACGAGGAAATATAAGTAAAAATTTTGACTCGAGATCAGGATTGGGTAAAGACATACTGGTGATCTGATCTATATTATATATACATCCTCTCTGAGGGTCATGTTGGTATGTTCCCTAGTCAAAGTACTGTAGAACTCCTAAGCATTAGTTCACCTCATCATACTCTTTCCATACCATCGTGCCCTTTGCCTGACAAAGCAATTCACATTCTATGTCAAAACATATTTGACAGTTGGTGTCTAACTCTAAAATCACCAGTTACCAAACCTACAACAGTTTTGTCTTGTTGCCATCACAAAATAAAAATGCTTAAAATTTAAGTACTGTAGTCACGGAGGGTGTGAACATTTGTTACTCTACATTAATGGTGGGGATCCTTACAGACTGTGGAACAGAAATGTACTCAGTGTCTCCACCGATTTATTTCACATTGAAGTACAACCATTTGTTTATTTTTATTTTTTTTACCATTATGGACAATACACCCGTTTCTTTTAAAACACCATCTTTAAATGTTTTTTCTACCTCCTAAATAAAACCCTCGGCCTTAAGACACGTTCTTTGGAATTGTTGACGCCCTGCTCAGGGTTAAACAACAACATCTTTACCATATCTTCATGAATAAATTGCCAAAGTAACATCTTGGGTTTTTTTTTCTTGGAGCAGAAGTCAGGTTCTCTCTCATTTCAACAGGTCCTGTTGGTGAATACACAGCATTCATCTAGGGGTATTAGGATTTCTCGGAGCAGACATTGTAACAGATAGTTGCAGAGTTTCTTCAGTGTTTTAACTACAGCTTCTTAACCATAATTAAACACTGAGATGCACGACTCTGTCCTTAATTCGTTAACATAAAGACATTTGTAAGCATTCTGGTCAGCAAAACCCCCAGAAATCACACGTCTCTCTCTCACACAGGCAGATAACTGCAATGAAAGATCACACATTCAGATCAAACAGTGTTACAGAGGTCATGAATTTACATGACTTGATTGTCAGCCAGTGGGGACATGGGATGTCAAAGCATACACAAAATCGTATGTATTTAGCGGCAGTTCTGTATAAGTATCCTCGTTGGCAAACCATTTTCCAAAATCTTGTTTATAGTTGAAACAAACTGCACCATTCTTTTAAACAGCACTTTTATACGCTTTTACCTCCTAAAGGTTTATGTTTAGAATGTATGTAAAAACATTTTTACATTTCTTTGGCCATATCGATGGTTTATCTGTTTCAGGGGTTTTATTTCAGTAAATGTTTATTCAAAGTCACACCGTTCTCCCAAACACGTAATCAACAGTTGTTTTCATTTATTTCACAAGCAAACATTCTGCTCTTATATATTTACATTCAACCATCATGTTTTTATAACAATATGTTAACACATATAAAATAACCCACAAAGTGACTAAAACACATGCCCATATTAAACATTTATATTCTTTTCAGACAATACCACATAAGTAATTTCAGAAACAAACATTCTCTTATACCACAAAAAGGTATACATTTGTGTGTGATTAATTCAGGGAGAAACACGTTTCACAACAGTATCATTAACATGAACACATTTGTTGGGGGTGATCCCCACAATACACAAAACACACACACCCAGGAGGGGAAGGACACAACCCAGACATACAGGGGCCAAAATGACCCACTCATACAGTGGATAGGGTTACCCCCACCACCCCTGGTCATAAAAACTCTTGGTCAGGAAGAAACAAAGGATCATAAATTAACCACTCCTAGAGAAATGTCAGGCCCGGGAAGACCGAAGGCCATAAATTAGCCCCTAATTCTTCCACCGTGATTGACATTTGACAGAAAGTACTGGCTATGTTGAAACCCCGTGTTTGGGTGTGTTTAGAGAGAGAGAGAGAGCGAGAGAGGAGTGTCTGAATACACGTATGTGTTTAGCGAGTGAGAGGTTGGGTTTCGTTTCAATTTCATACGGCTTTTACACATCGAATGGAATTCACCTCTGGAAAATACTTAGCTCCTTGTTTAAACATTACGGCGATTCTTTTAGACTACACTTTAAAAATTTTTTCCTCGTAAGGATCGTTCTTTAGAAGTCATGTAATACGCGCTATTCTTTTTAAACTGCTCTTTTCACTATTTTTACAAACTAAAGTTTTTATGTGTTTTTGGAAGCCTAGTAATGTGGATTCTTTTTAAACAGATCTTTTAAACATTTTTACATCCTAAAGGTTTGTGGTTAGAATGTGTGTAATACAAATGACTCTTTTAATCAGATTCTTTTTTTTAAACTTTGCTTTAACTCCTAAACTTTTCTATTCAAAGGTAAGTATAGAGAATATATCAAAAATGTATATAAGAAAATAGCTAGGACGTGTAATCAATATGTATAACTCACTTCTGGATATGTTAATGTAGTGTATTCAATATGTAACCTACATTTAGAAGTACTACTTAAAGCATAATCAAATAATCTGTATGGGTTAAAAAGCATAATCTATAATATGTATAATCTATAGTTGGAAGCATAATCTAAATCCATAGAACAATGGTTAATCAAGTTATATTCTAAATGGATTTGAGTTGGATGAATGCCATGTCTTACTGTACAAAAAAAAGTTCTTCTGTACCAGCTGGAACTTTTCTACACAGCAATAAATTGGCATTAGACATTCACTTTTGTGGGAGAAAACTTTGAAGCCAGGTGCCTATGGAAGCAGGAAGAGGGCCTCAGGAAGGGAGTGTGGTTCAAGGACAGGACAGAGAAGCCTGAGTGAAACCACCTTCTTGTAAAAAGGAAGAAACCTTGTCCTCATAAAACCTTTTCAAGAAAATCAACTCACTGTGCATGCTCCACAAATTTAAGATAATGTATAGACATGAATAATTAATTAAGGCAATAGAGATTGGTCTGTTCCTGGGAAGAAAAGGGGAATCCCCCATCCAGGGATAATTATACTGTTTCCAAAACATATATAAAGACATGTTTGTGTATGTATAATTTGGACTCTCTGCAGACTGTCACACTTTGTTGGTTTTCAATAAAGTTTATTACTTTTGACATCTACTAAGCTCTCTGACTTAGAAGTTTTTTGGCTTAGGCTAGAAAGGTTGATTTTATCCACAACAAATTGGTGACCCCGACGTGATCTGTCTAGGAGCAAAGAGGGAGACTCGGCCGGCGGGACTGACCCTGGAGAAGCCGTGCAAGAGAGGCCTCTAAAAAATAAGGTAAGCAGTTTTCTGCTTTTTTGGATAAATACTTGCGTGGTTTTCCTGTGGGTCAGCCTGAGACGGTGTTTTTCCCCTCACAAAAGCTCCTGTAAATTATGAACAAAATTTAGAAAAGAGGGTTTTTTAGATCTCAAAAATAAAAGATGCATGCAATATAAATGTGTGTGTGTGTGTCTTTTGTAGTGTTTTGTCTTGAGCAGTGTGTCTGCAAGCCTGTATTGTCTATGTGAAAAATGGAGTCAGATAGAATATAGAGGATTAAGGAATTGACACTCAAGGCCTAACAGTGATCTACAGAAAGTTGGCGGATTTGCTGCAATAGTAAAAGGATCCGAAACAGCGCCGCATAACTCACTCTGTGCACTGGGCCGAGAGGGTCAGATGTGTGTTATGTGTTGAGAAGCTTCTTAGAGTAATACTGCAGTTGATGTGACGTTCTAGGGAGAACGTAATGATAAGTTCATAAGTGAGGTGAACTGTGAAAAAGTTCTAGGAAGAACTTAGTGATAAGACGTTCATAAGTGAGGTGAACGCATTGGGCCCAATAAACCCCAGGTGGGGTCACGCGAGAGGTGTGTTGAAGCGGGAAACGGGTGTTTGCCTGGTCTGTCAATGTTTAAATGTTCTGGGGTGTGAGTCTTGTACTGTTTTATGTTACATGTGCTGAATGCTGTTTATATTTGCTATGCTTTGTATTTGCGCTGAATGTTGATTGTCTCTGCTATATGTTCATTAAATCTGCTGAATGTTGGGTATGAGTGCTGAATGCTGTTATAACAGGCGGATGGATGTTTGAGAGTTCTAGAGGTGCTGAATGTTCAGTTAAGCATTTTTCTTTTTCTTTTGTGGAGTCGACTCTTGTTTTATTTCAATTAATTCATACATTATTATTTTTTGAGTGATTGATCCTAGTTTGGGGGTTGTACGGTGGTTGTCTTCTTTTCTTGAGTGAGTTTCTGGCTGGCTGGCCACGTGACTCTGATCCATCCACGGCTCTCCGTGGGCGCGTCTGTATCAATTGACACTGAACCGTGGTATCGTAAAACTCCACATTGATCCGAGCAGGAAAACGCTCCAATTCTGTTGAGTCAGCATGTCTGATCTCCTCATTTTTGAGTGACGTTCTCTTGTGCTAAGGATTGCGGTGTCGTGGGGTTCGGTACCGTGGCGGTGTATGATTGTTGGACTCTCCCCGGTGAGTGAGTGCTGGAAAAGAGTTGAGGGTGTCCATGCCTAGCGAGATTCCACCTGAGTGAGGGACAACTTTCCGGCAGCCTTACATTAGGAAGATATCACTCTGTTATTACTAGAATAAAGTGTGTATATGAGCTCCATAAAAAAGATGTGTGCTAGATGAGCTCTGAAAACTAGTTTCGGAGACAAGTGTGAATGTTGCATTGATCAGTGTATGAATATGAGCTCCATACTTAAGGAGACACGTGTGTTTGACAAGCTCTGAAAATTAGTTTTAGAGACAAGTGTGTGTGGAAGCCTCAGTGTGCATGTGTGTGTGTTCCTATCTACGCGCGGACTGGGTGTGTGTGTGCGTGCGTGTGTGTGTGATCCTCAAAGTGAGAAGGGTAACAGACTTCTGCTTTGAAGGTTTGTTCTGGTTCTGGGGACTGTATCATTTGTACCGTTTACAGTGATAACATAATTACTCTGAAAAAATAAAAAGGAATCCTGGAGCAGCCAAGAACTTGGCATTGTAAATACTTTGGACATCCTCCTGATTGCCCGTTGTGAAAATCATTGTGGACCTCTAGGCCTAAAATATGTAACAATATTCCTGGAAATTGGATGTGTAGGCTTTTTGGTCATTTACCCTCTTGTAAGCTGTGTGAACCAGCTGGGGAAACACAACCTTTGTTGGAAAATGCATGATCTGCTGTGATTTCGCTAACTGAACTTGGTTATTACATATTTGTCTACACTCACATTTTGTTACATAGACTAGGTGTTACATATCTTATTCATCCTTCATGTGTACCGAGAGCAAGATTAGTGTAACCCAGGGGTAAAACCGAGACATAAATGTATTAATTAAAAAAATAAGTCAAACTGAATATTAGTATTATCCAATACGAGGTCAGGGTGCTGTCAGGACATCAGCCTATAGGAGTGAGAGTTGCTACATTCCAGCCAATGGGATGGCCGAGCCCGCCTCTCAGCTAGCAAGGGAGATAGGAAGAGATTCAGTAATAACCAAGGCATCGTAGCGGCATGTTGATTCTGCTGTTACGGGTGTAAATTGCCAACAGTGTAAAGTGCCACGAGAGAGTCTAAGTTGGAAGGCATGCTAGAGTAAAGTGCCATTCTCTTGCACTGGTCAGGTTTTAATGTTGAGTTCAGATGTTGATTGACCGCGGATACGGTGGAGTCCGAACCCCGGGCGAAGATTCTGGATAACCTCAGAGAAATTGTTCCAGTAATGGATGGCGAGCCAACCCCGCTTGATCTCGAACCTGATTGCAGCTAGGAGGTTGCAGTTTCAACGCCCGTGAGAGCTCTGATTAGTTTTTCCCTTGGCCCAAGGGATCAGGTGTAAAGTGTGGACATTAAAACTTTTTGTGAAAAAAAAAAAAAAAAAATAAAAAGATGAAAATTAAAAACAGTGGACTTTAAACTCTATCTCAACAAATACCTTAATTTTTTTGTTTTAAAAAAAAAAAAAAAAAAAAAAAAAAAAAAAAAAAACAATTACTGTGTTTTGTTTTTTTTTTGTTTTCTCCCCCCGTTTTTCCTCAGTTAAAGAAGCTTGTTAATTAGGAATAAAGTGCTGAATGGAAGCAGAGTTAGTTACGCTGATTCAAGAAACACAGGGAGTTCATAATCACTCTTGGAAGGAACAATTCTATTTTGACAGCAGAGGAACAGTACAGACGTTAACCAAGCAAAAAAAAAAAACCACATTCTTTACGCGAATAACGCATATATTAAATTTAACAGAAGTCCAGGGAGAATTTCCCTACGTTAATTGGCAGAGAGTGATAGAAAGGAAGTGGAAAATTGGTCATTTGGAAAAGCTGCTAGATAACATTTTCCAACCTGAGTCTCAGTGGCAGTTTGCCCAAGTATCCATAGCTCCCCAGGTTGAGTTATACCTCAGAGTTGGAGAAGAAAGAGGTTTTGAGAAAGGAAAAGGGGAGACGGGACAAATCATAAATAAACCTGTACTAGAGATTGACTTGATAGACCTGTACTAGAGAATTGGCTTGATAACTTCAAATCACTAATTTCAAGTCACAAGATTAGTCACACAAATTCAGACAGTTATGACTGTGTTAGGGGACCTGTAGACTGAACAAATACTATACCGAGGGCATTTCAACATGAGTATCATTTCACTTACAATTAAATTCTACAAAATAATTGAATTTGGGCATATGACCAATATCATATGTATCAGTGTATAGGATAGACTGCACCAGCTAACACCATTTATGGACTATTTTTAGCTAATACTAGTCATATTTAGCAGTGTAATTAGAAAATTTACTCTTTAGTTTGCCTTAGCAGTGGAAAAGAATGGTTTCATTGGACAAATCTGCTCACCTACAGAAGGCTTTTCATTTGTGTTATAGGAAAGAAAAGCATGATTACATTTCTGCTTATTTGTGTAAACGTCGACCACGTTGTTTAATCTAAATTCATGTACTGACACATTAAAATTATATATATATATATTTTCATTCACACATATAGCCTTCTAGTTCAATGGTAGTCAGTTTGCTCTTTGAGCAGAATTAGCAGACTTTGGACTGTGGATAGTTCGATGAGAGATAAAAAGTAGTAATTTTCTTTTTTGTCTAAATTGCTCATTTCATTCAGTGCTTTTATGTCTATAAACCTACAGAGATGTTAGGTATTATATTTGTAGTGTAAATTACACCGGATTTTAGTTACTATTGTTATACAACTTGAAGTTAATAGTTTCTCTT
The DNA here is from genome assembly GCA_012411365.1 of Ameiurus melas. Taxonomy (NCBI): domain Eukaryota; kingdom Metazoa; phylum Chordata; class Actinopteri; order Siluriformes; family Ictaluridae; genus Ameiurus; species Ameiurus melas. The sequence continues at coordinate 90,181 of JAAGNN010000033.1, forward strand.
GGTTTAAAAGGTTGTATTCTACCGGAGAAAATCTAATTGGAGCAACGTAATTAAAAAATAAATAATAATAAGAAGAATGTCAACTTAAAAACTTGTGTTCATAATTATGTTGATTAAGTACATAACACTTAAATTCCTTTTAAATAATGTAAAAAAACCCAGATTTTTATGAGTAATCAATTTTAAATAAAACGTGTGTTTATTATACAGATTATTAAATAAGTTTTATTTGAGAATACATTTGATTGTAGAGGAAAAGGTCATTTCTCTAACTCAGTGTAGTTTGTTGGTTGAAATTAATTTAAAGTTGTCATAACTCAAAATGATTGATGTTTTGCAAACTGTTGAGTTAATGTTTTGTTGAGCTTAAACATTTGTTTTTAGAGAGTACTGACAACCTTCAGACCTGTAGTCCAGCAGTACAGTGAGTGTGAATTGTTTAGAATGGTTTGAGTTTTGGATAGATCAAGCTTAATTAAATGCTCAATACACAAGGGTAATAATGTTTGATGTCTTTACCTCATTTACTCTATTTTTTAGTTCTGTATTATTGGGATTATCACTTGTTAGCACAGAGGGGATATTAACATGTTAGGTTAGTGTACATCACAAATAGTCCTAGACTAAAGGATTTTTGTTTCTTTCATTCACCTGAATGATATTAAAGAAAGGAATTCAGGAAGGGATAAGAATGAATCTTTGCCACTTGGGGTCGTATTTTTTAAAGACAACAGTCTAAGACTCTTTGACAGATTAACTAAACATGAGACTAGAAGACCCCTGTATGAGAGGAGTTATTCCTTTTATTAGAGAATTAGAGCTTACTTCAATAATGTTTAAATGGTTTGATAGACCAACTTTATTTAAGCTCTGTGGCAATATTCATGGTCCACTGTGTCAAAAGTCTTTGATAAATCGATAAAAAGGGAAGTGTAGTAGTTACCTTTATCTAGAGATTACGCAATATTGTTTAAGACTTTCAAAACAGCTGTTGTGCTGCTATGTTTTTATGAAACTTTAATTAGTAGAAAAGATTTTTTGCAATCTGATAACATGTCAGCGGTTCACTGATAAGGCTTTCTAAAATTTTTGGACTATAATGATCTCATATTGTGGGATTTCCCTCTTTAATAAAGAAACAACAAAATCTGATTCACAAATTTCCGATATAACACATTTTAGGAATTTAGGGAAGAAGTAAGTGAACTTCTTTTTAGGGAAGAAGTAAGTGAGGAGTAAGCATACATAGACCTAGGGATAATGTAAGCAGGGAAAGAAAGGAAAGCAACACAGGGCTATAAGATAAGTTGCTACGCACGCAATAGTCGGAATGAAAGAGCAGTCACAGTATCATATATACCATCTGAGGGAATTGATGGGGTTCCAGTTCAATGTCCACGTGTACCCCAATTGCATGTTACAGTAAATCAAATGCTAATTATCCACCTTTTTTAATATGCCTTGATCTGTTGCATAAATTGAAAATTTAATGATGGGTTTTGCAGTTGTGTGTTACCAGTGGTCTGTCTCCAGTTTCCAAATTGGACAGTGATGGTGGCATCAGTAATCCTGAGCTCACTAACATACCTGGCACATTATGGGCTACATAAGGTTGAAGCTCGACAAGTAACATGTACACTGTATTAAGCTAAAGTGAAGTATAGTCATCCTGTGTCCCGTAAACAATATCATCTGTCCTCAGAAAAGGATGAAGGGACATGTCCAATTATTCTAGCATTATTACAACAAGCTGTGATAACAACTGTGATAAGTTCTGCAATACAACACATTTAGTAACCGATGTTTAAGGCTGGAAGAGGATGGTATTTTACACAAAATTTACAAAATCAATGAACCAGTCATCCCATTAACTCCATTAGTGCATTTTGTCCCTACTGTAACCTCTTCCATTCCACATGATAATTATTATTTTTCTATTGTTGAATTGTGCGCAGCTCTTTTTCCAGTGTGCCTGCATGTGAGAGCTCAAGGCCTTTACTCCCCGTAACACTCCAAGATCAGTAATACACCTGGGTGCGTCTCCCTCAGGGGCTGTGGACTCCCCTGCAGTTTACTCCTCTGTGGTCAGAGACTCCCTTGCCCGCTCTCAAGGCCGACAGGACATGATTGGGGTCCTCCTCCGCCCCATACCACACTACAAATGTTAAGCTTCCTGGACGTTATCAAGTATGGTCTGCTCTCTTCACGACAAAATCCTGAGATCTGGGTGTTCTAAGGAAAAAACCTGACATTGGATGGACTTATGCTCTGCACCTGTATTATGGCTGGAAAACTACAACAAAGACTTTTCTTATATGTGACTGAGAGAGGGTACGCTGCGGGGGTCCCGGCTCAGGAGTATGGGGGCGCTTGAAGGTCTTTAAACATTGGATTTGGTGGCACAATGATTGCCAGCATGTTTGCGTGCCATGGCTGGAACTGCTTTCTTAGCGCAGATCACTGGGAAAATGGCTCTCTCACTTATTGATCTTACATTCATCACACCAGGTCACTTCCATTTTGATTATATCCACATGCAACACATGACAGCTCAACAAAGAACAGTATATGAGGTTATTCTATGTGCCGCCGAAAAACCTATTAGTGTGTCTAATACACAATCTGTAGTATTATAGTCTGTTGTATTTCCTAATTAATTCTGTGGAGCCAGTCACTGAGAACACTCACGATTGCTTAGCCATATTTCCTCGAGCCTAAATTTGAACTTTCTAGACATTTCATCTGAAAGTATTTTGAGTCTGATACATTTACATTAATAAACATTATGAGCACCCTGCTCTGCCTAATTGGCTGAATTAAAAGCCATCACTACAAAGTACGAACTGATTAAGGGTAGAATTGTTAATATATATATATAGAAATACTGACTCTGCTTATGCCCATGGATTGTGTCATCTGTTCGGAGTTGTTTGAATACAATGAGGGCTTAGAAAAATCACTGGAACACCACTTTAACATACTGAGCAAATAATTTAATTGAATTCTGATTGTACATACTGCACTTCTCACTGTATGAGTTTCAGATACTTCTCACTGTATGAGTTTCAGATGCGCATGGTTTTAACCAATGTGCAAGGGGGAAGTTATGGGATAGATAAAACAGCAAGATGACTGGTCTTTGTACTTACAGGCAATGATGGATAATTTTTTCTGAGTGTGAACTTTATGCTCAAAACTATTTCAGAAATTGAAAATCAGTATCGGTAGGGCACATATCAATGCCGAAGGACCGTTTAAGCACTTGGTGATAGACAGGTTTAGCAGGTGGAGGTAGGCAATGCCATCAGCAGACTAAACTGCTGGAAAAGTGATTAAAGTTTTGACTAGAGAGGTAATTCCAGAGTTGGCATACCATCTCAGATTAGCTCTGACGATGGGTCAGCGTTCGTTTAAAAAAAACTATGTTACAGTAACTGTGAATGAATTAAAATGTTTATATGTGTATCACCCTAAGTCACAGGAATAGTGGATAAGGTAAGTGGTACCTTTAAGGCTAAGCTTAACGCAACCAGTTTTGGTAGATGCTCTACATCTTGCACTAATGACCTATCGCATGCAGACTAACAGTATATGCATCTAACACTGCATGAAAGGCTTACGGGTCGACCCATGTCTGTGTCATATCTGAGAGGTCCTTATGAAGAACTGCTGCTGGAGTAATTGCCGATGGAACTAAGAGCGTATATGAGATAACTAACTGCTATGAATGAAGCTATCTATTCACAGGAACAAAGCTGGGGACTGAGAGAGGAGATAGAAGTTCTTTGTCCAGTGTCTCCTGGAGAACAGGTTTACCTAGGGGTGCTCCAGCCCAGAAGGGAATGGCTGTACAAAGTACGCACCTAGATTAAGACCTACGAGAAGGGAGGATCAGGTGATCGAAGGGGACGTTCCAGTGGTTGACATTGCAGAAGAAAGAACAAGCCAAGTCGTGAGAGAAGGTCTAAATGAAGGTAAGGGAGAATGGCAGTCTGAGGCCATGGCAAAGAAGAAGGTCTGTCAGGGGTTGTACCAACAGAGCAGGAGGAAAGAAGAGCTCCTGCTGCTGACAGTGGCAATCCCGATGCACCTGCTGAAGGAAAAAAACCAGGCTGGATCTCTGATTGGCTGCAACAGGATGGAACAGATTGCAGTTCCTCCAGTGAGGATGAAGAAGTTGATGAGCCAATGCCCTGGGTGTAAATACTGGCGACCTCTCCCCAGAAAGGCAGACTCTCGATGATACGTAAAGTATCTGGGTCGAAGATAATCATTCTGGATACATCCCCTGGAGAAGGGTGTGATGGAGTTTTTGTTTTTTCTATTTTTCTATTTTTGAATTTTTACATTTTCTATTACAATATAATCACATGTGATTAAGGGACACGGTAATCAATGTCAAGAGTTATCAACGTCAAGAGTTATCAATGTAATCAAACTGAGAAAATTGTTTTGTATGCATGTTTATTAGTCTATACTTGTATCAGCTATATGTGCTTAATCAACTGTGTACTCTACATAACCGTGACAACCATGGGCAAGTGCTGAAAAATGTATGCTCACGCTTACGAACACTGTTTCGATTCTTGTGGTTAGGGAAAGGGAGGCAGAATCTTTTACTCCTTTCTAGTCAATGGGAGAGGAGATGTTTGGTTCTGACCTCCAGAGAGAGTGGTTTCAGGATTTGGTCATTGGAAGATGGCTGATGTGATCATACATTGATCACTAGTTAGTGTAAATGATGTGACTGGATTGTGAGATTACTCTCTCAAGTTAGGTGGGGCTTAGTAAGCCCCAGAGGAGGGAAATATATAGAAAATATATAAAAAATATATATAAGAAAAATAGCTAGGACGTGTAATCAATATGTATAACTCACTTCTGGATATGTTAATGAAGTGTATTCAATATTTAACCTACATTTAGAAGTACTACTTAAAGCATAATCAAATAATCTGTATGGGTTAAAAAGCATAATCTATAATATGTATAATCAATAGTTGGAAGCATAATCCAAATCTATAGAACAATGGTTAATCAAGTTATATTCTGAGTGGATTTGAGTTGGATGAATGCCATGTCTTACTGTACAACAAAAGTTCTTCTGTACCAGCTGGCACTTTTCTACACAGCAATAAATTGGCATTAGACATTCACTTTTGTGGGAGAAAACTTTGAAGCCAGGTGCCTATGGAAGCAGGAAGAGGGCCTCAGGAAGGGAGTGTGGTTCAAGGACAGGACAGAGAAGCCTGAGTGAAACCACCTTCTTGTAAAAAGGAAGAAACCTTGTCCTCATAAAATCTTTTCAAGAAAATCAACTCACTGCGCATGCTCCACAAATTTAAGATAATGTATAGACATGAATAATTAATTAAGGCAATAGAGATTGGTCTGTTCCTGGGAAGAAAAGGGGAATCCCCCATCCAGGGATAATTATACTGTTTCCAAAACATATATAAAGACATGTTTGTGTATGTATAATTTGGACTCTCTGCAGACTTTCACACTTTGTTGGTTTTCAATAAAGTTTATTACTTTTGACATCTACTAAACTCTCTGACTTAGAAGTTTTTTGACTTAGGCTAGAAAGGTTGATTTTATCCACAACATAAGCAGGGATCCTTAAAAACATAATCAACATTTGTTTTCATTCTTTTCAAATAAATATTCTACTCCTATATGTACACATTCAAACATCATGCTTTTCTAACATTGTGTTTACACAAACGAAATAAAGCCACACAGTAACACAAGCATATCCCCATATTAAAAATATATATTTTTTTCAGACGTATTTCACCCCACCAAAAACCAAACTCATTAACATAAACCCCCCCTTTTGCTGGAAGGGGGACTATTCCCCCACATACCCCCTCTCCCCCAATGTCCAGACACAAATGAGCCAGATTGATTAGCTGATATGACCGATAAGGTTTACCCCCCTCACCACCCCTCCGATGACCTGTCAGTCAGGGAAGGACAGAGGGTCATAAATTAGCAACACATAGGGTCATAAATCATCACTTTGACAGAAAGTGTATGATATAACTACTTTGGTAATGACTTAGTAATTACTTTTAATTTTCAATGCCATGAAGGAAGGAAGGAGGTTCTCACCCAAGATTTGACGGTACATGGCCCCGTCCATCATCCCTTTGATGCGGTGAAGTTGTCCTGTCCCCTTAGCAGAAAAATACCCCCAAAGCATAATGTTTCCACCTCCATGTTTGACAGTGGGGTTGGTGTTCTTGGGGTCATAGGCAGCATTCCTCCTCCTCCAAACACTGTGAGTTGAGTTGATGCCAAAGAGCTCCATTTTGGTCTCATCTGACCACAATACTTTCACCCAGTTGTCCTCTGGTGGTCAGATGAGACTAAAATGGAGCTCTTTGGCATCTATCCACTGGCCAACCCAATAGCATCATTGTGCCCATTACCTTTATTCAAGGTCCCAGTTGAAAGAATTATCATGGACCTCATCAGGCCATTAGAGAGATGCGCACGAGAGTATTGATTTGTGTTATTTCTGGTGTTACTTCATATATAACACTATGTACAGAACCAGTGCCTCCATGCATGCTGATCACACACTGTTGCATAGGCACTTTTCTGAATAATCTCCTGGGTTGACCAAGACACTGTGTTCACGACACAGCAAAGGCTGTCAGGTTGCAAGAAAAATTTTTCACTGTAATTTCACATCTACTCTTTGGCACAATCCTCATGAATGTGAAACAGTGTAAAGTGCTTTGGAACCACTAAGGTTAAAAAAGCACTATATGAGTGCAGACCATTTACCATTAACATGCCTACTCCTGCTTCGTGTTTAGGGATCAGTCAACTGTACATTTCCGGACGTGTATTTAAGCCTCGTAAGTCTCCATCCCCGGGGCAGGTCATTGCCGTTGCTTTGTACAGCTGATATTTCGTTACGTGTGTTGATTTCTCCTGTGTATGACCTTCTGCCTGTTCTTGACTTTGTATCTGCTCTGTCCCTTTAAGTTTAATGATACAGCTCCCAAACTGCTGGACATGTGGGACGGGTTCTAACTCTTCACCAAAACTGCTTTAACCTGGAGAAGAGGTTTGAGTTGAGACTCCTGTCATATGACAGTCCTTGTGAATTTATTCTACATAATGCTAAAAGACAGGAGAGCATCAGTGTAAACACATAACATCAGCATAAACACCAACACACACACACACACACAAATTATTCAGTATGATACAGTAAAGAGACAGTAAGTCAGTAACTCACTGCAGTGTCTCCAGTTTACAGTGTGGATCCTTCAGTCGATCAGACAGCAGCTTCACTCCGGATTCTCCTGGATTATTATCATTCAGATCCAGTTCTCTCAGGTGTGATGAGGAGTTTGACCTCAGAGCTGAAGCCAGAGCAGCACAACCTCCATCTGTGATATTGCAGTTATACATCCTGAAAGAAAAGAAAAGAAAAGAAAACAAAAAAAATACTCTCCATCTCATACACACAACAATGACAATATATATCACATCATTACAATTACAATCGGAGGGGGAGGGGCAGCGGTGTGTGTGTGTGTGTGTGTGTGTGTGTGTGTGAGTGTGTGTGTGTGTGTGTGCCTCAGTGTCTCCAGTGTACAGTGTGGATTCTCCAGTCCAGCAGAGAGTAGCTTCACTCCTGAATCCCGCAGGTTATTGTAACTCAAATCCAGTTCTTTCAGTCTGGAGGAGTCTGAGCTGAGAACTGAGGACAGAACTCTACAGCTTTCCTCTGTCAGATTACACACACACAGCCTGTAGGAGAAATGATGAAGTGTTAGATTTATTTATCTGATTGTGAAATGAGGTGTTTCCATCAGGTGGGAAATAAAGTGTTTACCTGAATACAAGGTTCTAATGTCAGGATAAAAATATAAAATGAACAGTCTGTTTATAAACAATAAACCAGTATTGGCATGTTATATGTGCAAATGAAACGTGTGTGTAATGTACACTGATCTACACGTTGTAGAAATTAATGTACTTTGTTCTGATATGAGAAGTGATGTAGATATTTCAGCATTAGTTGGAGTTCATTGTTCTTTGGAGCTTAATCTAACTTTCACACACATACAAAACACACACACACACACACACACAGAAAAACAAAGCTCAACAGCAGAAACAATGCTAATCCACACCATATAAAATACACACTTTAATGTTTTACTCATATAAAACACTGGGCCTCATTTATCACAATGGATATGAATTAATTTCTTCATAAACAGTGTGTAGGAGCATTTACACAAGAACTCTTTAATGTGCAAATTAAAATGTAACGTTACGGAACATTTACAGGATGTTGAGAGAAAAGGTTGATGAGGTCTTTATGTATGTCCATAGCTCCTTTATCTGCTCTTTATTCTGACCCTCAACCCAGTGTTTCTCCACCAACACCTCACTGTCCTCTACTTTCACATTCATCAGGCACTTTTGGAGAAGTTCTGGACTGAGCTGGAGCTTGGGGAAATAGCATCAACAATGGACGAGTGCACGCATTCTTCTTCCTGTATTCATCTCTCTATAATAAAATTACTCAATTTGAGAGGACGAGTCTACTGGTGTTTGTCTAAATTTCCATGACAGTAAACCGAGAAAGCAAGTGACAGGTGTGGTAAGAGTGACACGGCACACATTCTGACTGGTCTCTCTTTGTGCTAACTAACCTATAACTTTTCTTGTTAGGCGGGCTTTACAGTCAACCTCTCTCTCTCTGTGAGGTGGGGAGGTGGGAGGTAGCCGGTGAAGTCAGCTCCTTGAAATGAGTTTTGACATGGTTACGTTGACACCTAGGGAACCATAAAGCCAAGAAACCTGGAACTGTGGAGAGCCTGCAGTCAAAAATGGAAAGCGACAGAGCCCATGCTAAAACGAGAATAAATATGGGCATGGCTTTTGAGAGGTGGCGAAAACTCAGAGATCTGAAAGGATTGAAGACTGACACAGAGATGCTTTTTTTTCCTGTTAAACAGGTCAGACAGGTCAGCTAGTTAACTTGATTCAGCTGTTTGTTTGTTTTGCTATGGTCAGTGTGGTAAACTGCACTTGTTATCTGCTAGCTATGAGAGAGAGCAGAATATATATTATTCATTTAAATGAAATTAAATTAAATTTATTATTAATGTTAAATATTAATAAAATAAAGTAACATGTATAGAAATGACTGTTTAATATATAGCCTACAACTGTAGTGGAGTCAGGGGGTTCTTGTGGATTGTTCGAAATATGCTAGGGGTCCAAAGCTCACAAAAGGTTGAGAACCACTGGTGTAGTGTATGAATTTTAGAAAAGTAAAATCGTCTCAATATGGAACACATTAGTTTTTTACTAACCTGAAAGTTTGTCCCCCATCCGAATAATCGAACATTAATCTGCCAACTAAGCGATTATGAAAATTATTGTTAGCTACATATATATATTGTTGCGACGGACCGACAGCAAGGTATTAAAATCGCTCCTTCCCCGACTATCGTGCAGGCACGGACAGCCCCGCATCAAAACCGACGGCGAAAACACCAGAAAACACGTGACGGTAGGGCAGAGCCACCGACACACTTCTGGCCGGTGATTGGTGCGCCGATCGGAGAAAATCCACAATACAGCAGACGAAGGAAGAGTCCACTCTTCCCCAATACCCGTCATTTATCTGACTTTTGGCATATTCTAATCGCCTCTCTCATTTCCCTTATCACCTGACAAATGGCCTCATGTGTGTCTATGTTCTGCCCCTCATGGGCTATTTCCCTACAATATGTGTGTGTGTGTGTATATATACTGTATACATATATACACATACACACACATATATATATATATATATATATATATATATATATATATATATATATATATATATATATATATATATATATATATATATTGTCGCGACGCACCGATGGCTGACGCGCAAAACAAGGAAGACGTTCCTTTACTGACAGATCACCTGTTCCATCTGGGGGAGATCCTGAAAGCGCTCCGGAAAGCCGGCCTAACAGCCAACCCCAAGAAATGCCACCAAAGGTTAACCGAGGCCCAGTATCTGGGGTATCGCATTGGCCGAGGGATGCTGAAACCCCAAGCGAAGAAAATCGAAGCCGTAAAAGAATACCCTTGTCTCGAAAATACCAGAATACCACCTCGAAAACACAGGTACGGGCATTCTTGGGGTTGGCGGGGTACTATCGGCGGTTCATCCCCAACTTCTCTGCAGTAGTGTTGGATAAGATTTTTGATAGAAGTAAAACACAAGGGTATTAAAATATGGAGAATGAAAATTTAGTGAGAATATAGGAAAGAACAGAGTCACGCTTTCTTCCTTATAGACAATGTCTCATAAAAAAGTTAATTATAGCAAGGCCTAGGGCCTGACCAAAAAGAGGAAGTGCAACACACACAGCACACAAGAACATGAACTCACTCACACACAGACCCAGAGTAATCAGAATAACAAAGTACTGGCTAATAATAATTTGACTAAATCATACAGTACATATTCTAATAACAATGCAGAAAAAGTAATAAAACATTTACCCATGATAAAATCTCCCTTGTCAAAAAGGCAAAGCAGTAATTGATTCCTATCTGCTCAGAAACAAAGAAACCAAATAATTAACCAAAAAAGTTAATTACTTTAATTAATCAAGGGGGGGAGGCTCATATGATAATTGTATAAAAGGGGAGTCTGCTCAGGGGACTTGGGGGTTCACTTTTTGAGACATCCCAAACTGTTTGGATTTCATGTAATGAATTATATAAATTGGACCTTCACCTTTTCTCACTCACTGGTTCCGTGTGGTGATTTAGACATTGAGTATCTCAGCTGATGAAAGCTATTGTAAGTACATTCAATATTTTCTAAATTGTTATATTGGTAATAAGAAAGTAGGCAAAAATTTTACCTACATTAGCGTCCCCCCTCTCTGATCTTACTAAGAAGGGCCAGCCAGACCACGTAAAGTGGTCCCCCGAGGCAGAGAAAGCGTTCCAGGCGTTAAAAAGGGCCCTCACTACGGCGCCGGTACTGCGCAACCCAGATTTCACACGACCTTTCACCGTGCACACGGATGCATCAGAAACCGTGCTTGGCGGGGTGCTCTCACAGACCTTCAATGGAGAGGAGCACCTGGTCCTCTATATCAGCCGGAAGCTGTCCCCTGCCGAGAGGAAGTATGCAGCCGTGGAGCGAGAGGCCCTGGCGATAAAATGGGCCATCGAGGAGCTGCAGTATTACCTGGCCGGCCGACGCTTTGTCTTGGTAACAGACCATGCCCCTCTACAAGACTTTTCCTTCCAGGTCCAACATCGGGTGGGGGCCCTACACGGGAACGCCGACGGGCTTTCGCGATGTGACACACTTTGGGCTCGCCACCTAGCAGCAGTGCGCTCCAGAGCTGGGGAGGGTACTGTCGCGACACACAGATGGCTGACGCGCAAAACAAGGAAGATGCTCCATCACCGACTGCCGCACAGGTGCGAAGGAGACAGACCCAACACCGACCGGAAGCACTGTCACTATCGTGCGGGTCAACCCAACGCAGGCCGGCAATTGGGGAATTAGGAGGAAGAATTCTGCCATACAGAAGCGAGAGGAAGAAGATAAAGGAGGACGTGCTTCCGCCCCGCAGACTGAGTACCGACACACTGATGACGTGGGCATCCGCTGTACCACATCAAAGCGGCCCAAGTCTTGACTAATTGCGTTTCCTTTTGTTGTCTTCTCTCTCTCTCTCTCCGAAGGTTCCACCTCAGACAAAGGCCACGATTGGTGGAACAGGAGAGACGGTGGACTATGGCACGGGAATCCCCTCAGCGCTTGCGCGAATTCCCCGAGACGCCCCGTCCACCCCCTTCTCTCTCTCACTCGCTCAGACACACACTCACACCCACACACACGCTCACCCCCCTCCCCACTGTCGGTGTTGTGTGATCTGTCCAATAAATTGGAAAGACTTCTTCAGCCTGCCTGGTGTGTCTGTGCTTCGACTATCCCTACGACAATATATATATATATATATATAAATATATACATATATATATATATATATACATATATATATATATATATACATATATATATATATATACATATATATATATATATATATATATATATATATATATATATATATATATATATATATATATACATACATACAGTGGGGGAAAAAAGTATTTGATCCCCTGCTGATTTTGTACATTTGCCCACTAACAAAGAAATGCTCAGTCTATAATTTAGTGGTAGGTTTATTTGAACAGTGAGAGACAGAATAACAACAAAAAAATCCAGAAAAATGCATGTCAAAAATGTTATGAACTGATTTGCATTTTAATGAAGGAAATAAGTATTTGACCCCTCTGCAAAACTTGACTTAGTACTTGGTAATGACTTAGTAATTACTTTTAATTTTCACTGCCCTGAAGGAGGGAAGGAGGTTCTCACACCCAAGATTTGACGGTACATGGCCCCGTCCATCGTCCCTTTGATGCGGTGAAGTTGTCCTGTCCCCTTAGCAGAAAAACACCCCCAAAGCATAAAGTTTCCACCTCCATGTTTGACGGTGGGGATGGTGTTCTTGGGGTCATAGGCAGCATTCCCCCTCCTCCAAACATGGCGAGTTGAGTTGATGCCAAAGAGCTCCATTTTGGTCTCATCTGACCACCAGAGGAGGACTGGGTGAAAGTGTTGTGGTCAGATGAGACCAAAATGGAGCTCTTTGGCATCAACTCAACTTGCCGTGTTTGTCCTTAAAACAAGTCAAAATGAGGCTCAGTAGTGTGTGTGGCCTCCACGTGACTGTATGACCTCCCTACAAAGCCTGGGCATGCTCTTGATGAGGTGGCGGATGGTCTCCTGAGGGATCTCCTCCCAGACCTGAACTAAAGCACCCGCCAACTCCTGGACAGTCTGTGGTGCAACATGGCGTTGGTGGATGGAGCGAGACATCATGTCCCAGATGTGCTCAATTGGATTCAGGTCTGGGGAACGGGCGGGCCAGTCCATAGCATCAATGCCTTCCTCTTGCAGGAACTGCTGACACACTCCAGACCCATGAGGTCTAGCATTGTCTTGCATTAGGAGGAACCCAGAGCCAACCGCACCAGCATATGGTTCCACAAGGGGTCTGAGGATCTCATCTCGGTTCATAATGGCAGTCAGGCTACCTCTGGCGAGCACATGGAGGGCTGTGCGGCCTCCCAAAGAAATGCCACCCCACACCATTACTGACCCACCGCCAAACCGGTCATGCTGGAGGATGTTGCAGGCAGCAGAACATTCTCCATGGTGACTCCAGACTGTCACATGTGCTCAATGTGAACCTGCTTTCATCTGTGAAGAGCACAGGGCGCCAGTGGCGAATTTGCCAGTCTTGGTGTTCTCTGGCAAATGCCAAACGTCCTGCACGGTGTTGGGCTGTAAGCCCAACCCCCACATGTGGACGTCGGGCCCTCATACCACCCTCATGAAGTCTGTTTCTGACCGTTTGAGCAGACACATGCACATTTGTGGCCTGCTGAAGGTCATTTTGCAAGGCTCTGGCAGTGCTCCTCCTGCTCCACCTTGCACAAAGGCGGATGTAGCGGTCCTGCTGCTGGGTTGTTGTGGCCTCCTCCACGTCTCCTGATGTACTGGCCTGTCTCCTGGTAGTGCCTCCATGCTCTGGATACTACGCTGGCAGACACAGCAAACCTTCTTGCCACTGCACGCATTGATGTGCCATCCTGGATGAGCTGCACTACCTGAGGCACTTGTGTGGGTTCTAGACTCCATCTCATGCTACCAGTAGAGTGAAAGCACCGCCAGCATTCAAAAGAGACCAAAACATCAGCCAGGAAGCATAGGAACGCAGATGTGGTCTGTGGTCACCACCTGTAGAACCACTCCTTTATAGGGGGTGTCTTGCTAATTGCCTATAATTTCCACCTGTTGTTTATTTCATTTGCAAAAAAGCATGTGAAATTGACTGTCAATCAGTGTTGCTTCCTAAGTGGACAGTTTGATTTCACAGGAGTGTGATTGACTTGGAGTTACACTGTGTTGTTTAAGTGTTCCCTTTATTTTTTTGAGCAGTATATATTATATATATATATATATATATATATATATATATATATATATATATATATATATATATATATATATATATATATATATTTTGTTGCGCTGGACGAACATCCGTCGCGCAAGACAGGCAAAACACTCCTTCCCCGACTGCCGCACCGGCACGAAGCGGACAGCTTCGTACCAGACATCATACCCACCGGAAGAGCCGTCATGGCAGGGCGGAACCGACAGAGCCACCGTGCCCGGTGATTGGAGGGACAGACAGAAGAATTTCACCACTCCGACACCGGAAGAAGATGATAAAAGGACGCCCTTCCACAGACGCGGGTTTGAGTACCGACACACCGACATTGTACGCATGTGTGGCGTCAACAAACGGTATTCTGATCGCTAAAAAAATGCCTTCGCGTTATCATTAATCTCTCTCTCTCTCATGTTTCCCCTCCAGGTGCGGGACCAGACGAAGTCGGCAGTGCTTGAGCCAACGCTCGCTCAAAAAGATGGCGCGGGAATCCTTTACAGCCTCTTCCGGGAATCCCCGACAGAGCTAGAGAGCGTCATTACCTCAGCCCCGCCTCCGCCGGCTGCCTTATACAAATTTGCTTCGGCGCTGCTGATTCACTGTGGGAGAACTTATGTATATATATATATGTATATATATGTATATATATGGGTGAGATGGGGCTGCATGGGTGGTGGAGCTACCTCCCTGAAATGAGCTTTTGCCCGGTGGTACACACATCATCAAGCGAGTGCTGAAATAAGTTCTCTTTAGAGACTTAATATGCCTCGATGGTGAAATAAATACACACACATTATGTCAAAATGCAGGACTGGCCAAGTATTCATGCAAACACAGTCGGTTATGATAAGCGAATGTAAACAGTTGGGGAAAAATTGGAGGTGTGTCAATACAGTATATTAGGTCTGTGCATTAGGTCTTAAAGTGACAGCAGTCTAATACACCTGCTGCTGTCTGTGTCATTAATGTTCATCAAACAACAAAACACAAAGAGAAAATCACTCACCCACTCACTTGACTGAAAAACTTCAGTAAATCTAATAAGAATCGCTGTGAAGTGAAGTGAATTTTATTTCACATTTAATTGTTTTATTCAATTTCCATAGTATTTCTTACTTGAATACTACTGATAGACCTACCTAAGACAACATATCATTATCGTGAAACGTATTGTGTAGTCATATCGCCCACCCCTAAATATTAACATTTGATAAAAACTTGATTCTCAAGCATGGATCAGTACCCACTGTTCGTGATCCAGCTTCATATCCAGAAGACGTAAATAACGCACTTTATATTTTGGGAATTGTCACGGAACATAGTCGGGAGTTGGATGCAGGCGCAGGTCACAAACTTTATTAAACTTAAACATACACTCAGGAAATGCGGCCTTCACAGGAAACGTAGCATGTAGCTTAAACATACGACCGCTACAAATGTGTCAACATAAAGTCCAATACTTTCAGACATACACACAATCAAGAGCAACGTGCTCAGTAACTAAGGGCTTTAAATAACCAAGGTAATCACACCGCAAATAAACACCTGTGATCATTCACTCTAATGCTCCCGCTAACACGTAAGTGTGCCAACCAAAACCAAGTCCGTCACTCTAAAAAGAAGCGCCACAGCGACCTCCACAGCTTACAGGAATGTTTGCAAATTGAATGAGCTTGTTAGATTTTCCGAATGAGCTTGTTATATTCCATAGCTAATGCGGCTATAGTGCCAGAGTTATGTCGTCATTTTTATTATTAACCCGAAAACACAACTTTATTATGCACAATACAGTAAGGTGATTGTCTTTTTGAAAACTGTGTAGGGTTTCTGTGAATCATTTTACACCATGTTGTTTTGTGAATAAGGTTGTTAGCAGATTCCACAGCTAATGTAGTCTCTTCTGGAACGGGGCAGGGCGCAGCAGCTCATTTGCATTTAAAGAGACACATACGAAAACAGTCTGTTTTTGCTTCCACCCAAAAAGGGGCATTTACAGCTGTGGGGTATTTTGGGCTGAAACTTCACAGACACATTCTGTGAACACCTTATATTACATCTTGTAAAAAGGCTTAAAATAGGTCTCCTTTAACATTATACTCATATTTTTTTTTATTTTCCATTGGAAAGCACGTTGAGCTGAATTTTATGTATGAAATTTGCTATATAAATAAATGTATTATTATTATTATTATTATTATTATTATTATTATTATTATTATTATTATTATTATTATTAGTGTTGTTGCTGTGTGTGTGTGTATGTGTGTGTGTGTGTGTGTGTGTGTGTGTGTGTGTGTGTGTGTGTGTGTGTGTGTGTGTGTGTGTGTGTACCTCAGTATCTCCAGTGTACAATGTGGATTCTCCAGTCCAACAGAGAGCAGCTTCACTCCTGAATCCTGCAGTTTATTGTGACTCAGGTTCAGTTCTCTCAGTCGGGAGGAGTTTGAGCTGAGAACTGAGGACAGAACTCTACAGCTTTCCTTGGTCAGATTACACCTCCACAGTCTGGAAGACAAATGATGAAGTGTTAGATTTATTTATCTGATTGATTGAATGAACAGCCTGTGTATAAACAATAAACTAGTATTGGCATGTTATAAAAGTAAATGTGTGTAATGTACACTGATCTACACGCTGTAGAAATAGATGTACTTTGTTCTGATGTGAGAAGTGATGTAGATATTTCAGCATTAACACAAAGCTGAGTTTCACAGAGATGCTAAAACTGTTGGAGTTCATTGTTCTTTGGAGCTTAATCTAACTTTCACAAACATACAAATCATATAACACAAACACAAACACACATTGCTCAGCTCAGCTAACCTGATGTTTGTGAATGCATTCGAATAACCAAACTGATTAATTTTAAAAACATCTCATTAGAATATATTTTGATACATTGAACAAAAAATTATATAATATTATTTAAACATTTTAAAAACTTTCCTACCAACCCCTGCAATTACACCAAAATTACATAGAAAACAATTACACCAGAACACTAGATGGTAGAGTACACAGTGTATAGTATAAGTTTTATCGTTTTATTGTATTTTCCATTGTGAAGCACTTTGAGCTGCATTTTATGTATGAAATGTTATATAAATGCTATATAAATAAACTTATTATTATTATTAATATTAATAAAGTTGATTGTGTGTGTGTGTGTGTGTGTGTGTGTACCTCAGTATCTCCAGTGTACAGTGTGGATTCTCCAGTCCAGCAGAGAGCAGCTTTACTCTTGAATCCATCAGTTTATTGTTACTTAGGTTCAGTTCTCTCAGTCTGGAGGAGTTTGAGCTGAGAACTGAGGACAGAGCTCTACAGGTTTCCTCTGTCAGATTACACATCCACAGACTGAAAGAGAAATTATGAAATATCAGAACTCTGACCTCAAACACACAAACACAGCTATAATCCATATAAAATTTACCATGTAACAGAAATGTGAGTGTGTTTCTCTCTAACACAGAAATCAGAGGTCAGGACACCACATCAGTACTATTATTATTATTATTATTATTATTATTATTATTATTATTAACATCAGTTACAATAAGGGCTGCACGATTATGGCCAAAATGATAATCCCGTTTGTTTTGATCAATACTGAGATCTCAATTATTTATCACGATTATTTTATTGATTTGTACTTTCACATTTAAATAAACAGACCGATGCTTTCATCTCTATGTTGTGCCACATTCCTGCTAATGTACAAATCTTTGCATCAAATTAGACTGATCCTTAAATTGCATCATCTCATAAAAGCAAAATATAAATAAAATTGTAGCCAAAATATAGGATAAGTAAAATTGCCATCAACCAAATTCAGGTGTATGCAGAAAAGGCAATAACAGTGTTTACAGTAGGAGAGATGCAAGAAAGTTTTTTTTAGGAGATTACAAAAATTTAGGAGCACAGTTGAAGTTTAGTGTTCTTTTTATTTATCTTTTTTTAGAGATGGTAACATTAATGTGCCACAATATAACACACAAGTAGGCATGAGAAAACTTGAGCTGGTCAGTTATGACAGAATTTAGGAACATAGTGTGAGCCATGACAAATTAATTTACCTTCTGATAAACTAAATTTAATATTTTTAGTTAATTTTACAACTGTATGCAAAAAAACAACTGTTAACCTGTTCCACCTTGTAAACAAATACAATGAACATCAATGTTCAGTGTTTGAAGTCTGCTCCTCTTAAATATATATAAAGCTACACTATTAGACATTTTCCACTGTCATGGTTCTGGGCTGGAGTCAGTTCTTGAACCGCTCTGCATAAATTGTGTATATATCTGAATAATCTCATATAGGATGTGATTGAGTGAGTTCATTTACGCATCGGATACAAAGCACTTTAGTTTAATGGGGTTCATTAGGGATGCTCTATTCAGGATTTTTACCCCTGAAACCGATCCAGATACCAATCTTTTTTTTATTTAAGCTTTAATCAGGAGGTCTGTAATAAACAGTTAAATTTAAGCTCTCAGCTCATGGTCACTGTTAATTGAGTTAAAATACAAGCAATGAGAAATACTGTTGGTTAAATATCTTAAACAATAAAGAATTCTAATTAAAAGTAGATTAACACAAGCATGATCCATATTAGGAAAAAGGCTAATAGCCTTCTAAGGGAATAGCGAACTAAGTTTAATGTCAAATTGATATTACATGCAACCCATAGTAATTAAACATTATTTATTTTCTCATTTTATTTATATTTAATGAATTTACTATAATATCTATTTTTAATATTCAATTATTTATTTATAACTAACCACATTATCTGTCTTTACATTTTATTAGTTTTCTGTTTGTTTGTATATCAGTTATTAATTTTAGATCGGTTCCCCAGTACAGTGTTGCCATGTCTGCTCATAATATTGTGTTTTTGGGGGGATTAAATCAAAACATGGAAACTGATGCTCACTTTACTAGTGATATCTGGCAACCGTGCGTTTAACTGGAGTGAATAGGCTATGTGTTAGAGTTAGTGAAGAGCGTGGAGGAGAGCAGCAGCGTACTCCTTCTGAACAGTTGCCAGTCTTGATTATAATTGGTGAGGAATTTTTTAATAAAGAAGTTTGAATGAAACCCACCTTGTAGCGTTAGCATTGTTATTAAGTTACTCCGCCCAATGCTGTGTCTATACGAGTAGGTGAAAGTTCAGGTCATTTTGTGTGATCAATAAAAGAGGGCGGTTTGTGAGATTGGGAAGTTGAGAGAAGCAGATTATGTAGAGTTACTCTCTTCATAATGGCTTCTCTGCAGTATTTCCACACTTGTTCGGTTGACTGGGGAGATTAAAAAAACAGTGTGAAAGTAACTGTTGCACGGTGTAGATGCATTTTGGACTTCCTGGAGTTTTTTTTTCCGATTGTATTAAACAATTCCAAACGGATCACTCGCACCAGTGCGAATAAATATTTATTCACAGTCGCACAAAATACTTGTCAGTCACAAATGCGAGTGAAATGGTTGCACTGTAGAGCCCTGAGTTTCCCTCTGTAGTGCCATTTAGCATCATGCTAGCTAGTGTCATGATTTCCCCTCCCGCAAGTGCTGGAGCTCGCAGAGAAACTCAGTTTCTGGGTATTGGCATTAGGAAATGACGTCAGCCCTGCGTCACTCTATCTGATTGGCTATAAATTTAGGAAGCACTTGATTTGAGTGGAGAAAACAGTGGAGAACGAACTTTAAACGTCAATATCGCAGTCGATCATGTTCATTTAATCGTGGTCAGTCAAAATCGTAATCGTGATCAATATTCGATTAATTGTGCAACCCTAGTTACAATGGTCCTTAAAGGACTGAAAACATGTTTTTTTGTTTGAAAAAATGCTTTATTATAATTGAAACTTGAAACCATTTTATAATGAACGTACATGTTAAAAGGTCTAAAAACTAAAAAATAAATAAAATTAAATAAGCAATCTCCCATTTGATCAAAAAGCAGGACGTGCTGTGGCTTTGAGAAGAACAGAACAGAACAGAAACAGACAATAAAATGTAAGACAGGTAATATTAACTTATTCTTTCTGTTAGCATAGCATGAATAAAAATAACATCAGATATGTGAGCTTTAAAATGTCTACAAGACATTAATATGTTCTGTAGCTGCACAGCCAGACTGCTCCTGTACCTTTATCTCACACTCATACACGTACACACAATGTCACATGTTGTATTCATATTGTTCCCATGGTGACAGTGTTATGTTGTTCTTGTTCTCATTTGTGAAGTTCTGTTCAATGTCTCTTTCAAGTAAAAGGAGAAAAGAAAAAGTGCCTTTCACTGGTGTTTAGTTCACAAAATGATCAAAAAGCAGTCATGAATACATGGAGTTATTTTGTAGATATCATTTTCATCAGTTTTAGAGAAAAGGTAATAAATGGTGATATAAGGTTTTGTCCATATGGCCCAGATCTCAGTGCAGACGTAACGTGTTAGTGTAAAAAGGGGATCAATCTTCTGTAACAGTACCAGAGGTTTGTTTAAAGATGATTAGAGTAACTATTAACAAGCATTAATCCAAACAGTGCAGTTCAGTGTTACATTAAAATAACAAACCATGCAGTAATACGTTTATAAATAAAAATACTCACACAGCTTTTCTGGAGGCTTTGACCACAGGCAGCAGCTTCAGAAGACAGTCTTCTGATGGGTCATATTTCCTCAAATCAAACTCATCCAGCTCCTGATCCGAGTTCAGTAACACAAACACCAGTGCTGACCACTGAGCAGGAGAGAGTCTCGTTCCCCTGAGACAACTGTTACCTTCTCTGTTCAGGTAAGTCTGTACTTCCTGCACTAGAGAATGATCATTCAGTTCATTCAGACAGTGGAACAGATTGATGGATTTCTCTGGAGATGGATTCTCCCTGATCTTCTCCTTGATGTACCTGACTGTTTCCTGTTTGCTGTGAGAGCTGCTTCCTGTCTGGTGCATTACGCCTCGTAAGAGAGCCTGATTGGACTCCAGTGAGAGACCCAGAAGGAAGCGGAGGAACAGGTCCAGGTGTCCATTCTCACTCTGTAAGGCCTTGTCCACTGCACTCCTGAGGAAATCAGACATGGTTGACTTGCTGAAGAAATGGAAACGGCCAGTGCGTTGCTCCACTAACAAATTTGTCTTTCTAAAAATAAAGCAGAGAAATGTGTATAATGCAGCCAGAAACTCCTGAACACTCAGATGTACAAAGCTGAACACCTTCCCCAGGTGAAGCCCAAACTCCTCTCTGAAGATTTGGGTACACACTCCTGAGTACACTGCAACTTCTCCAACATCAATGCCACACACTCTCAGGTCTTCCTCATAGAAGATCAGGTTTCCTTTCTCCAGCTGTTGGAAAGCCAGTTTCCCCAGTGCCAGGATACACTCTCTGGTTTGCTGAGGATCAGGGTCAGATTTCTGATGGTACTTTTGGTCCTTGTGTTTGATCTGAAAGATCAGGAAGTGTGTGAACATTTGAGTCAGAGTCTTGGGGACCTCTCCACTCTCTGCTTCACCCAACATTCTCTCTAGAACAGTGGCTGAGATCCAGCAGAAGACTGGGATGTGGCACATAATGTAAAGGCTTCTTGAAGACTTCATGCGTGTGATGATTTTATCAGTCAGGCTCTGATCACTGATCCTCTTCCTGAAGTACTCCTCTTTCTGAGGATCACTGAAGCCTCGTACCTCTGTTACCTGGTCTACACACTCAGGAGGGATCTGATTGGCTGCTCCTGGTCGAGAGGTTATCCAGAGGAGAGCAGAGGGAAGCAGATTCCCCTTGATGAGGTTTGTCAGCAGCACATCCACCGAGGCTGACTCTGTCACATCACACAATCTCTCATTCTTCTGGAAATTTAGAGGAAGTCGACACTCATCCAGACCATCAAAGATCAACACCACTGTGTAGGAGTCTAGTAATTCTAGTTTTCTGATTTCTGGGAAAAAGTGATGAAGAAGCTCCATCAGACTGAGATTTCTCTGTTTCATCAGATTCAGCTCTCTAAAGGGAAGTGGAAACATGAAGGTGACGTCCTGATTTGCTTTTCCTTCAGCCCAGTCCAGAATGAACTTCTGCACAGAGACTGTTTTTCCAATTCCAGCAACTCCTTTAGTCAACACTCTTCTGATGGACTTGTCTTTAAAGAGCTCATTACATTTGATGGGTGTCTCCTGTGTTGCTGGTCTCCTGGATGCTGTCTCAATCTGTCTCACCTCATGTTCATTATTGACGTCTCCACTCCAACCCTCTGTGATGTAGAGATCTGTATAGATCTCATTCAGAAATGCTGAGCTTCCATGCTGTGAGATTCCTTCATTAATTCTTATAAACTTCTCTCTCAGGCTGGATTTCAGCTCTGTCTGACACACAGAGGCCACAGACTCTAATAAACAAAGTAATAACATATTTTAATGCAAAATCACTGAGAACAATGTAAAATGTAAAATTCCTTCAAATGCTGCTGTTCATTCCTGATTCATGGACTAAATATTATTGAAGGAACAGGACCACTTTACAGAGTAATCACAAACTGGACCATGAACAGAACAGAAAAGCACCGGATGTGCATGATACTAAACTTAAACTTCAAACTAAAAGTGTTCATATCTAAAACTATTTCCTCTCACTAAAGTGAACCCGATGGAATAAAGCCATGACTCGGAGCTCTTACTGTTGTGCAGTGTGTTCGCGAGATCTGTGAGGTTCATGTTCTTCAGGACGTGCAGTGTGATCTTCAGCGCTCCTTCTCTGACACTGTGCAGATCCTCCTCAACCTCCACCTCCCTCTCAGTGCATGCTGGGTAATCTGGACTCAGGAGCTTCCTAAACCTCTTCAGCTCATTCTTTATCAGAGTGATGACTTTATGTTCCAGCTCCTGGTTAGAAACACACAGGAACACATCTAAATATTATAATGTTACACACTTAGAGATGCTTTATTTCATGAAAAGAAGAAAGGTCTCTTTCTATTACCACAGTTACAACTGAAATTCTGTCTGATTACCCATAATGCTTCTGCACATCGAGAAACCTGTGAACTGTCATTATCTTAAATAAAAAAGCTGCAACCTACTCACACACAAGTTACACACATTAAAAAGACACACACACCTTGAACATGGAGTCCAGCTGATTTCTGCTGATGTTTGATTTCTTCTTTTGTGGTCTGTGAACAAATAAAACACATGATGTAATAAAGACTATATGTATTCATAGCACATAATGAGATCAGTGAGTTTGATCAGGTGGAACACTGCTGTACAACACCTCACTTTACTGACCTCACATCAGGAGAACTGGCTCCGTCTCTGAAGTGAATTGGAAGTTCCATTGACCAGTCACTCTTCATCGACACACAGCTGTGTTCTGGTGAGTCTGATCTATTTCCCTCCATCATTCTGTAATTAGAACAGAAATATCGGCAATAATTAATACTCTGCTGTCTCAGCACTGTTACACAATGTGTTCATCATTAAACACCAATAATTCCATCTTTTTAATTCAGCTACAGTCTGCACACTTATTCAAACAGGAGACACGCCCCATACCTCAGTAATTACACTGATGTCAGGAGTCCCAATCACAGATAACTGACTCAGCTGGGTCTTAAAGCCTGTAGAGTTCACTGACTCAAAGCTACACTGCTCTTCTCCTCCACATTACACAGTCCTTTTTACTCTTCTCTCAGTGAATGATTTCTCTAAACTGTTCTTAGATCAGATCAGTGATATATTCACTGCTATTAAACACTTTAAACCAAAGTTTAGTTCTTCTGTAAACTAGTGAGTGTTTAGAGATACAGATCTGTTCCCATGAGACGGTGTGTATTTATTGCTGGTGAATGTAAAAGTAACTCACCTCTCGTCTTTCTTTAAGTCCTGTTCTCCAGACACACTCATGTTGGAGGTCATGTCTCCTTCTCCAGATTACAGCAGGACACACGTTTACTTCACTCCAACATCAGTGTGTTAAATCAAACCCTGTATCAGCACAGAGTTCACTTACAGGAAATAGTCACGGTATCAAGTCATAAAACAACCTGTGTACATTCAAACTTCAGTACAACTCACAACACTCTTCTGCATCTGGTGTACATTCAGTGTGTTTATATATTATAGCTTTAGATTTATATACTCACTGTGTTTTTACTTCTGAAATGGTTTATTTTCCCCTCAACACAAAATGGAGCTGCTGACTTTCACTTTCACTTCCATCTTCTTCCTGTTTTGGCAGAGGGGGAAGGGGCAGTGTGGTGGTGTGTGTGTGTGTGGTTGGGGTTATTCCGATGGCAATTCTTCTCGTGGGCATCTAACCTAAAACAAGGAAATGAACACATTCAGTAGTGTTATGATTTGATACATCTAAAATGTTCCCTAGCAATCTCTTTACATGTGAGGGACACAGCATTCGGCGTTAAAACTGAAAAGCGTTCACCCAAGTCTCTTTTGAACCTAATATTTTCATTTGTACCTGTTTATCATTATTGGTGTGAACATTTACTCAAACGTTAAAGTGGGTGAATTTGGATAGGTGTTACCCATTGTGCATGTGTGTAAATGCAAACATCATGCTATTCGAGCTCTACACATGAGCTCATAATGTAACTCATAAAGGAACTTACTTTTCACACACGCATCTCAGGCACAGCTTAAAGATCAGGTACTCACTGTAAGAAAAATACCCTCTATTCATGTTTTACTGTGACATCAATTAATGTAAATTGAATTATGTTGTTATTTTATATACTTTGATATTGTTCTGGTATTATTGCCCGCAGCATAAATTTGGAGAGTTGTTACATAAAGCGTAAAACTAAAGAAACTTTTGGTTAATTACGCGCAATATTTGGAACGCCATTATGCGTTTGAAAACCCGGATCAAAAGGTGTGACCCAAAGCTATAATGCCGACAAACAGGTAAAAATTATAAAACGCTGTATATCTATCTATCTGTATGTCCTTCTATCTGTCTGTCTGTCTGTCTCTGTTCCTCTGTCCGTCAGTGTGAGAATAATAAATGTTTTTTGGCTGATTGTTTATAACTGCTAGAATTAAATGTTATAATGCACTCACTTGATTGGCTGTTTTTGCATGATCTGGGGCAGTTATTAAAACTAGAACTCAGACTAAAGTTCTATTCAAAAAGCATCAACATTACTCTTGTTTTCATAATAAACCATGGTGTGAATATTTAAGTAGTGAGAACTAACAACTTTTATATTTACAATGTACATTCTTATTTACAACCTATTTGCATTCCAAATAATTTTGGAGATCTTGGGGATTGACCCAGACACATTATAAGTCATTAGTGGCAAGTTTTGAAACTTATGTATGATAGCATCATTGATTAGGACGCTGCTGATATATTTACGTTTTCCTTTTCTCCCTTTGTAACTATAATGTTTCCATAAGGAGTTGTCTCCAATTTTTTTCAGCATCCTGCTAATTCCACCTCCCAAGCTGCCTCCATTCTGAAGACACAGATAACGAATCTACAAACAATAACAATCAGCAATTAATCACAAGAGTAAATTGTTTTAAAATTATTTCAGGTTAACAATGACTAGTAATGTTGCTTGTGTTGTGGCACATGCCATCTTCTTTCGAAAGTCAGCATCTTTCAGCTTTTCACACAGCTCTTTTAATTCCTCCACAGTGTTACAAGGCTCCTCTAGCACCTCTGTAAGATCAGAGACACTGATAGTGACCTTACCTTCATCAGGATCCTCAGCTGAAAAAGCAAAAAACATAGCATTACACAGGGACTTTGAAAGTTTTGTTGTTGTTGTTTTTTGTTAACATTTCTAAATGTGTAGGCCTTCCTAAATTTGGTCATTTTTGTACAACATAGAAAGGGGATTCTCTGTACTCTTTAGATTATCATCTATTATTTTCAAATAATCAAATATTCAACAGTTGAATCTTTTTTTTAACATGCTACTTACACTCAGGTGCCATTGCTGTTGATCGTGACCATTTATTTGATTTCTTTGCTCTCAAACTGGAAATCTCATCTTCAGGGCCAAAAACAATAGAGCAAAAAATTAGTTTTTGATATCAATTAGAAACAGATGCAAAATGGCTCTGTTCTAAATAATTTATTCCCACTGTTTAACCTCAAATTTCACAATGAATGCAATGACAGTGATATAATAATGATTTCACCTTGTGATGATTCACTTTCCTCTTGAACTGTAAATCAAAACGATCATTTAAAGAAAATTTGTATACAACATGCATTTTGGCTTTCCTTGATTATTCCAACTTCATTAGTTTTATATGTGTACTTACAATGTTGTGTCTGTTGTGCACTTCTGGGCTTGCTGGGCTAGAATACTTCTTCTGCAAGAAACAAAATTAAACCAGAAATTCTCTTTCAATATGAAGAACCTTGTTATTTACTGTTGGGAAATTTTCTATTCTCTATTCCCTCAGATATGTAAAAGTATGTTTAGGTTATAGTTTGATTTCTGTCTCATGAACTTTACAAAATCTGTCTGTTGTGTACGTGCCAGTTTAAAATGTCACCATAGGAACTTCCACATTTTTGTGTTAGGCGAACCATACCATCAGACCATATATGTTCAACAACTGCTGTACATTCTTGTATTGCCTAAGATGTTTTTTATGTATGTGTCCAGTCAGTTCAACTGCCATATTATTTCCACACAGCAGAACGCCTATGCACGGCTATTTGTACCTATAAAAGCCTCTGTTATTCTACGAATAAATCGGACGTCTCTTTGAACTGCTCTGGTTGCCAGTGTGTTCATTTAGACTCTCCGGCGCCATATACACTCCGTGATAACCCACATGCGCTAGTTTTTCTTTAGAGTAAATGAAGCAGAGGCAAGAAAGGCTGACAGAGGAAAAGTGATGATAAAGTGGTTATTTGCTTTATCCTTACATTTACAGTGTCAGAACAGATCAAATACCTCTAAATCGTCCTCAACATGAGAGAACTGTTTGTTCTCAAAATAGCACAACTTTTGCTTAATATAGATTATATAAACAATTTATATTTTAGGAATGGTTGCCAGTATTTGTTCTTAAAAAGAACCTTGGTATTATTTTTGCGTACTTTACCTGTGTCAGAAAATACTCTGACAGAGACACTGCATATTTTGCCAAAAGCTGTTTGTCTGGGCGGGCACATTTTATTACCATGTTTCCAACATTTGAATTAGGCCTGTAGCAAAATAATTCCTGTCAGACAGATGCAAGAATGCTTGCTTAATTTTTATATGTATGTAGTTGACCTTGTTTATCATTTATGTTTTATAAAAAACATATATGGACTAAATCCTACCCAATCTATCCACTCTAACCAAGATGATGCCACTTCAACCTCAGTTTGCTCAATGAAATGGAGCACAACATAACACAGATGAACCTTTAAGTAAAGTTCATATAAATCTGTAATTTCAGCTTGCAATACACAAATGAAATATACACAATTACATATTTAGAGATGACCATTGGCTACTTTCTCTAACCTCATGCTTAAATTAAGTCTTCTGATGTTTTTCTTGTTGTACTCTAAACAACTAGGTTGTTTTTGGCCTTGTTTTCTACCTGCATGGTCTAGTTTTCAAAAGTGAATGGTACTGGAGAGCAAGTCATTTTGCCACACCCTAGAAAGAATGAAGTATGGACACCACAATTCTGATCCCATAGAATTCCTTCACAATGAATGCCCTCCTCTGAAGTGACTTTCTGTCTAGGTAAAACATTTGAGAATGCCTAATGTTAGTCATGTATGTTCCATACAGACGTGAATCACACAGTGTCATCGGATATGGCTATAAATTTGTGTACCCCCTACGTAACGTTGTGTTGTCCACTTCTTCTGACACCACCTCGCAACATTGTTCAGGACTTAATACAAACATATTGTTTGAGCACTTGAATGTCATCAACTTTTTCTTGTTTTCTACCTTCAAATTTGATGATCAGACGATTTGCAACTTGTGCTAAAACATTTTTCCCAGAACAGACCAATTTCTTCATCTGATGAAGATAGTTCTCAAATTTGAATGCACTACAGTTGTCAAGGCATCTTCTGCAAGGTGCAGCAAGGAATGGACATTGTAAACTAAAAACGTCCCCCATATAGCTCCCGTCCTCTCTCCACAAAATATTTCAGCAACTGGTTTGCATAAGGCCCTTGTGCCTTTATAAGACCTAGACTCACTAAAATGCAAAGAGCCGTGCTGAAACACAAGAAGTGTTCATACAGCTGATGTTGTAGAACTCCCTTCAGAGCGATCTTCCCTGTGTACAGAGAAAACTGTCTGAACTCTGTTGCTTTCCAGCGTTCAATTTCCTGCAATCCCCTTGGCTTCCTGGAAAAGCAGTCAGGAATGGACTTCTTTAGTGTCACCACCTTCCCACTTACATGGGTCACATCTCCTGATGACATCTGGAAATCTGTTCTACCTCTTGTCCACAATAGCAGAAACATTTTTCATTACCCCAAGACATCTCTAGTGCATGTAATCTAAGGGGAATGATTTGATCATGTCAATTGAGAGGATAGAGAAGGGTGAGATCTGCCCTCCTTGATGGTGTTCAGGTTGCCAGCACTCCCTGAATGGACATTTGTTATGTTTCTGTTATGACTCCTCCCTGTTATGTCATTGGCTGTTGTTTGAGCATGTGTCTAGATTGATGTCAGCCGTCAGTGCTTATGCGCTGATTATGATTTGCTTATATACCGCGCGCCTCCCAACACACGGCACGGAGAATTATTTTAGATTCGATACGATAGGTAGTCATAGTCAAGTTCCTTGTTAGAGTTAGTTAGGTTAAACTTTAGATTTAGTCCACGATGGTTTCTCCGCTCCCAGTTCTATGTTTCTTGTTTTGTTTCTCGACCCTGTTTTCCGTCACCGTGACCTTGATTCCTGCTTTGCCCTGTTTATGCCTGTTTGCCGATCGCCTAACCCTTTGCCTGTTTCGACTACAAACTTTCTCTTTCCTTTGCATTATTCTGCTTGAGTCTGTCTTAATAAAACGGTCAGCTACACTTGCATCCATCCTAATCTCCCTTACGTCTCGAAACGTGACAATGGTCAGGTTATTTGTTTCAGTGTCATTAACAAAGATTGGTGTTTTGGGTTTAGATGCAGCAGTGGATTTGCACAGGGGGAAATGCATTCAGGTGACAAGTTTATGGAACAGAGAACTAGCCAGAGGGATCGGTTTGAGATTCTGAATAATGGTAGCCCATCAACATTCATGGAGAGGTCAAGTGACTGCAGATGGTCTGTCACAGCTGCAAAATATTTACTCAGATGTTTTGAGAGCTGATCTGCCACATTAAACTGTACACTCTCTACACCATTTTTGGTAGTAAGTTCATAATGGTTCTCATTTCCAAAGAGTGTCCTTGCAGTATGGGGGAGTTCTGCATGTCCAAGCATCCACAGCATTATGTTTAGCTTGAAATATACATGCGGATTCTAAAAGTTCTTCCCTGAACGTGGGTGTAATATCTTCGCTCTCAGAACTAGACAGAGCTGGATCTGAAAACATGCCAAGATTTTCCTCCTCAAAGTGCTGGTTGTGACCAAGGCTGTCACTATCAGCAATGCTGACCATCTCAACTGAACTGATCATTTCTTTGTTTGCTGCCTTCTTTTGTGCCTTTGACACTCTAGCCCAAATTTTACTGTGCTGCCTTT
This sequence comes from Ameiurus melas, assembly GCA_012411365.1. Taxonomy (NCBI): domain Eukaryota; kingdom Metazoa; phylum Chordata; class Actinopteri; order Siluriformes; family Ictaluridae; genus Ameiurus; species Ameiurus melas. The sequence goes on from JAAGNN010000033.1 coordinate 119,982, forward strand.
TACGCTCTTTGGATGTAATTGAATAAATTATGTTTTTCAGTACATTTCCAGATTTAACCTTATTTTTCTCAAACTACCAGTATCAATCATATAACTTGATTTGGTACTGAACTTACCTTTTTGAAGGTACCTTTTTGTTACGACGCGGCGAGATCAGCGTGGCAGCCCACGACGTGTAGTCCCGCCCAGGGACATGGCTGAGGAGGACTACACTTCCCAGTCTCGCCCGCGCTCGAGTTTGCCGGAGTTCTAATTGAGAACACCTGAACACCTGAAAACACCTTGGGGTATATAAGCAGGCAACTCAATGCCACGTAATTATTCATTTCCAGTGTTTTTTTACCTTCTCTACATGTTCGCTCTTGTCTACACCCTAGATTCCTAGCCCTCCTGTTTGTTTTGGTTCCGAGTTTTCTCGTGGTTATCATCTCTCCGTCTGCCTGCGCTTGTCTCCGTTTGCGCTTCGTGACAGAATACAGTGGGGGGAAAAAGTATTTGATCCCCTGCTGATTTTGAATGTTTGCCCACTAACAAAGAAATGATCAGTCTATAATTTTAATGGTAGGTTTATTTGAACAATGAGAGACAAAATAACAACAAAAAAATTCAGAAAAACGCATGTCAAACATGATATAAATTGATTTGCATTTTAATGAGGGAAATATATATTTGACCCCTCTGCAAAACATGACTTAGTACTTGGTAATGACTTAGTAATTACTTTTAATTTTCAATGCCCTGGCTGAGGGAATGAGGTTCTCACCCAAGATTTGACGGTTCATGGCCCCGTCCAGCGTCCCTTTGATGTGGTGAAGTTGTCCTGTCTCCTTAGCAGAAAAAACACCCCCAAAGCATAATGTTTCCACATCCATGTTTGACGGTGGGGGTGTTCTTCCTCCTCCAAACGCGGCGAGTTAAGTTGATGCCAAAGAGCTCCATTTTGGTCTCATCTGACCACAACACTTTCACCAAGTTGTCCTCTGAATCATTCAGATGTTCAAACTTCAGACGCTCATGTATATGTGCTTTCTTGAGCAGGGGTACCTTGCGGGCGCTGCAGGATTTCAGTCCTTCATGGCGTAGTGTGTTACCAATTGTTTTCTTGGTGACTATAGTCCCAGCTGCCTTGAGATCATTGACAAGATCCTCCCGTGTAGTTCTGGGCTGATTCCTCACTGTTCTCATGATCATTGCAACTCCACGAGGTGAGATCTTGCATGGAGCCCCAGGCCGAGGGAGATTGACAGTTCTTTTTTGTTTCTTCCATTTGCGAATAATCTCACCAACTGTTGTCACCTTCTCACCAAGCTGCTTGGCAATGGTCTTGTAGCCCATTCCAGACTTGTGTAGGTCTACAATCTTATCCCTGACAACCTTGGAGAGCTCTTTGGTCTTGGCCATGGTGGAGAGTTTGGAATCTGATTGATTGATTGCTTCTGTCGACAGGTGTCTTTTATACAGGTAACAAGCTGAGATTAGGAGCACTCCCTTTAAGATTGTGCTCCTAATCTCATCTCGTTACCTGTATAAAAGACACCTGAGAGCCAGAAATCTTTCTGATTGAGAGGGGGTCAAATACTTATTTCCCTCATTAAAATGCAAATCAATGTATAACATTTTTGACATGCATTTTTCTGGATTTTCTTGTTGTTCTGTCTCTCACTGTTCAAATAAACTTAACATTAAAATTATAGACTGATCATTTCTTTGTCAGTGGGCAAACGTACAAAATCAGCAGGGGATCAAATACTTCTTTCCCTCACTGTACTTCGCCTGGATATGGAGGCAGCGGGCACCACGGAGTTAGAACACATTGTCGCAGAACGTAACCGCACAATAGCGGCGTGCCCTGAAGAGATCTCTGCGTTACGCAGTGAGCTTGCGTGACTGAGCGTTTCCGCATCTGCGAATGCCATGCCCCCGGCTCATGCGTCACCAGCCCCGACCACTCCAGCTTATGTTCAACCGACACCAGCTGCACATAACCCGCCTCTGCCTACACCGGAGATACCCAGGGGAGCCAGAACGATGTAAGGGCTTCCTCTTACAACTTTCATTGTTCTTTGAGAGTCACCCAGAGATGCCAGAGGTCCGGAAGTTAACTAATTTCTTGGAAATGCTATCCGGAACAGCTCTGGCGTGGGCCACGGCGGAATGGGAGTGAGCAGGCGATGTTAGACCCTCATTACAGGACTTCATTGCCCGATTCCAGCGTGCTTTTGACCAGTCTCCGGACGGTTGGGATACTGGAGAGGAACTATTGCAACTCCAACAAGGCTCTCGTAGCGCAAGGGAGTACGCATTGGAGTTTCACACTATCGCTGCCCGCAGTGGCTGGAACGAACCAGCCCTCAAGACTGCCTTTCGCCGTGGTCTTAATCCGGACCTCCTGGAGTTGGCCTGTCGGGACAAACATTTCTCGTTCGATGACCTTGTGGACCTTACTATTAGGTTGGAGCTAAGCTCCGTTCACACTAGTGTTTTGCCCGGTTTTGTATTGCACGCTCTACTTACGTTTCGCTCTTGTCTATGCCCCAGATTCCTAGCCCTCCTGTTTGTTTTGGTTCCGAGTTTTTTCGTGGTTATCATCTCTCCGATTGCCTGCACTTGTCTCCATTTGCGCTTCGTGACAGAGGGCATATTTGCCAGAGGTATAAAGGCTGAGAAAACTAAAATAAACATTATATATATATATATATATATATATATATATATATATATATATATATATATATATAACACACACACCTGAATATCGCTCAAACTATTTCAAACAAGATAAATTAAAAAGCTGCTTAAATGTTGTTCCTCAGACGTAATCATTCTACAAACTCTACAAATTCTACAAACAATACTCCATAATGACAACATGAAATAAATGTTTGAAATCTTTTCAAATTTATTAAAAATAAAATCAAAAAAGCACATGTACATAAGTATTCACAGCCGTTGCCATGACACTCAAAAGAATCTATTTAACAGAATCATGCATATTACATGTCTGTCTAACATAACACTTTATGAGGTGAAAATTATTAAAAGAGTTGTTTAAAAAGAATCGTGCATATTACATGACTTATAAACAAAGATCCTTTTGAGGTAAAAATGTTAGTGTTGGATAAAAGAATCGCCGTATTGTTTAAACTTGAATATAATCTCTCTCTCTCTCTCTCTCTAAACACCGCCCATAACACATGTTTCAGACACACCTCTCGCTTGCTCTCTCTCTCTAAACCCTGCCTATACACACGTGTTTCAGACACATCTCTTTGCGACGCTCTCTCTCTCTCTCTGAACCCCCGCCCATACACACGTTTTAGACACACCTCTCTCTCTAAACCCCGCCCATACACACCTCGCTCTCTCTCTAAACCCCGCCCATACACGTGTTTCAGACACCTCTCTTGCTCTCTAAACCCACACCCATACGTGTTTCACCAGCAGACATTTTCTATAGGCTATGTGCATCTAATTTATGACTCTGTGTTTTTCCTGACCAAGAGTTTTGTGGGAAGACACTTATTTTATGACCAGTGGTGTAATTCTCTCAGGTTGTTTATGATAATGAGTTAGTGTCTTGGGCTGTTAATGTCTTTATGAAACCCCACAAATAGGTAAGCACTATGTTTAAAAGGCGGTCAGTTTATGCAGAAGTTTCTAAGATCTCGGCTGTGTACCAGTGGTTGCGCTGTGTAATTTAGACTAACCAGCGGTTTCTCATTTTAGCTCACCTCTAAAGTTTTGTTTTTATTTTGAGGAATCCTTCAAAGAAGAGATGGCTGTCTATTGTAACAGTAAGTGTTTTATTATTATTATTATTATTATTATTATTATTATTATTATTATTATTATGCATTATTAAGAATGTTTATTTATAAACAAATTTATGGGTCTGTTATAATGGTTAAACAGGTATCTAACGCTACAGGTGATGCTGACATCGTGTCTATTCCAGACATCGTAGACGAAATCAAGTTTCTGAACAAGGCAAGTGGTACGTACATGTGTTATTATTTTATAAGTATTCGTGCCTATGTATGATGTGTATGTGTGTAGAATGATTACACTTTTTTACACAAAGGATGGATCTCATTATATCTAATAATTAGATATTTGACGTTATGTTTAAATGTGGTTTTATGCTGTTTTCTTATGGGTTTTTTGTGTTCGTTTGTTTACTGCTCATGGATTGTCAAATCTTGTAAACAAGATCGACACACCCGTATTCAAAAATTGTGTTGTGGGTTCTAGTGAACGGCTTGTGTCAACCTAGAGAGAAGAAGCATAAAACAGTTACGGTCACTCAGGTCCATGCTCCGACTGATGAATGTTTGAGAGAAAGAAGTTTAGTGACATCTACAACGACTAAGCGATCAAGATCTTCCCCAGGGTCGACAGACGGTATTTAGCATGTGTTTTTTTTTTTTTATAAAATCATCCTAATGTGTTTTATCATCCTAATTTGTACTGATTTCCTCATTCATGTTTAACTTTTTCCAGAGTCAGTTGTGAATGAACGGGCTGCTGCTAAACCGCATGCTAAAGACTCCATTTTGAGCTGGGATCGCAAATTGTTAGAATCGTGGGATCGTGACAATTTTTTTAAATGTCAAAGCGTTGTGGTGAAACAGTTTGTAGTCAGGGAGCAGTAATTAAATGTAAAAAATGCGATGACGGCGGTTTGTGTTACTTTGAACTGCGCGGTAACACAGAGACATTACAGTATTTAATTTGGACAATGGAGGATCTATAATTTAGGCCATCTTTATGTAGAGCAACAATTCTTTTTTTCAGATCCTCAGAGAGCCATGTTGAACTTCCAGTGACTAGTATGAGGGAGTGTGAGAGCGATGACACAAAATTTAACACGCCTGCTCCCCATTCACACCTGAGACCTTGTAACACTAACAAGTCACATGACACCAGGTTGTGAGAATGGCTAATTGGGCCTCAATTTGGACATTTTCACTTAGGGGTGTACTCACTTTTGTTGCCAGCGGTTTAGACATTAATGGCTGTGTGTTGAGTTATTTTGAGGTGACAGCAATTTTACACTGTTATACAAGCTGTACACTTAATACTTTACATTGTAGCAAAGTGTAATTTCTTCAGTGTTGTCACATGAAAAGATATTTTTACAAAAATATGAGGGGTGTACTCACTTTTGTGAGATACTGTAGATGTGTTAAACAACTTAGAACATTTTGAGGTGAGCAAAAATACTGAAACAGAAAGTCTTCAAGGAAATCAAAGTAAATAAACTATTTGGTTGCATATCCCTTCCTTGCAATAAATAATCAAGCGGCGATCCTCTGACATCAACAAATTGTTGCACTCTTCTTTTGTGATGCTTTTCCAGGCTTTTACCACAGCTTCTTTCAGTCGTTGTTTGTTTTGAGGGGTTCCCCCTTTAGTCTCCTCTTCAAGAGGTGAAATGCATGCTCAAATGCACAAATCCCAAAGGCCATGCTCCAAAATAAAGTGGAAAGATTACCTAGAAGAGTGGAGGTTATAATAACATCAAAGGCGGACTAAATCTGTAATGGGATATTCAACAAGCACATATGGGTTTGATTGTATTGTTGGTATTTTTTTCATCTTCACACCCACACACAATCAATGCGATGCAGACAAAATATGACCACACGCTACCATGCCCCCGAAATAATAACCTGACCAGGTAGGTATAAATGGCCTTGGCACATTTATAACACACATTTGCCGTCAACAGAACTTGTTCTTCCAGCAACCAACAATCACAGTGTAGCAAAGGATTCAAGCACTGATCTAGAGAAGTTACTAAATTCAACTCTTGCTCTCGTGTGTTCACCTAGTGTTGAGACGCTAAAGATGAACCTATACTCATAAGAGAATAATCATTTTGTACGCCTGCTGGACTAGACTGAAACACTGAGAGTTAAGAACTAGAATATACGTGGACTTGACTCTCAGAGTTCCTTACACCCGTTCTTGCATGGACTATGGCCTCTTGTGAATAATCTCCAATTCTAGGTCTTTCTGGCTCTACTCACTCCTGGGACAGGAAAGGGCCAGTAGACCTGACCCATTGATTTACCTAGCATATTTTTGCCAGGTAAGAACAGGCTTAAGTTCTGAGCAATAGACAGTTTTAATGTGGCCACCAGTGTCCACAGTCTTCAGGAACTGGTATAAATGGAGGTGAAATACTTTTGGTGTTGGGCCACCCAATCTGAATGGGCACCATCTCCTTCCCCTTATTCACCACCATCAAGCAAACTATCCATGGGTAGCTTAGGTTTTTGGCCAAACATCAACTCATATAGGTAGTGTTAAGTCGATTGGTGCATCAAAAAGGACCTGTGGAAGCAATTGTTACCAGGCTACTAATTTCAGCTGCAAATCCACTGACCACCCCAATAGCACCATTGTGCCCATTATCTTTATTCAAGGTCCCAGTTGAAAGAATTGGCATGGACCTCATCAGGCCATTAGAGAGATGCACACGAGGGAATTGATTTGTTATTTCTGGTGTAATTTCATGTAACACTATGTACAGAACGAGTGCCTCCATGCATACTGAACACACACTGTTACATAGGCACTTTTCTAAATCATCTCCTGGGTTGACCAAGACACTGTTTCATGACACAGCAAAGGTTGGCAGGTTGCAAGGGAAAGTTTCCACTGTTTTTCACATCTACTATTTGGCACAAACCTCATGAATGTGAAACCGTGTAAAGCACTTTGGAACCACTAAGGTTAAAAAAGCGCTATATAAGTGCAGACCATTTACCATTAACATGCCTGCTCCCGCCTTGTGCTTTGGGATCAGTCTGTATATTTCCGGACGTGTACTTAAATCTCATCAGTCTCCATCCCTGGGGTAGATCATTGCCGTTGCTTTGTACAGCAGATACTTTGTTACGCGTGTTGATTTCTCCTGTGTATGACGTTCTGCCTGTTCTTGACTTTGTATCTACTCTGTTCCTTTATGTTTAATGATTCAGCTCCCAAACTGCTGGAAATGTGGGACGGGTTCTAATTCTTCACCAAAACTGCTTTATCCTGGAGAATAGTTTGAGGTGAGACTCCTGTCATACGCCAGTCCTGGTGAGTTTATTATCCTTAATGCTGAAAGACAGAAGAGCAATCAGTGTAAACACACATATACACACACACACACACACACATTATTCAGTTTGATACAGTAGAGTAAAGAGACATTAAGTGGATCCTTCAGTAGATCAGAGAGCAGCTTCACTCCTGAGTCTCCAGGATTATTACCGTTCAGATTCAGTTCTCTCAGGTGTGATGAGGAGTTTGACCTCAGTGTCACGGTTCCCCCTTGAAGCAGCATGCTCTCGCGCGGTTGCGCATGCGTGTTGTGACATTTGAACATGTGCTCTTTGTTTTTGTTTCTGTCATTGGCTGGGAGGGCACGTGTGTTTTGTTTATGTTCGTCATGACCCCGCCCCGTGTCTGTCATAGGTTGTATCCCCACATGTGTCTGTATTACTCCCAGCTGCAAGCTGTTTTTGTTAATTCATGCCGGCTTATATACTACGCGCCGTACTACACACGGCGCGGTTAATTAAACATAGAATCACGTTCCATGTTATTTATAGTTCACACTGAGTTATCCACTCCCAGATCAGTGTCATAGCTCACATTAATGTTTATGCTTATGTTTGTTTCTCGACCCTGTTTTCCGTGCCACGTTGTTGATATCTGCCTTGCCCCAAGTTTATGCCTGTTTGCCTGACCTTCGCTTGTTTTCTGACTACGCCTTTGGATTACGTGTTGGATTTGTCTGCCTGCCTCTTTGTAAATAAACTACATTCGTTCTTAAGTGCGCTTACCTCCTTCCTTCATAAGCTCCGTCACGAGTTGTGACAGTCAGAGCTGAGGCCAGAGCAGCACAACCTTCATCTAATACTGCAGTAATTCATCCTGCAAAAAAACCCTTCTCACAATTAACACACTCAGTTTTTGCTCTGAAAACATCAACTACACAAAATCTTTATATATAGAACATTTACCTTCCATCTCACACACACACAACAATGACAATATATCACATCACTACAATTACAATCACCACAGATGGAAACTGGATGTAGCTATGTTTATATAAAATTCTGCTCTGTGTGTGTGTGTGTGTGTGTGTGTGTGTGTGTGTGTGTGTGTGTGTGTGTGTGTGTGTGTGTGTACCTCAGTATCTCCAGTGTACAGTGTGGATTCTCCAGTCCAGCAGAGAGCAGCTTCACTCCTGAATCCTGCAGTTTATTGTGACTCAGGTCCAGTTCTCTCAGTCTGGAGGAGTTTGAGCAGAGAACTGAGGATAGAACTCTACAGCTTTCCTCTGTCAGATTACACCACCACAGCCTGGAAGAGAAATGATGAAGTGTTAGATTTATTTATCTGATTGTGAAATGAGGTGTTTCCATCAGGTGGGAAATAAAGTGTTTACCTGAATACAAGGCTCTAATGTCAGAATAAAAATATAAAATGAACAGCCTGTGTATAAACAATAAACTAGTATTGGCAAGTTATTAACCCCTTAAGCCCCAACACTTGCGTTCATTCCACCGGCAGGTGTGAAGACATAATCCAGCTAAAGTTTACCATGTAACAGAAATGTGAGTGTGTTTTGTCATGAATCGTGATGTGAAGGGGATCAGATGGATCCAATCGCAGTAGAACGGTGCTTTTTAGTGAAACAGGGAAAGCAGACAAATCCAAACGTGAAAACAAAAGAAAAACAAGAACATGACTAACTCAATAACCTAAGCTAACTTACGCTATGCTATACAATGCTAACCCTATAAGCTAAACATTAACTATGGCATGAACTGTGACTATGACTATGAACCTAAACATGATATGGAACAAAGACTCCTATAACTATAAGCTAGTTCTTCTACCTAGTTTAATTAACCGCCCCGTGTGAAGCACGCCGGCACTATATATACCCACACAGGTCATTAGCTCCCAACTGCTAAATGCTGCTGGCAATACCAAAACACACGTGACATATGGCGAGACGGGATGAAGACATGACGTCAACGCGGAAGCGGCACTCGCATGCCCACCAGCGCTCAAGGCGCTGCTGCACAGGGGAATCATGACATGTTTCTCTTACACACAGAAATCAGAGGACAGGACACCACATCAGCAGTATAATAATAATAATAATAATAATAATTATTATTATTATTATTATGATAAATAAATAAATGCTGTATTATAATAAAGCATTTGTTCAAACAAAAAACTTCTGTTTTCTTTCCTATAATAATAATATTAATAATAATAATAATAATAAAAATAAAAATTTTAATAATACATTTTTTATCAGTGACAATGGTCCTTAAAGGACTGAAAACAGGTGGTTTTTTGTTTGAACAAATGCTTTATTATAATTGAAACTTGAAAAGATTTTTTAATGAAAGTAGGTATTAAAAGGTCTCCAACTAAAAAATAAATAAAATAAATAAGAAATCTCCCATTTGAACAAAAAGGAGCAGGACGTGCTGTGGCTTTGTTTGGAAATATTTCATTGGTGAAACAGAACAGAAACAGAAAATAAAATGTAAGACAGGTATTATTAACTTATTCTTCCTGTTAGCATAGCATAAATAAAAATAACATCACATGTGTGAGCTTTAAAATGTCTCAAATAAATTAATATGTACTGTATCTGCACAGCCAAGTGCTCGTGTACCTTTAACTCACACACACACATACACACATACAATGTCACATGTTGTATTCATATTGTTCCCCATGGTGACAGTGTTATGTTTTTTCTTGTTCTCAATTGTGAAGTTCTGTTCAATGTCTCTTTCAAGTAAAAGGAGAAAAGAAAAAGTGCCTTTCACTGGTGTTTAGTTCACAAAATGTTCAAAAAGCAATCATGAATACATGCAGTTATTTTGTAGATATCATTTTCATCAGTTTTTAGAAAAGGTAATAAATGGTGATATAAGGTTTTGTGCATATGGCCCAGATCTCAGTGCAGACGTAACGTGTTAGTGTAAAAAGTGAAACAATCTTCTGTAACAGTACCAGAGGTTTGTTTAAAGATGATTAGAGTAACTATTAACAAGCATTAACCCAAACAGTGCAGTTCAGTGTTACATTGAAATAACAAACTATGCAGTAATACATTTATAAATAAAAATACTCACAAAGCTTTTCTGGCCGCTTTGACCACTGGCAGCAGCTTCAGAAAACATTCCTCTGATGGGTCATATTTCCTCAAATCAAACTCATCCAGCTCCTGATCCGAGTTCAGTAACACAAACACCAGTGCTGACCACTGAGCAGGAGAGAGTCTCGTTCCCCTGAGACAACTGTTACCTTCTCTGTTCAGGTAAGTCTGTACTTCCTGCACTAGAGAATGATCATTCAGTTCATTCAGACAGTGGAACAGATTGATGGATTTCTCTGGAGATGGATTCTCCCTGATCTTCTCCTTGATGTACCTGACTGTTTCCTGTTTGCTGTGAGAGCTGCTTCCTGTCTGGTGCATTCACACCTCTAAGAGAGCCTGATTGGACTCGAGAGACACCAGAAGGAAGCGGAGGAACAGGTCCAGGTGTCCATTCTCTACTCTGTAAGGCCTTGTCCACTGCACTCCTGAGGAAATCAGACATGGTTGACTTGCTGAAGAAATGGAAACGGCCAGTGCGTTGCTCCACTAACAAATTTGTCTTTCTAAAAATAAAGCAGAGAAATGTGTATCGTACGCCAGAAACTCCTGAACACTCAGATGTACAAAGCTGAACACCTTCCCCAGGTGAAGCCCAAACTCCTCTCTGAAGATTTGGGTACACACTTCTGAGTACACTGCAACTTCTCCAACATCAATGCCACACTCTCTCAGGTCTTCCTCATAGAAGATCAGGTTTCCTTTCTCCAGCTGTTGGAAAGCCAGTTTCCCCAGTGCCAGGATACACTCTCTGGTTTGCTGAGGATCAGGGTCAGATTTCTGATGGTACTTTTTGGTCCTTGTGTTTGATCTGAAAGATCAGGAAGTGTGTGAACATTTGAGTCAGAGTCTTGGGGACCTCTCCACTCTCTGCTTCACCCAACATTCTCTCTAGAACAGTGGCTGAGATCCAGCAGAAGACTGGGATGTGGCACATAATGTAAAGGCTTCTTGAAGACTTCATGCGTTGATGATTTTATCAGTCAGGCTCTGATCACTGATCCTCTTCCTGAAGTACTCCTCTTTCTGAGGATCACTGAAGCCTCGTACCTCTGTTACCTGGTCTACACACTCAGGAGGGATCTGATTGGCTGCTCCTGGTCGAGAGGTTATCCAGAGGAGGAGAGCAGGGAAGCAGATTCCCCTTGATGAGGTTTGTCAGCAGCACATCCACCGAGGCTGACTCTGTCACATCACACAATCTCTCATTCTTCTGGAAATTTAGAGGAAGTCGACACTCCTCCAGACCATCAAAGATCAACACCACTGTGTAGGAGTCTAGTAATTCTAGTTTTCTGATTTCTGGGAAAAAGTGATGAAGAAGCTCCATCAGACTGAGATTTCTCTGTTTCATCAGATTCAGCTCTCTAAAGGGAAGTGGAAACATGAAGGTGACGTCCTGATTTGCTTTTCCTTCAGCCCAGTCCAGAATGAACTTCTGCACAGAGACTGTTTTTTCCAATTTCAGCAACTCCTTTAGTCAACACTCTTCTGATGGACTTGTCTTTAAAGAGCTCATTACATTTGATGGGTGTCTCCTGTGTTGCTGGTCTCCTGGATGCTGTCTCAATCTGTCTCACCTCATGTTCATTATTGGCGTCTCCCACCCAACCCTCTGTGATGTAGAGATCTGTATAGATCTCATTCAGAAATGCTGAGCTTCCATGCTGTGAGATTCCTTCATTAATTCTTATAAACTTCTCTCTCAGGCTGGATTTCAGCTCTGTCTGACACACAGAGGCCACAGACTCTAATAAACAAAGTAATAACATATTTTAATGCAAAATCACTGAGAACAATGTAAAATGTAAAATTCCTTCAAATGCTGCTGTTCATTCCTGATTCATGGACTAAATATTATTGAAGGAACAGGACCACTTTACAGAGTAATCACAAACTGGACCATGAACAGAACAGAAAAGCACCGGATGTGCATGATACTAAACTTAAACTTCAAACTAAAAGTGTTCATATCTAAAACTATTTCCTCTCACTAAAGTGAACCCGATGGAATAAAGCCATGACTCGGAGCTCTTACTGTTGTGCAGTGTGTTAGCGAGATCTGTGAGGTTCATGTTCTTCAGGACGTGCAGTGTGATCTTCAGCGCTCCTTCTCTGACACTGTGCAGATCCTCCTCAACCTCCACCTCCCTCTCAGTGCATGCTGGGTAATCTGGACTCAGGAGCTTCCTAAACCTCTTCAGCTCATTCTTTATCAGAGTGATGACTTTATGTTCCAGCTCCTGGTTAGAAACACACAGGAACACATCTAAATATTATAATGTTACACACTTAGAGATGCTTTTATTTCATGAAAAGAAGAAAGGTCTCTTTCTATTACCACAGTTACAACTGAAATTCTGTCTGATTACCCATAATGCTTCTGCACATCGAGAAACCTGTGAACTGTCATTATCTTAAATAAAAAAGCTGCAACCTACTCACACACAAGTTACACACATTAAAAAGACACACACACCTTGAACATGGAGTCCAGCTGATTTCTGCTGATGTTTGATTTCTTCTTTTGTGGTCTGTGAACAAATAAAACACATGATGTAATAAAGACTATATGTATTCATAGCACATAATGAGATCAGTGAGTTTGATCAGGTGGAACACTGCTGTACAACACCTCACTTTACTGACCTCACATCAGGAGAACTGGCTCCGTCTCTGAAGTGAATTGGAAGTTCCATTGACCAGTCACTCTTCATCGACACACAGCTGTGTTCTGGTGAGTCTGATCTATTTCCCTCCATCATTCTGTAATTAGAACAGAAATATCGGCAATAATTAATACTCTGCTGTCTCAGCACTGTTACACAATGTGTTCATCATTAAACACCAATAATTCCATCTTTTTAATTCAGCTACAGTCTGCACACTTATTCAAACAGGAGACACGCCCCATACCTCAGTAATTACACTGATGTCAGGAGTCCCAATCACAGATAACTGACTCAGCTGGGTCTTAAAGCCTGTAGAGTTTACTGACTCAAAGCTACGCTGCTCTTCTCCTCCACATTACACAGTCCTTTTTACTCTTCTCTCAGTGAATGATTTCTCTAAACTGTTCTTAGATCAGATCAGTGATATATTCACTGCTATTAAACTACTTTAAACCAAAGTTTAGTTCTTCTGTAAACTAGTGAGTGTTTAGAGATACAGATCTGTTCCCATGAGACGGTGTGTATTTATTGCTGGTGAATGTAAAAGTAACTCACCTCTCGTCTTTCTTTAAGTCCCGTTCTCCAGACACACTCATGTTGGAGGTCATGTCTCCTTCTCCAGATTACAGCAGGACACTACGTTTACTCCAACATCAGTGTGTTAAATCAAACCCTGTATCAGCACAGAGTTCACTTACAGGAAATGGTCACGGTATCAAGTCATAAAACAACCTGTGTACATTCAAACTTCAGTACAACTCACAACACTCTTCTGCATCTGGTGTACATTCAGTGTGTTTATATATTATAGCTTTAGATTTATATACTCACTGTGTTTTTACTTCTGAAATGGTTTATTTTCCCCTCAACACAAAATGGAGCTGCTGACTTTCACTTTCACTTCCATCTTCTTCCTGTTTTGGCAGGGGGAAGGGGCAGTGTGGTGGTGTGTGTGTGTGTGGTTGGGGGTTATTCCGATGGCAATTCTTCTCGTGGGCATCTAACCTAAAACAAGGAAATGAACACATTCAGTAGTGTTATGATTTGATACATCTAAAATGTTCCCTAGCAATCTCTTTACATGTGAGGACACAGCATTCGAGCGTTAAAACTGAAAAGCGTTCACCCAAGTTCTCTTTTGAACCTAATATTTTCATTTGTACCTGTTTATCATTATTGGTGTGAACATTTACTCAAACGTTAAAGTGGGTGAATTTGGATAGGTGTTACCCATTGTGCATGTGTGTGTAAATGCAAACATCATGCTATTCGAGCTCTACACATGAGCTCATAATGTAACTCATAAAGGAACTTACTTTTTACACACGCATCTCAGGCACAGCTTAAAGATCAGGTACTCACTGTAAGAAAAATACCCTCTATTCATGTTTTACTGTGACATCAATTAATGTAAATTGAATTATGTTGTTATTTTATATACTTTGATATTGTTCTGGTATTATTGCCCGCAGCATAAATTTGGAGAGTTGTTACATAAAGCGTAAAACTAAAGAAAACTTTTGGTTAATCTACGCAATATTTGGAACGCACATTATCGTTTGAAAACCCACGGATCAAAAGGTGTGTGACCCAAAGCTATAATATGCGACAAACAGGTAAAAATTATAAAACGCTGTATATCTATCTATCTGTATGTCCTTCTATCTGTCTGTCTGTCTGTGCTCTGTTCCTCTGTCCGTCAGTGGTGAGAATAATAAATGTTTTTTGGCTGATTGTTTATAACTGCTAGAATTAAATGTTATAATGCACTCACTTGATTGGCTGTTTTTGCATGATCTGGGGCAGTTATTAAAACTAGAACTCAGACCTAAGTTTTATTTAAAAAGCATCAACATTACTCTTGTTTTCATAATAAACCATGGTGTGAATATTTAAGTAGTGAGAACTAACAACTTTTATATTTACAATGTACATTCTTATTTACAACCTATTTGCATTCCAAATAATTTTGGAGATCTTGGGGATTGACCCAGACACATTATAAGTCATTAGTGGCAAGTTTTGAAACTTATGTATGATAGCATCATTGATTAGGAGCTGCTGATATTTACGTTTTCCTTTTCTCCCTTTGTAACTATAATGTTTCCATAAGGAGTTGTCTCCAATTTTTTCAGCATCCTGCTAATTCCACCTCCCAAGCTGCCTCCATTCTGAAGACACAGATAACGAATCTACAAACAATAACAATCAGCAATTAATCACAAGAGTAAATTGTTTTAAAATTATTTCAGGTTAACAATGACTAGTAATGTTGCTTGTGTTGTGGCACATGCCATCTTCTTTCGAAAGTCAGCATCTTTCAGCTTTTCACACAGCTCTTTTAATTCCTCCACAGTGTTACAAGGCTCCTCTAGCACCTCTGTAAGATCAGAGACACTGATAGTGACCTTACCTTCATCAGGATCCTCAGCTGAAAAAGCAAAAAACATAGCATTACACAGGGACTTTGAAAGTTTTGTTGTTGTTGTTTTTTGTTAACATTTCTAAATGTGTAGGCCTTCCTAAATTTGGTCATTTTTGTACAACATAGAAAGGGGATTCTCTGTACTCTTTAGATTATCATCTATTATTTTCAAATAATCAAATATTCAACAGTTGAATCTTTTTTTTAACATGCTACTTACACTCAGGTGCCATTGCTGTTGATCGTGACCATTTATTTGATTTCTTTGTTCTCAAACTGAAATCTCATCTTCAGGGCCAAAAACAATAGAGCAAAAATTAGTTTTTGATATCAATTAGAAACAGATGCAAAATGGCTCTGTTCTAAATAATTTATTCCCACTGTTTAACCTCAAATTTCACAATGAATGCAATGACAGTGATATAATAATGATTTCACCTTGTGATGATTCACTTTCCTCTTGAACTGTAAATCAAAACGATCATTTAAAGAAAATTTGTATACAACATGCATTTTGGCTTTCCTTGATTATTCCAACTTCATTAGTTTTATATGTGTACTTACAATGTTGTGTCTATTGTGCACTTCTGGGCTTGCTGGGCGAGAATACTTCTTCTGCAAGAAAACAAAATTAAACCAGAAATTCTCTTTCAATATGAAGAACCTTGTTATTTACTGTTGGGAAATTTTCTATTCTCTATTCCCTCAGATATGTAAAAGTATGTTTAGGTTATAGTTTGATTTCTGTCTCATGAACTTTACAAAATCTGTCTGTTGTGTACGTGCCAGTTTAAAATGTCACCATAGGAACTTTCACATTTTTGTGTTAGGCGAACCATACCATCAGACCATATATGTTCAACAACTGCTGTACATTCTTGTATTGCCTAAGATGTTTTTCATGTATGTGTCCAGTCAGTTCAACTGCCATATTATTTCCACACAGCAGAACGCCTATGCACGGCTATTTGTACCTATAAAAGCCTCTGTTATTCTACGAATAAATCGGACGTCTCTTTGAACTGCTCTGGTTGCCAGTGTGTTCATTTAGACTCTCCGGCGCCATATACACTCCGTGATAACCCACATGCGCTAGTTTTTCTTTAGAGTAAATGAAGCAGAGGCAAGAAAGGCTGACAGAGGAAAAGTGATGATAAAGTGGTTATTTGCTTTATCCTTACATTTACAGTGTCAGAACAGATCAAATACCTCTAAATCGTCCTCAACATGAGAGAACTGTTTGTTCTCAAAATAGCACAACTTTGCTTAATATAGATTATATAAACAATTTATATTTTAGGAATGGTTGCCAGTATTTGTTCTAAAAGAACCTTGGTATTATTTTGTGGTACTTTACCTGTGTCAGAAAATACTCTGACAGAGACACTGCATATTTTGCCAAAAGCTGTTTGTCTGGCGCGGGCACATTTTATTACCATGTTTCCAACATTTGAATTAGGCCTGTAGCAAAATAATTCCTGTCAGACAGATGCAAGAATGCTTGCTTAATTTTTATATATGTATTAGTTGACCTTGTTTATCATTTATGTTTTATAAAAAACATATATGGACTAAATCCTACCCAATCTATCCACTCTAACCAAGATGATGCCACTTCAACCTCAGTTTGCTCAATGAAATGGAGCACAACATAACACAGATGAACCTTTAAGGTAAAGATCTTATAAATCTGTAATTTCAGCTTGCAACAACACAAATGAAATATACACAATTACATATTTAGAGATGACCATTGGCTACTTTCTCTAACCTCATGCTTAAATTAAGTCTTCTGATGTTTTTCTCTTGTTGTACTCTAAACAACTAGGTTGTTTTTTGGCCTTGTTTTCTACCTGCATGGTCTAGTTTTCAAAAGTGAATGGTACTGGAGAGCAAGTCATTTTGCCACACCCTAGAAAGAATGAAGTATGGACACCACAATTCTGATCCCATAGAATTCCTTCACAATGAATGCCCTCCTCTGAAGTGACTTTCTGTCTAGGTAAAACATTTGAGAATGCCTAATGTTAGTCATGTATGTTCCATACAGACGGAATCACACAGTGTCATCGGATATGGCTATAAATTTTTGTACCCCCTACGTAACGTTGTGTTGTCCACTTCTTCTGACACCACCTCGCAACATTGTTCAGGACTTAATACAAACATATTGTTTGAGCACTTGAATGTCATCAACTTTTTCTTGTTTTCTACCTTCAAATTTGATGATCAGACGATTTGCAACTTGTGCTAAAAACATTTTTCCCAGAACAGACCAATTTCTTCATCTGATGAAGATAGTTCTCAAATTTGAATGCACTACAGTTGTCAAGGCATCTTCTGCAAGGTGCAGCAAGGAATGGACATTGCAAACCAAAACGTTCCCCATATAGCTCCCGTGCCCTCTCCACAAAATATTTCAGCAACTGGTTTGCATAAGGCCCTTGTGCCTTTATAAGACCTAGACTCACTAAAATGCAAAGAGCCGTGCTGAAACACAAGAAGTGTTCATACAGCTGATGTTGTAGAACTCCCTTCAGAGCGATCTTCCTGTGTACAGAGAAACTGTCTGAACTCTGTTGCTTTCCAGCGTTCAATTTCCTGCAATCCCTTGGCTTCCTGGAAAAGCAGTCAGGAATGGACTTCTTTAGTGTCACCACCTTCCCACTTACATGGGTCACATCTCCGATGACATCTGGAAATCTGTTCTACCTCTTGTCCACAATAGCAGAAACATTTTTCATTACCCCCAAGACATCTCTAGTGCATGTAATCTAAGGGGGAATGATTTGATCATGTCAATTGAGAGGATAGAGAAGGTGAGATCTGCCCTCCTTGATGGTGTTCAGGTTGCCAGCACTCCCTGAATGGACATTTGTTATGTTTCTGTTATGACTCCTCCCTGTTATGTCATTGGCTGTTGTTTGAGCATGTGTCTAGATTGATGTCAGCCGTCAGTGCTTATGCGCTGATTATGATTTGCTTATATACCGCGCCTCCCAACACACGGCACGGAGAATTATTTTAGATTCGATACGATAGGTAGTCATAGTCAAGTTCCTTGTTAGAGTTAGTTAGGTTAAACTTTAGATTTAGTCCACGATGGTTTCTCTCGCTCCCAGTTCTATGTTTCTTGTTTTGTTTCGACCCTGTTTTCCGTCACCGTGACCTTGATTCCTGCTTTGCCCTGTTTATGCCTGTTTGCCGATCGCCTAACCCTTTGCCTGTTTCGACTACAAACTTTCTCTTTCCTTTTGCATTATTCTGCTTGAGTCTGTCTTAATAAAACGGTCAGCTACACTTGCATCCATCCTAATCTCCCTTACGCCTCGAAACGTGACAATGGTCAGGTTATTTGTTTCAGTGTCATTAACAAAGATTGGTGTTTTGGGTTTAGATGCAGCAGTGGATTTGCACAGGGGAAATGCATTCAGGTGACAAGTTTATGGAACAGAGAACTAGCCAGAGGGATCGGTTTGAGATTCTGAATAATGGTAGCCCATCAACATTCATGGAGAGGTCAAGTGACTGCAGATGGTCTGTCACAGCTGCAAAATATTTACTCAGATGTTTTGAGAGCTGATCTGCCACATTAAACTGTACACCTCTACACCATTTTTGGTAGTAAGTTCTAATGGTTCTCATTTCCAAAGAGTGTCCTTGCAGTATGGGGGAGTTCTGCATGTCCAAGCATCCACAGCATTATGTTTAGCTTGAAATATACATGCGGATTCTAAAAGTTCTTCCCCAACGTGGGTGTAATATCTTCGCTCTCAGAACTAGACAGAGCTGGATCTGAAAACATGCCAAGATTTTCCTCCTCAAAGTGCTGGTTGTGACCAAGGCTGTCACTATCAGCAATGCTGACCATCTCAACTGAACTGATCATTTCTTTGTTTGCTGCCTTCTTTTGTGCCTTTGACACTCTAGCCCAAATTTTACTGTGCTGCCTTTACGCTCTTTGGATGTAATTGAATAAATTATGTTTTTTCAGTACATTTCCAGATTTAACCTATATTTTTCTCAAACTACCAGTATCAATCATATAACTTGATTTGGTACTGAACTTACCTTTTTGAAGGTACCTTTTTGTTACGACGCGGCGAGATCAGCGTGGCAGCCCACGACGTGTAGTCCCGCCCAGGGACATGGCTGAGGAGGACTACACTTCCCAGTCTCGCCCGCGCTCGAGTTTGCCGGAGTTCTAATTGAGAACACCTGAACACCTGAAAACACCTTGGGTTATATAAGCTGCAACTCGATGCGAAGTATATGTTCAGTAGCTTTAACTCTGTATGGTACTAAGCTCCGTTCACACTAGTGTTTTGCCTGGTTTTGTATTACATGCTCTACTTACATTTCGCTCTTGTCTACACCCTAGATTCCTAGCCCTCCTGTTTGTTTTGGTTCCGAGTTTTCTCGTGGTTATCATCTCTCCGTCTGCCTGCGCTTGTCTCCGTTTGCGCTTCGTGACAGAATACAGTGGGGGGAAAAAGTATTTGATCCCCTGCGCTGATTTTTGAATGTTTGCCCACTAACAAAGAAATGATCAGTCTATAATTTTAATGGTAGGTTTATTTGAACAATGAGAGACAAAATAACAACAAAAAATTCAGAAAAACGCATGTCAAACATGATATAAATTGATTTGCATTTTAATGAGGGAAATATATATTTGACCCCTCTGCAAAACATGACTTAGTACTGTGGTGACTTAGTAATTACTTTTAATTTTCAATGCCCTGGCTGAGGGAATGAGGTTCTCACCCCAAGATTTGACGGTTCATGGCCCCGTCCAGCGTCCCTTTGATGTGGGGAAGGTTGTCCTGTCCCTTAGTAGAAAAAACACCCCAAAGCATAATGTTTCCACATCCATGTTTGACGGTGGGGGTGTTCTTCCCTCCAAACGCGGCGGGAGTTAAGTTGATGCCAAAGAGCTCCATTTTGGTCTCATCTGACCACAACACTTTCACCAAGTTGTCCTCTGAATCATTCAGATGTTCAAACTTCAGACGCTCATGTATATGTGCTTTCTTGAGCAGGGGTACCTTGCGGGCGCTGCAGGATTTCAGTCCTTCATGGCGTAGTGTGTTACCAATTGTTTTCTTGGTGACTATAGTCCCAGCTGCCTTGAGATCATTGACAAGATCCTCCCGGTGTAGTTCTGGGCTGATTCCTCACTGTTCTCATGATCATTGCAACTCCACGAGGTGAGATCTTGCATGGCGCCCCAGCCGCGAGGGAGATTGACAGTTCTTCTTTTTGTTTCTTCCATTTGGATAATCTCACCAACTGTTGTCACTTTCTCACCAAGCTGCTTGCAATGGTCTTGTAGCCCATTCCAGACTTGTGTAGGTCTACAATCTTATCCCTGACAACCTTGGAGAGCTCTTTGGTCTTGGCCATGGTGGAGAGTTTGGAATCTGATTGATTGATTGCTTTGTCGACAGGTGTCTATATACGTAATAAGCTGAGATTAGCAGGCCCTTTTAAGATTGTGCCCTAATCTCATCTCGTTACCTGTATAAAAGACACCTGAGAGCCAGAAATCTTCTGATTGAGAGGGGTCAAATACTTATTTCCCTCATTAAAATGCAAATCAATGTATAACATTTTTGACATGCATTTTCTGGATTTTCTTGTTGTTCTGTCTCTCACTGTTCAAATAAACTTAACATTAAAATTATAGACTGATCATTTCTTTGTCAGTGGGCAAACGTACAAAATCAGCAGGGGATCAAATACTTCTTTCCCTCACTGTACTCTCGCCTGGATATGGAGGCAGCGGGCACCACGGAGTTAGAACACATTGTCGCGAACGTAACCGCAATAGCGGCGGCGTCCCTGAAGAGATCTCTGCGTACGCAGTGAGCTTGCGTGACTGAGCGTTTTTTCCCCTCTCGCGAATGCCATGCCCCGGCTCATGCGTCACCAGCCCCGACCACTCCAGCTTATGTTCAACCGACACCAGCTGCACATAACCCGCCTCTGCCTACACCGGAGATACCCAGGGGAGCCAGAACCGATGTAAGGGCTTCCTCTTACAACTTTCATTGTTCTTTGAGAGTCACCCAGAGATGCCAGAGGTCCGGAAGTTAACTAATTTCTTGGAAATGCTATCCGGAACAGCTTTCGCGTGGGCCAGCCGGAAGAGGAGCAGGCGATGTTAGACCCTCATTACAGGACTTCATTGCCCGATTCCAGCGTGCTTTTGACCAGTCTCCGGACGGTTGGGATACTGGAGAGGAACTATTGCAACTCCAACAAGGCCTCGTAGCGCAAGGGAGTACGCATTGGAGTTTCACACTATCGCTGCCCGCAGTGGCTGGAACGAACCAGCCCTCAAGACTGCCTTCGCCGTGGTCTTAATCCGGACCTCCTGGAGTTGGCCTGTCGGGACAAACATTTCTCGTTCGATGACCTTGTGGACCTTACTATTAGGTTGAGCGCTAAGTCGTTCACAACTAGTGTTTTGCCGGTTTGTATTGCACGCTCTACTTACGCTTCTTTTGTCTATGCCCCAGATTCCTAGCCCTCCTGTTTGTTTTGGTTCCGAGTTTTTTTTGCGGGTTATCATCTCTCCGATTGCCTGCACTTGTCTCCATTTGCGCTCGTGACAGAGGCATATTTGCCAGAGGTATAAAGGCTGAGAAAACTAAAATAAACATTATATATATATATATATATATATATATATATATATATATATATATATATATATATATAACACACACACCTGAATATCGCTCAAACTATTTCAAACAAGATAAATTAAAAAGCTGCTTAAATGTTGTTCCTCAGACGTAATCATTCTACAAACTCTACAAATTCTACAAACAATACTCCATAATGACAACATGAAATAAATGTTTGAAATCTTTTCAAATTTATTAAAAATAAAATCAAAAAAGCACATGTACATAAGTATTCACAGCCGTTGCCATGACACTCAAAAGAATCTATTTAACAGAATCATGCATATTACATGTCTGTCTAACATAACACTTTATGAGGTGAAAATTATTAAAAGAGTTGTTTAAAAAGAATCGTGCATATTACATGACTTATAAACAAAGATCCTTTTGAGGTAAAAATGTTAGTGTTGGATAAAAGAATCGCCGTATTGTTTAAACTTGAATATAATCTCTCTCTCTCTCTCTCTCTCTCTAAACACCGCCCATACACACATGTTTCAGACACACCTCTCGCTTGCTCTCTCTCTCTCTAAACCCTGCCCATACACACGTGTTTCAGACACATCTCTTGCGCACGCTCTCTCTCTCTCTCTGAACCCCGCCCATACACACGTTTTAGACACACCTCTCTCTCTAAACCCCGCCCATACACACCTCGCTCTCTCTCTAAACCCCGCCCATACACGTGTTTCAGACACCTCTCTTGCTCTCTAAACCCACACCCATACGTGTTTCACCAGCAGACATTTTCTATAGGCTATGTGCATCTAATTTATGACTCTGTGTTTTTCCTGACCAAGAGTTTTGTGGGGAAGACACTTATTTTATGACCAGTGGTGTAATCCTCTCAGGTTGTTTATGATAATGAGTTAGTGTCTTGGGCTGTTAATGTCTTTATGAAACCCCACAAATAGGTAAGCACTATGTTTAAAAGCGGAGTCAGTTATGCAGAAGTTTCTAAGATCTCGGCTGTGTACCAGTGGTTGCGCTGTGTAATTTAGACTAACCAGCGGTTTCTCATTTTAGCTCACCTCTAAAGTTTTGTTTTTATTTTGAGGAATCCTTCAAAGAAGAGATGGCTGTCTATTGTAACAGTAAGTGTTTTATTATTATTATTATTATTATTATTATTATGCATTATTAAGAATGTTTATTTATAAACAAATTTATGGGTCTGTTATAATGGTTAAACAGGTATCTAACGCTACAGGTGATGCTGACATCGTGTCTATTCCAGACATCGTAGACGAAATCAAGTTTCTGAACAAGGCAAGTGGTACGTACATGTGTTATTATTTTATAAGTATTCGTGCCTATGTATGATGTGTATGTGTGTAGAATGATTACACTTTTTTACACAAAGGATGGATCTCATTATATCTAATAATTAGATATTTGACGTTATGTTTAAATGTGGTTTTATGCTGTTTTCTTATGGGTTTTTTGTGTTCGTTTGTTTACTGCTCATGGATTGTCAAATCTTGTAAACAAGATCTATTCACAATTCCGTATTCAAAATGTTGTGGGTTCTAGTGAACGGCTTGTGTCAACCTAGAGAGAAGAAGCATAAAACAGTTACGGTCACTCAGGTCCATGCTCCGACTGATGAATGTTTGAGAGAAAGAAGTTTAGTGACATCTACAACGACTAAGCGATCAAGATCTTCCCCAGGGTCGACAGACGGTATTTAGCATGTGTTTTTTTTTTTATAAAATCATCCTAATGTGTTTTATCATCCTAATTTGTACTGATTTCCTCATTCATGTTTAACTTTTTCCAGAGTCAGTTGTGAATGAACGGGCTGCAGCTAAACCGCATGCTAAAGACTCCATTTTGAGCTGGGATCGCAAATTGTTAGAATCGTGGGATCGTGACAATTTTTTAAATGTCAAAGCCGTGTGGTGAAACAGTTTGTAGTCAGGGAGCAGTAATTAAATGTAAAAAATGCGATGACGGTTTGTGTTACTTTGAACTGCTGCGGTAACACAGAGACATTACAGTATTTAATTTGGACAATGGAGGATCTATATTTAGGCCATCTTTATGTAGAGCAACAATTTTTTTTCAGATCCTCAGAGAGCCATGTTGAACTTCCAGTGACTAGTATGAGGGAGTGTGAGAGCGATGACACAAAATTTAACACGTCTGCTCCCCATTCACACCTGAGACCTTGTAACACTAACAAGTCACATGACACAAGGTTGTGAGAATGGCATGTGGGCCTCAATTTGGACATTTTCATTAGGGGTGTACTCACTTTTGTTGCCAGCGGTTTAGACATTAATGGCTGTGTGTTGAGTTATTTTGAGGTGACAGCAATTTTACACTGTTATACAAGCTGTACACTTAATACTTACATTGTAGCAAAGTGTAATTTCTTCAGTGTTGTCACAGAAAAGATATTTTACAAAATATGAGGGGTGTACTCACTTTTGTGAGATACTGTAGATGTGTTAAACAACTTAGAACATTTTGAGGTGAGCAAAAATACTGAAACAGAAAGTCTTCAAGGAAATCAAAGTAAATAAACTATTTGGTTGCATATCCCTTCCTTGCAATAAATAATCAAGCGGCGATCCTCTGACATCAACAAATTGTTGCACTCTTCTTTTGTGATGCTTTTCCAGGCTTTTACCACAGCTTCTTTCAGTCGTTGTTTGTTTTGAGGGGTTCCCCCTTTAGTCTCCTCTTCAAGAGGTGAAATGCATGCTCAAATGCACAAATCCCAAAGGCCATGCTCCAAAATAAAGTGGAAAGATTACCTAGAAGAGTGGAGGTTATAATAACATCAAAGGCGGACTAAATCTGTAATGGGATATTCAACAAGCACATATGGGTTTGATTGTATTGTTGGTATTTTTCCATCTTCACACCCACACACAATCAATGCGATGCAGACAAAATATGACCACACGCTACCATGCCCCGAAATAATAACCTGACCAGGTAGGTATAAATGGCCTTGGCACATTTATAACACACATTTGCCGCAACAGAACTTGTTCTTCCAGCAACCAACAATCACAGTGTAGCAAAGGATTCAAGCACTGATCTAGAGAAGTTACTAAATTCAACTCTTGCTCTGCGTGTGTTCACCTAGTGTTGAGACGCTAAAGATGAACCTATACTCATAAGAGAATAATCATTTTGTACGCCTGCTGGACTAGACTGAAACACTGAGAGTTAAGAACTAGAATATACCGGGGACTTGACTCTCAGAGTTCCTTACACCTGCTCTGCATGGACTATGGCCTCTTGTGAATAATCTCCAATTCTAGGTCTTTCTGGCTCTACTCACTCCTGGGACAGGAAAGGGCCAGTAGACCTGACCCATTGATTTACCTAGCATATTTTTGCCAGGTAAGAACAGGCTTAAGTTCTGAGCAATAGACAGTTTTAATGTGGCCACCAGTGTCCACAGTCTTCAGGAACTGGTATAAATGGAGGTGAAATACTTTTGGTGTTGGGCCACCCAATCTGAATGGGCACCATCTCCTTCCCCTTATTCACCACCATCAAGCAAACTATCCATGGGTAGCTTAGGTTTTTGGCCAAACATCAACTCATATAGGTAGTGTTAAGTCGATTGGTGCATCAAAAAGGACCTGTGGAAGCAATTGTTACCAGGCTACTAATTTCAGCTGCAAATCCACTGACCACCCCAATAGCACCATTGTGCCCATTATCTTTATTCAAGGTCCCAGTTGAAAGAATTGGCATGGACCTCATCAGGCCATTAGAGAGATGCACACGAGGGAATTGATTTGTTATTTCTGGTGTAATTTCATGTAACACTATGTACAGAACGAGTGCCTCCATGCATACTGAACACACACTGTTACATAGTCACTTTTCTAAATCATCTCCTGGGTTGACCAAGACACTGTTTCATGACACAGCAAAGGTTGGCAGGTTGCAAGGGAAAGTTTCCACTGTTTTTCACATCTACTATTTGGCACAAACCTCATGAATGTGAAACCTGTAAAGCACTTTGGAACCACTAAGGTTAAAAAGCGCTATATAAGTGCAGACCATTTACCATTAACATGCCTGCTCCCGCCTTGTGCTTTGGGATCAGTCTGTATATTTCCGGACGTGTACTTAAATCTCATCAGTCTCCATCCCTGGGGTAGATCATTACGTGTTGCTTTGTACAGCAGATACTTTGTTACGCGTGTTGATTTCTCCTGTGTATGACGTTCTGCCTGTTCTTGACTTTGTATCTACTCTGTTCCTTTATGTTTAATGATTCAGCTCCCAAACTGCTGGAAATGTGGGACGGGTTCTAATTCTTCACCAAAACTGCTTTATCCTGGAGAATAGTTTGAGGTGAGACTCCTGTCATACGCCAGTCCTGGTGAGTTTATTATCCTTAATGCTGAAAGACAGAAGAGCAATCAGTGTAAACACACACATACACACACACACACACACACACACACATTATTCAGTTTGATACAGTAGAGTAAAGAGACATTAAGTCAGTAACTCACTATAATGTCTCCAGTTTACAGTGTGGATCCTTCAGTAGATCAGAGAGCAGCTTCACTCCTGAGTCTCCAGGATTATTACCGTTCAGATTCAGTTCTCTCAGGTGTGATGAGGAGTTTGACCTCAGTGTCACGGTTCCCCCTTGAAGCAGCATGCTCTCGCGCGGTTGCGCATGCGTGTTGTGACATTTGAACATGTGCTCTTTGTTTTTGTTTCTGTCATTGGCTGGGAGGGCACGGTGTTTTGTTTATGTTCTCATGACCCCGCCCGTGTCTGTCATAGGTTGTATCCCCACATGTGTCTGTATTACTCCCCAGCTGTAAGCTGTTTTGTTAATTTATGCCGGCTTATATACTACGCCGCGCCTACTACACACGCGCGGTTAATTAAACATAGAATCACGTTCCATGTTATTTATAGTTCACACTGAGTTATCCACTCCCAGATCAGTGTCATAGCTCACATTAATGTTTATGCTTATGTTTGTTTCTCGACCCTGTTTTCCGGCGCCACGTTGTTGATATCTGCCTTGCCCCAAGTTTATGCCTGTTTGCCTGACCTTCGGTTTTCTGACTACGCCTTTGGATTACGTGTTTGGATTTGTCTGCCTGCCTCTTTGTAAATAAACTACATTTGTTCTTAAGTACGTTCATCCTTCCTTCATAAGCTCCGTCACGAGTTGTGACAGTCAGAGCTGAGGCCAGAGCAGCACAACCTTCATCTAATACTGCAGTAATTCATCCTGCAAAAAAAACCCTTCTCACAATTAACACACTCAGTTTTTGCTCTGAAAACATCAACTATACAAAATCTTTATATATAGAACATTTACCTTCCATCTCACACACACACACAACAATGACAATATATCACATCACTACAATTACAATCACCACAGATGGAAACTGGATGTAGCTATGTTTATATAAAATTCTGCTCTGTGTGTGTGTGTGTGTGTGTGTGTGTGTGTGTGTGTGTGTGTACCTCAGTATCTCCAGTGTACAGTGTGGATTCTCCAGTCCAGCAGAGAGCAGCTTCACTCCTGAATCCTGCAGTTTATTGTGACTCAGGTCCAGTTCTCTCAGTCTGGAGGAGTTTGAGCAGAGAACTGAGGATAGAACTCTACAGCTTTCCTCTGTCAGATTACACCACCACAGCCTGGAAGAGAAATGATGAAGTGTTAGATTTATTTATCTGATTGTGAAATGAGGTGTTTCCATCAGGTGGGAAATAAAGTGTTTACCTGAATACAAGGCTCTAATGTCAGAATAAAAATATAAAATGAACAGCCTGTGTATAAACAATAAACTAGTATTGGCAAGTTATTAACCCCTTAAGCCCCAACACTTGCGTTCATTCCACCGGCAGGTGTGAAGACATAATCCAGCTAAAGTTTACCATGTAACAGAAATGTGAGTGTGTTTTGTCATGAATCGTGATGTGAAGGAGATCAGATGGATCCAATCGCAGTAGAACGGTGCTTTTATTGAAACGAGGAAAGCAGACAAATCCAAACGTGAAAACAAAAGAAAAACAAGAACATGACTAACTCAATAACCTAAGCTAACTCTATGCTATGCTATACAATGCTAACCCTATAAGCTAAACATTAACTATGGCATGAACTGTGACTATGACTATGAACCTAAACATGATATGGAACAAAGACTCCCTATAACTATGAGCTAGTTCTTCTACCTAGTTTAATTAACCGCCCCGTGTGAAGCACGGCTCACGGTATATATACCCACACAGGTCATTAGCTCCCAACTGCTAAATGCTGCTGGCAATACCAAAACACACGTGACATATGGCGAGACGGGATGAAGACATGACGTCAACGCGGAAGCGGCACGCGCATGCCCACCAGCGCTCAAGGCGCTGCTGCACAGGGGAATCATGACATGTTTCTCTTACACACAGAAATCAGAGGACAGGACACCACATCAGCAGTATAATAATAATAATAATAATAATAATAATAATAATTATTATTATTATTATTAATAAATAAATAAATGCTGTATTATAATAAAGCATTTGTTCAAACAAAAAACTTCTGTTTTCTTTCCTATAATAATAATATTAATAATAATAATAATAATAATAAAAATAAAAATTTTAATAATACATTTTTTATCAGTGACAATGGTCCTTAAAGGACTGAAAACAGGTGGTTTTTTGTTTGAACAAATGCTTTATTATAATTGAAACTTGAAAAGATTTTTTAATGAAAGTAGGTATTAAAAGGTCTCCAACTAAAAAATAAATAAAATAAATAAGAAATCTCCCATTTGAACAAAAAGGAGCAGGACGTGCTGTGGCTTTGTTTGGAAATATTTCATTGGTGAAACAGAACAGAAACAGAAAATAAAATGTAAGACAGGTATTATTAACTTATTCTTCCTGTTAGCATAGCATAAATAAAAATAACATCACATGTGTGAGCTTTAAAATGTCTCAAATAAATTAATATGTACTGTATCTGCACAGCCAGAGTGCTCGTGTACCTTTAACTCACACACACACACATACACACATACAATGTCACATGTTGTATTCATATTGTTCCCATGGTGACAGTGTTATGTTTTTCTTGTTCTCAATTGTGAAGTTCTGTTCAATGTCTCTTTCAAGTAAAAGGAGAAAAGAAAAAAGTGCCTTTCACTGGTGTTTAGTTCACAAAATGTTCAAAAAGCAATCATGAATACATGCAGTTATTTTGTAGATATCATTTTCATCAGTTTTAGAGAAAAGGTAATAAATGGTGATATAAGGTTTTGTGCATATGGCCCAGATCTCAGTGCAGACGTAACGTGTTAGTGTAAAAAGTGAAACAATCTTCTGTAACAGTACCAGAGGTTTGTTTAAAGATGATTAGAGTAACTATTAACAAGCATTAATCCAAACAGTTCAGTTCAGTGCAGTTCAGTGTTACATTGAAATAACAAACTATGCAGTAATACATTTATAAATAAAAATACTCACAAAGCTTTTCTGGACGCTTTGACCACTGGCAGCAGCTTCAGAAAACATTCCTCTGATGGGTCATATTTCCTCAAATCAAACTCATCCAGCTCCTGATCCGAGTTCAGTAACACAAACACCAGTGCTGACCACTGAGCAGGAGAGAGTCTCGTTCCCCTGAGACAACTGTTACCTTCTCTGTTCAGGTAAGTCTGTACTTCCTGCACTAGAGAATGATCATTCAGTTCATTCAGACAGTGGAACAGTTTGATGGATTTCTCTGGAGATGGATTCTCCCTGATCTTCTCCTTGATGTACCTGACTGTTTCCTGTTTGCTGTGAGAGCTGCTTCCTGTCTGGTGCATTACGCCTCGTAAGAGAGCCTGATTGGACTCCAGTGAGAGACCCAGAAGGAAGCGGAGGAACAGGTCCAGGTGTCCATTCTCACTCTGTAAGGCCTTGTCCACTGCACTCCTGAGGAAATCAGACATGGTTGACTTGCTGAAGAAATGGAAACGACCAGTGCGTTGCTCAAATTCCCTCAAATTAAACTCATCGAGCTCCTGATCTGAGTTCAGTAACACAAACACCAGAGCTGACCACTGATCAGGAGAGAGTCTGGTTCCACTGAGACGACTGTCACCTCCTCTGTTCAGGTAAGTCTGTACTTCCTGCACTAGAATGATCATTCAGTTCATTCAGACAGTGGAACATTCTCACTCTGTAAGGCCTTGTCCACTGCACTCCTGAGGAAATCAGACATGGTTGACTTGCTGAAGAAATGGAAAAGTCCAGTGCGTTGCTCCACTAATGCATTTGTCTTTCTAAAAATATAGCAGAGAAATGCGTATAAAGCAGCCAGAAACTCCTGAACACTCAGATGTACAAAGCTGAACACCTTCCCCAGGTGAAGCCCAAACTCCTCTCTGAAGATTTGGGTACACACTCCTGAGTACACTGCAACTTCTCCAACATCAATGCCACACTCTCTCAGGTCTTCCTCATAGAAGATCAGGTTTCCTTTCTCCAGCTGTTGGAAAGCCAGTTTTCCCAGTGCCAGGATATTCTCTCTGGTCTGCTGAGGATCAGGGTCACATTTCTGATGGTACTTTTGGTATTTTTGTGTTTAATCCTGAAAGATCAGGAAGTGTGTGAACATTTGAGTGAGAGTCTTGGGGACCTCTCCACTCTCTGCTTCACCCAACATTCTCTGTAGAACAGTGGCTGAGATCCAGCAGAAGACTGGGATGTGGCACATGATGTAGAGGCTTCTTGAAGACTTCATGTGTGTGATGATATTATTGGCCAGGTTCTGATCACTGATCCTCTTCCTGAAGTACTCCTCTTTCTGAGGATCACTGAAACCTCGTACTTCTGTTACCTGGTCTACACACTCAGGAGGGATCTAATTGGCTGCTCCTGGTCGTGAGGTTATCCAGAGGAGAGCAGAGGGAAGTAGATTCCCCTTGATAAGGTTTGTCAGCAGCACATCCACCGAGGCTGACTCTGTCACATCACACAATCTCTCATTTTTCTGGAAATTTAGAGGAAGTCGACACTCATACAGACCATCAAAGATCAACACCACTGTGTAGGAGTCACAGTCTAGTAATTCTAGTTCTCTCATTTCTGGGAAAAAGTGATGAAGAAGCTCCATCAGACTGAGATTTCTCTGCTTCATCAGATTCAGCTCTCTAAAGGGAAGTGGAAACATGAAGGTGACGTCCTGATTTGCTTTTCCTTCAGCCCAGTCCAGAATGAACTTCTGCACAGAGACTGTTTTTCCAATTCCAGCAACTCCTTTAGTCAGCACTTTTCTGATGGACTTGTATTTAAAGAGTTCATTACATTTGATGGGTGTCTCCTGTGTTGCTGGTCTCCTGGACGCTGTCTCAATCTGTCTCACCTCATGTTCATTATTGATGTCTCCACTCCAACCCTCTGTGATGTAGAGATCTGTATAGATCTCATTCAGAAGTGCTGAGCTTCCATGCTACGAGATTCCTTCATTAATTCTTTTAAACTTCTTTCTCAGCTTGGATTTAATGAGCTGAATAGTTTTAGGAAGCTCCTGAGTCCAGATTATCCAGCATGCACTGAGAGGGAGGTAGAGGATGAGGAAGATCAGAGAGGAAGCGCTGAAGATCACACTACACGTCCTCAAGAACCTGAATCACACAGATCTCGCTAACACACTGCACAACAGTAAGAGTCATGGCTTTATTCCATCAGGTTCGCTTTAGAGAGAGGAAATAGTTTTAGATATGAACACTTTTAGTTTGAAGTTTGACTTTAGTATCATGTACATCGGATGCTTTTTTGTTCTGTTTGTGGTCCAGTTTGTGATTACTCTGTAAAGTGGTCCTGTTCCTTCAATAATATTCAGTCCATGAATCTGGAACGAACAGCGGCATTTGAAAGAATTTTTAATTTTATGTTGTGCTCAGTGATTTTGCATTAAAACATGTTATTACTTTGTTTATTAGAGTCTGTGGCCTCTGTGAGTCAGACAAATCTCAAATACAACCTGAGAGAGAAGTTTAAAATAATTAACTAAGGAATCTCACAGCATGGAAGCTCAGCACTTCTGAATGAGATGTATACAAAGCTCTATCTTTAGACAAACCTCTGGTACTGTTACAGAAGATATGCCATATGGACAAAACCTTATATCACCATTTATTACCTTTTCTCTAAAACTGATGAAAATGATCTCTACATGAAATAACTGCATGTATTCATGACTGCTTTTTGAACATTTTGTGAACTAAACACCAGTGAAAGGCACTTTTTCTTTTCTCCTTTTACTTGAAAGAGACATTGAACAGAACTTCACAATTGAGAACAAGAAAAACATTACACTGTCTCCATGGGAACAATATGAATACAACATGTGACATTGTGTGTGTGTGTGTGTGTGTGTGTGTGTGTGTGTGTGTGATTTAAATGTACAGGAGCTGTCTGGCTGTGCAGCTACAGTACATATTAATTTATTTAATACATTTTAAAGCTCACACATCTGATGTTCTTTTTATTTATGCTATGCTAACAGAAAGAATAAGTTAATATTACCTGTCTTACATTTTGTTGTCTGTTTCTGTTCTGTTTCACCAACGAAATATTTCCAAACAAAGCCACAGCACGTCCTGCTCCTTTTCGTTAAAACGGGAGATTTCTTATTTATTTTATTCATTTTTTCAGTTGGAGACCTTTTAACATGTACTTTCAGAAAAAATGGTTTCAAGTTTTTAATTATAATAAAGCATTTGTTCAAACAAAAACCTTTCTGTTTTCAGTCTTTTAAGAACCATTGTTAAATAATAATAATAATAATAATAATAATAATAATAATAATAATAATAATAATAATAATAATAATAATAATAATAATAGGGCTGATGTGGTGTCCTATTCTCTGATTTCTGTGTGTAAGAGAAACACACTCACATTTCTGTTACATGGTAAACTTTAGCTGGATTATGGCTGTGTTTGTGTGTTTGAGATCAGAGTTCTGATATTACATCATTTCTCTTCCAGGCTGTGGGGGTGTAATCTGACAGAGGAAAGCTGTAGAGTTCTGTCCTCAGTTCTCAGCTCAAACTCCTCCAGACTGAGAGAACTGGACCTGAGTCTCAATAACCTGCAGGATTCAGGAGTGAAGCTGCTCTCTGCTGGACTGGAGAATACTCACTGTACACTGGAGACACTGAGGTACACACACACACACACACACACACACACACACACACACACACACACACACACACACACACACACACACACACACACACACACACATACACACACATACACACATACACACCAACAACAGTAATAATAATAATTATTATAATTCAAATAAATTAAAAATGGCACTGAAAGTTAACCCCATGTGATTAACCGATTATTAACAATAAATGAATAAATAAATAAATAATCGACCAACAAATCGATTGTGAAAATAATCGTTAGTTGCAACTGCGTGCTTAACTGCTGGTGAGCAGGGGGATGGGAAAGGGGCGGAGTTTGAGCTCCCTGCTGGGCAAACAATTCACACCTCTTTACAAAAACATTGAGACAGAGATAAATCGGAGAGCAGGACTAAAGCTTTTTTGATCGTAAAACACCGTATACAATGTTGTGGATAAAATCACAAAAAATAAAAGTCAAAAACTTCAAGACAGAGAGTTTAGTAGATGTCAAAAGTAATCAACTTTATTGGAAACCAACAAAGTGTGGCTGTCTGCAGAGAGTCCAACTTGTACATACATTAACATATCTTTATATACTTCCCAAAACAGTAAACATAATTCCTAGGTGAGGCATTCACTGTTTATTTTTAGAACCGCTCAATCTCCCATGCCTTAACTAATTATTCATATCTATGTAGGGAAGATGTGAAATGTTTCTCCCAGCCTTGGGGGGGGGTGAACCCTTCTTTACATGGGTGGAGCTGTTGTTGAGTCAGTTCTGTTTTCTTGTGGAAAGGTGAGGAGGGTTGTGGTTGTTCACTAGTAAATCCATTTAATTTCTTACATTTACTTTTGCCATCCATGTTATTTTAAGAAATATATTGATGTGAAAGGTGTTAGCTAACATATATGTGCAGTTCTTTTTGATGGATGGTTTGTTGTTTCATGTGTTGTAGATCACATGTGGTCGGATGTATTTGTTGGTAACTATCAGTTCCGTTTTCTTGTGGAAAGTTCTTTTATGTGCATGAGCCTGAATAAAGGAAAGCTTCACTACTGTGACAGCCACGATCTCGGTGTCCTCCTCATTCATCCACCACACAAACACAACGCAGAGACATTTCGGGGGGAGCACACCGACGAAGAGGGTTACATATATATATATGACACCCCACCATTGTGGCGCATGCGCAGTCTGTTGTATGTTCTTAAAAGGTTTTACCAGAGCTGGGTTCTCCACCACGTCACATAATTCCTCCCATAGCTTCAACTTGGTACCCTTCCCTTGAACTCTTACCTCTTTTTATGTTACTAATTTGCAAGCCCAAGGGGGGCCCATTTCAGAAACCCAGCTCTGAAATGTGTCTAATTTACTGCCACCAAGTCAAGTTGCGTTTAGACAAACACAAGCTCTTATTTTTCCACTACAGAGTGAATCTGCTTTACACACCCCAAAGTGTTTAATTTAAACACCTTGAAGTGAAACTGAGTTTAGACAAACAAAAGCTCTTACTTTACACATTTTAGAAGACCACATGTTGGAAGTGGTATATAGCTTTAGATTTGCCACAGAAAGAAATTAGGCCCATTGTTTAGTAAGCCACAGAATTCTTCTAACTTAATCCACACTTAGAATATAACTTGATCAACCATTATTCTATGCATTTAGATTATGCTTCTAACTATTGATTATACATATGGGTTATGCTTTTTAACCCATACAGATTATTCGATTATGCTTTATGTAGTACTACTAAATGCAGGTTACATATTGAATACACTTCATTGGGGGTGTTTTTCTGCTAAGGGGACAGGACAACTTCACCGCATCAAAGGGACAATGGACATGGCCATGGACCGTCAAGGAGAACCTCCTTCCCTCAGCCAGGGCATTGAAAATGGGTCGTGAATAGGTATTTCAGCATGACAATGACCCAAAACACAGAAGAAGCACATTAAGGTCCTGGAGTGGCCTAGCCAGTCTCCAGACCTTAATCCCATAGAAAATCTGTGGAGGGAGCTGAAGGTTTGAGTTGCCAAACGTCAGCCTCAAAACCTTAATGACTTGGAGAAGATCTGCAAAGAGGAGTGTACAAACCTGGTGGCCAACTACAAGAAACATCTGACCTCTGTGATTGCCAACAAGGGTTTTGCCACCAAGTACTAAGTCATGTTTTGCAGAGGGGTCAAATACATATTTCGCTCATTAAAATGCATATCAATTTATAACATTTTTGACATGCGTTTTTCTGGATTTTTTTGTTGTTATTCTGTCTCTCACTGTTCCAATAAATCTACCATTAAAATTATAGAGTGATCATTTCTTTGACAGTAGGCAAACGTACAAAATCAACAGGGGATCAAATACTGTATGTTACAGCCTTATTCCAAAATGCATTAATTTAATTATTTTCCTCAAAATTCTACAAACAATACCCCATAATGACAACATGAAAGAAGTTTGTTTGAAATCTTTGCAAATTTATTACAAATAAAAACAAAAAAAGCACATTTACATAAGGACAGTGAGGTGTTGGTGGAGAAACACTGGGTTGAGAATAAAGAATAAAGAGCAAATAAAGCAGCTATGTACATACATAAAGAGCTAGCTCTAGTGCTGAGTGGCCACACCCATTTAACTCTGATCCAACACCTCATCAACCTTTTCTCTCAACATCCTGTAAATGTTCCATAACATTACATTTTAATTTGCACATTAAAGAGTTTTGATTGAAGAGTTTAATTTGCACATTAAAGAATTTTGGGTAAATGCTCCTACACACTGTTTATGAAGAAATGAATTTGAATCCACTGTGATAAATAAGGCCCAATGTATTATATGGAGTACAACATTAAAGTGTGTATATTATATGGTGTGGATTAGCACTGTTTCTGCTGTTGAGCTTTGTTTCTCTCTCTCTCTCTCTCTCTGTGTGTGTGTGTGTGTGTGTGTGTGTGTGTATGTATGTATGTACGTACTAAGCCCACAGTATTTTAGGGACTGGGGCAAGTGCATCAAGCAGCAGACGCTCGGCACAGTCAGGCTTTGCAGTCAGACACTTCCAGCGCTGCCTTAACCTTTTTGGGCATGGAGTTCACCAGAGCTTCACAGGTTGCCACTGGACTCCTCTTCCACTCCTCCATGACGACATCATGGAGCTGGTGGATGTTAGAGAACTTGTGCTCCTCCACCTTCCGTATCAAACTAACTTTTGTGAGATACTGTACAAAGTAAAAAGCAGTGGGCCTAAAACAGAACCTTGTAGAACACCAAATTTAAACTTGGTATGTGTGGAGTAGTCTCCATTTACATCTACGAACTGATAACGATCGGTCAGATAAGAACTGAGCCAGGAGAGGACTGGTCCCTTAATGCCAACAACATTTTCTAATCTATCAAGGAGAAAAGTATGATCTATAGTATCAAAAGCTGCACTATGGTCAAGTAACACAAGCAGCGAGACACAAACCTGATCAGAGGCCAGTAGTAGATCATTTACTACTTTAACTTACGCTATCTCTGTGCTATGATGAGGCCTAAATCCTGACTGATACATTACTGAATTAATTGTTCAGT
Organism: Ameiurus melas; assembly: GCA_012411365.1. Classification (NCBI taxonomy): domain Eukaryota; kingdom Metazoa; phylum Chordata; class Actinopteri; order Siluriformes; family Ictaluridae; genus Ameiurus; species Ameiurus melas. Next base: position 156,696 of record JAAGNN010000033.1, read on the forward strand.
AAATATTTTAACTCATCTCATTTCTTACACATTTTCATTACTGCCTTTTTTGCTCTTAAATGAGTAACAGGGTTGAGTTTTTAAGCACATTATTAAGCAAATACACACGTTAACTAGCTTCCACGCTAATGAGAGGACGTTCTAATAATTCAATAAAAAAATTATTTTGTATTTTGTACTAAAAAGAGATATTTTCAGCATCGCACTATACGTGATGTAGATGTGGATTGAATGTTTTATCTGAAACATGCACAGAGGTTGCTGTTAAGGAAACTTCACCCGAGTTACTTGTCCAGTGATTGGTCCATTTACCTAATGTGTGCACCTGTTCTCTAATCTCTTAGATGAGATCGGTCCGAAACCACAGCGTTTAATTAGTGATGACCGTGTTCAGACCTAGCCCCGCCCACAAATTATGAGAACTACTGTTAACTTATACTTTTAGCTAAAAAAGTGTGCCGGTCGTCTTGACAATGCTGTATCGCCTCGGCCAACCAGCCACCGGCTCCCTGCACCACCAAATTACCACCATATTCATGATCCTGCTGTCAACTGAAACACCACGTCAGGGGAAATATAAAAATAAATAAATAAAAACCTTACATGCAGTAAATATAATGTGATGTTACATGAAGACTCTCATATTCATTCCCCTTTAAAACAAAAATATTGCAACACAACATTAAAGATTAAAATACAATATTAAAACCTAAAAACTCCTTAAGAAATAAATAAGTAATCAAACAGAAAATAAAATATAAATTAGATCATTATGAGATAAAAAAAAATCAGTTTTAAGCCTAAAATGAAAAGGCCTAATTGAAAGCCAAGGTAAATAAATGTGTTGAAGCTGCTTTTTAAATATATTTAGTAGCGTTGGGTCCGAGTCCACCTTTGTCAAATTCGAACCAAGTTAGGCCGAGTCTTTAATGGCCAAGTCCGGGCGGATGTGGTGCAGTTGGTAGATTGGGTTGTCCACCAATCGTAGGGTTGGCGGTTCGAGTCCCGGCCCGGTTGACCCCACATGCTGAAGTGTCCTTGGGCAAGACACTGAACCCCAAGTTGCTCCCGATGGCAAGCTAGCACCTTGCATGGCATCTCTGCTACCATTGGTGTGTGTGTGAATTGGTGAATGAGACACAGTGTAAAGCGCTTTGGATAAAAGCGCTATATAAGTATATAAGCCCATTTACCAAGTCCAGAAAGTAATTACATTGAAAAATTGCAATTGTAAACTCAACACTGAGCTGTTAAATGATTATTTTAACCTTCACAAACCAATGGCAACATAACTGCAATTAAAACACCACTATTACATCTTGCCATCGCAATTTAATATTTTTATTTCATGTCATCAGACTTGTTTCCTATCAAAAAATGGTTTCAATAAAAAAATGGATACAGAGGTATATGTAGAACTTTTATTAGATTACAAGTGTATGAAAATACAAACGAAGCTATTTTGTTATTGTATCACACAATATTGTGTCCACCAGTTCGATGTTTCAGTGATTTGATGCCTCTCCCCCACAGTTATATATTCTGAGAATGAGAACGAGAGAGAGAGAGAGAGAGAGAGAGAGAGAGAGAGAGCGAGTGTAAGTAAAGTACAGAGTAGAGTTACATTTAGCAGCATGTCATAACAGCAAGCTTCATGCTTTATTATTGCTTGTAATCTGTCTATGAATCACAACAAACTAATTTCTGAACACAGCTCTGTTCTTGTAACGTTTTTCATTTTAATTTCTAAAATAATAAAAAACATCAGCAGGGTTTATGAGATTTACTACATTAAGTACATTTCACATTTTACACGAAATTTAATACTGGAATTACCAAATGTTAATATTTAAGGGCGGGCGATATGACTAGACCATACATTTCACGATAACAATATGTTTTCTTAGGTAGGTCTATCAGTAGTATGCAACTAAGAGATACTACGGAAATTAAATAAAACTATTAAATGTAATATTAAATAGACTTCACTGTATGACATATACAGTGATTCTTATTAGATTTTCTGAAGTTATTCAGTCAAATGAGTGAGTGAGTGATTTTCTCTTTGTGTTTTGTTGTTTGATGAACATTAATGACACAGACAGCAGCAGGATTATTAGACTGCTGTCACTTTAAGACCTAATGCACAGACCTAATATACTGTATTGACACAGCTCGACCTTTTCTCAAACTGTTTACATTCATTTAAATCATAACCGGCTGTGTTTGCATAAATACTTGACCAGGCCTGCATTTTGACATGATGTGTGTATTTATTTCACCATCCAAGCATAATAAGCCTCTAAAGAGAACTCAGTTCAGTACTGGCATGATGAGGCGGCTGTCTGTGCGTGCATTTCAGGTGTGGCCGGGAGACATCGATTAATTTATTAACTTTAATTATCTTAACTTTATGCTGACATCCCACCATGCAAAAGCTCATCATCTCACCCATCATCATTTAGCCGTATTTTTATTTTATTACAACATTAAGCAAGTCTACAGGGGGTTTGTCCTCATGATGTAGGACATCAACAGATTAGCTCCTTAGCAGCTAGCCAGCTAGTTTAAATAACGTTAGCTATACCAATGAAAAAATCACACCTGTTAAACTCACCTCAACATGTCTTTTACAATCATCTAATCCATCATGGGCAATCAAAAATTCACAGTTGAAAACTGTTGTTTTTTTACATTTACATTTATAATTATTCACTTGGCAGACGCTTTTATCCAAAGCGACTTACAAATAAGCAAAGCGATATATCAAGCAGGGAACAATACAAGTATAATGTAAATGGTAAATGTGCACTTATATAGCGCTTTTATCCAAAGCGCTTTACACTGTGTCTCATTCACCCATTCACACACACACTCTCACACCAATGGTAGCAGAGCTGCCATGCAAGGCGCTAGCTTGCCATCGGGAGCAACTTGGGGTTCAGTGTCTTGCCCAAGGACACTTCGGCATGTGGAGTCACCCGGGCCGGGAATTGAACAGCCAACCCTACGATTAGTGGACAACCCGCTCTACCAACTGCGCCACAACCGCCCCTACAGTAGTGCCACTATACAAGATCCATTAATTGAATACCAGAGGAAGCAAAGTGCACAGAGTAGAGGTGTAAGTGCGTTGTGTGTGGGTTTTTTTGTTTTGTTTTTTTTTCCTCTAGGAGTTGGTTAGGTGTTCACGGAAGAGGTGGGTCTTTAGCTGTTTTTTGAAGATAGTGAGAGATTCTGCAGTCCGGATTGAGATCGGAAGTGCATTCCACCACTGGGGAACAGTAAGCGTGAAGGTTCTGGAAAGGAACCTTACGCCCACGCTGAGTGGGAACTATTAAACGTCGGTTCGCTAGTCGATCGCGCAGATTGTGAGAGAGGCAGTATGCCTTCAGGAGAAGTTGAGGTAGGAGGGTGCTGTTCCTGACAAGGTCTTGTAGGTGAGCATCAAGGCCTTGAACTTGATGCGGGCAGCTACAGGAAGCCAGTGGAGGGAGATGAAGAAGGGTGTGACATGGGTTGTCTTGGGCTGGTTGAAGACAAGGCGCGCTGCAGCATTCTGAATCATCTGAAGGGGTTTGATGGAGCTGGCTGGGAGGCCTGAAATCAGTGAGTTGCAGTAGTCCAGTTTAGAGATGATAAGAGCCTGGACTAGTTATCTGTGTAGCCTGTTCGGTGATGTAGGGTCGGATTTTCTTGATGTTGTACAGGATGAACCTACAGGACCTTGCAGTTGCTGAGATGTGGTCTGTAAAGGTCAAGCCGTCATCAAGAATCACCCCAAGGTTCCTGGTTGGCATGAGTGTAAGTGAACTGAGTTGTACAGTGAAGTTCTGGTTGATTGAGGGATAGCCTGGGATGAGGAGAAGCTCAGATTTTCCCAGGTTAATCTCCTAATTTTTCACCCCTATGAAGCAGGGGTACACTTTAGTGTAGTCTGGGTGAAGTGCGTGTTTTCTTTTTTTTTTTTTGTACACTCTGCCATGATGTTACAGTGATACTGAACTGATTAATGAACGAGAGAGAGAGAGAGAGCCCAATCAGGAAATGTTCTGTCACTCTCTCTCTCTTGTTACTCGCTCTCTACACCTACTGGTCTCTTGATTGCTCTAAAAAAATCGATTTCCGGGATATTGTGTATAATTAGCGGCCATCAGGAGTCGCTATAAGTATACGGGAGACTCCCAGAACTTCCGGGAGAGGTGGGATGTTTGTTTATGTTGTTATTTCTCTTTTATCTTTCTTTTCATGTTACACATGATGGGGACTCGACTGTACTCAGAAAAACTACCGAGTCCAAATATTTTCGGGTCCGTGTCAAGTTTTAGTACAAATTCACTTGAGTGTGTGACAAGTCCAAATTCTCTTCAAAATTTGACTCGAATACCCCAACTCCAATATAATTCACCCTCCCACAATTACTGCAGGTTATAACACAAAAACAAGCATAACATACTCATACTAATAATAGTTACGGTTCTAATGTATTCTCCTTTTCCATCTTTCCAGTCATTATTCTGCTGGCAGGTGATCAGAGATGAGTGAATAGTGTCTGTCCTCCCTAAAAGCTTTGTTGCCATTTATGATTTTTTATTAAATATATTCTGTTTTAAATAGATCTGCAACAACTAATCACTAAAATCAATAATAATCAATTATGAAAATCATTGTCAATGAATCTTATCGATTAGTTGGTCTGCACGCCGTACATTTATCATAAATATCACGTTAGCTGAGCTGACTGAGTTCATTGATGGATTTATTTTAAATTTATTTACAAATTAAACGTTACACCAACAATGAAATTTAATTTATATTTAATTGATTGTAAATGTAATACTAATTTATTGTTTATACACAGGCTGTTAATTTTATATTTTTATCCTGACATTAGAACCTTGTATTCAGGTAAACACTTTATTTCCCACCTGATGGAAACACCTCATTTCACAATCAGATAAATAAATCTAACGCTTCATTTCTCTTCCAGGCTGCGGGAGTGTAATCTGACACAGGAAAGCTGTAGAGTTCTGTCCTCAGTTCTCAGCTCAAACTCCTCCAGACTGAGAGAACTGGACCTGGGTTACAATAAACTGCACGATTCAGGAGTGAAGCTGCTCTCTGCTGGACTGGAGAATCCACACTGTATACTGGAGACACTGAGGTACACACACACTAATAATAATAATAATAATAATAATAATAATAATAATAATAATAATAATAATGCAATATTCAATGTGAACGGAAACGTCTACCCTGCTGACCACACCACAGAATGTGGCAATATTCCCAATTGGAGGGAGACGTGTATCCCAAATTCAATAAATCCAACTACGCCACCCTGGGGGAGAACCAGGGAAATACTCCCAAACAAAAGGCACACAAAAGTTTCACCAATCGAGGCAAGGTACATGAGAGTGACATGAGTACAAATATTTAAAAAATTATATTTTATTATGACTCTTAACATGAAAATATAAAATCGCTTTCCCATGAAGTGCAGTAAGGGTTTTAAAACTAAGAACTTCTCCAGGCCCAGGCTTGGCAGAGACAAGGCAGACCAGCTACAACTCCGGAAGTCATCCAAACCCACTGCAAGTCACACCAAAATCAAACACTACCGACACCATAAGGAAGTTGTTGTGTTGGCACACTGAGCACGCTGTGAAGCACACCACTGAATAAATGCAGCTATCCTCCCCTGTCCCAGCAAGACTCACTGGCTCCTGGAGAGAAAGACGACACAAGTTAACCCAAAGTTACACAGACACTAAACAAGAAGACACAGAAAGAAAAATATTACAGACACTGTGTTATGGTAGCTATAACACCCAGGCCCACTGATACCACCACAAGAAATGGAGGCAGTCGACAACAACCAAGCAGAATAATAATTTATTAATATTTTTTATTATTATTATCATTTACAACGATCCTGTTATGCCACGGCTAACAGATGGCACTGTGGCGCTGCTCACTAGAGACTGAACTGGGTGAAGTGGACACGTGACGTTTGTTTTGGTTTGTGCGCTTCACCTTTGTCGTTAAAATGCGCCAGGTGTGCATGTTTAGTATTGATTATGTTAGGTACTTAAACCCCTCTGGTGGACGCGCACTTTCCGCGATATTATGTGTAGCTAGATAGCGGAGAGCCACCAGTACTGTGAGTGTAACATCTAGGTTTAGCATACTAAGCGGTCTTTGTTGTCATGTTTCCTCCCTTGTTTCTAGGTTCATGGTTACTCACTAGTCCCGTATAGACCGCGCTCCCTGTGTTTTGTTTTGTTTTGTTTGTGTGTATTACTAATAAAGACAGCGCTCCTGTGCTTACTTCCTGCCAACTGTCCTGATTCGTAACAGATCCTTAAAGGAATATAAACGGAAGGCTTTTTTGTTTGATCGAATGCTTTATTATAATAATAATTTATAATAGTTTATAATAATAACAATAATGGTATTATTATTATTATTATTAATAATAATAATAATAATAATAATAATAATAATAATTATAACAACAATAATAATAATAGTACTGATGTGGTGTCCTGTCCTCTGATTTTTGTGTGTAAGAGAAACACACTTATGTGGTGAAATGGGTTTCCCCGTGAGTCATCTTGACTGACCGTTTATTGATTAGGGGGGCGTGCCCTGGATTAGTATTTAAGGAAGTGGTTTTCGACTGACTGGTACGTCGTTCAGTCAGTGAAAGGACTTCCTGGTTAGTGACGTGGGATACCGGTAGCTTGGTGTGCGTGTAGGTGAAACCGCGGGCTTAACAGTGCGGTTGGTATATGCTTTGGAAACTCGCATGCATTACGCCCAGTGGACCGCAGTGCAAGAAACTTGTTGGTGTCAGTTTGCTATCAGCAGTAGAGTGGTGAGTGCGTTGTCTCTCCTCCTCGTACCTGTAAGTGGAGCATAGGATTGCCAGCTCTGAGCTTTTGTTGTGCTTTACAGAGTGGCCTATATGCTGGCTATACTCATCGGCTGTTCCCACGTCCTAAGAGACTGCTGCTTTGTCTCCTTTTTAGTAATGTCATGTCAAATTATTAGGATATTTGTTTAGTCTGTGATCTTTCTAGCCACTGGCTTTGGCTAGTGCTAGGACTTTGTTTGTTCCAATGCATGCTTGGGCTATGCAGTGCTGTGTCGCCGTTTCTCTGGCCTAACCTGCATGCACTTTGTACTTTTATTTGTTGGTTGTGGGATAAACCCCGCTCTGCCTGTGTTGCTACTTTGCTTGTTGTGTATGTGCATGTTGTGTGTATGTGTGTGGGCGTGTGGGTGTGTATGCATGCTGGTTTACAATCCCAATGCTGTGGCCAGGGTGGTTGTCCCATTTTGACCATTGATCCGTGTGGAGCTGGAGCATCAAACCTGCTGCTCAAGATAAGTAGCTATTTGTAGTATTGCTAGCATACCTGGCTTGTAAGATCAACCACTCTGTTAATTAGTGCTTGTGTTTCCTCTTTCCCGTTGGCGGACAGGAGCAGTGTGGCCCACGTGAGCGGAGGACTGAGTTCGTGGTGGAGGCTTTCACTTTCCCTTGCTGTGTGCACCTTGAGGTGTCTTTTGTTTGGATTGTAGTGTTTCTCTCACGCATTGGGTTATTTTCTGGACCCCCTCCACTCTGTCTTGCAGTAGTCCGGCTCGCTGTGGTAAGCATTTCCCCTGTTCTAGTTACCCCTCCCCTGAGACCAGGTCACTCGCCCAATAGCAAGGTGCTAGTCAACCCCATAGCTACAGTGCTTATATAGCAGCCCCCTGGTCACTGTGTTGGTGGGACCCTTTCGTCAGAGTGTCAATTGTATGGTCATGTTTTACTGTGCAATGGTAACAATCAATGTGTCTTGTTGGAATAAAAATTGTTTATGTAACGCATGTCTCCGGCTCCTTGGGTTTCACGAACCTGTGTGCTCGAATTACCCTCAGGGGTTAGTCTAGTTTAGTTTCTTGTCCTGGGGGCCTGCCTCCCGTCCCCTAGGTGGCGTAGTTGATGCAACAAATCCTCAGATTCACCTTGTTCTTGCCACACTTACATTTCTGTTAGATGGTAAACTTTAGCTGGATTATGGCTGTGTTTGAGGTCAGAGTTCTGATATTTCATAATTTCTCTTCTAGGCTGTGGTGGTGTAATCTGACAGAGGAAAGCTGTAGAGTTCTGTCCTCAGTTCTCAGCTCAAACTCCTCCAGACTGAGAGAACTGAACCTGAGTAACAATAAACTGCAGGATTCAGGAGTGAAGCTGCTCTCTGCTGGACTGGAGAATCCACACTGTACACTGGAGATTCTGAAGTACACACACACATGCACACAAACAGAGCAGAATTTTAATAAACACAGCACCAACCAGTTTCCATCTGTGGTGATTGTAATTGTAGTGATGTGATATATTTTCATTATTGTGTGTGTGAGATGGAGAGTAAATGTTCTGTATATGAAGATTTTGTGTAGTTGATGTTTTCAGAGCTAAAACTGAGTGTGTTAAGTGTGAGAAGGATTTTTTTGCAGGATGAATTACTGCAGTATTACAGATGAAGGTTGTGCTGCTCTGGCTTCAGCTCTGAGGTCAAACTCATCACACCTGAGAGAACTGAATCTGAATGGTAATAATCCAGAAGAACCAGGAGTGAAGCTGCTCTCTGATCTACTGAAGGATCCACACTGTAAACTGGAGACATTATAGTGAGTTACTGACTTACTGTCTCTTTACTCTACTGTATTGTGTGTGTGTGTGTGTGTTGGTGTTTATGCTGATGATGTGTGTTTACACTGATGCTCTTCTGTCTTTTAGCATTAAGAATAATAAACTCACCAGGACTGGCGTATGACAGGAGTCTCACCTCAAACCTCTTCTCCAGGATAAAGCAGTTTTGGTGAAGAGTTAGAACCCGTCCCACATTTCCAGCAGTTTGGGAGCTGAATCATTAAACTTAAAGGGACAGAGCAGATACAAAGTCAAGAACAGGCAGAAGGTCATACACAGGAAAAATCAACACACGTGACGCAGTATCTGCTGTACAAAGCAACAGCAACGATCTTCCCCAGGGATGGAGACTGACGAGGCTTAAGTACACGTCCGGAAATGTACAGCCAACTAATCCCAAAGCACGAGGCGGGAGCAGGCATGTTAATTGTAAATGGTGTGCACTTATATAGCGCTTTTTTTTAACCTTAGTGCATGGGTGTCAAACGTACGGCCCGCGGGCCAAAACCGGCCTTTTTACAATATACATTGTCTCAAATCAGCTTTTCAGATATAGAAACATGGTATACAGATAATGAAGGTGTGAATTTATCGCAACTGAGCAAGCCACTGAGTGGCGACGGTGGCAAGGAAAAACTCCCCAAGATGTTTTAAGAGGAAGAAACCTTGAGAGGAACCCGACTCAGAAGGGAACCCATCCTCATCTGGGTAATCTGGGATAGTGTGAAAAAGTTAATTATGGATTCATAAGAAGTCTGTAAGGTCTTAGGAGCAGCCGTAGTCCCAGCAGTCTGGAATTAGAGAAAACTTGAGCTCCATCCAGAGGCAGGAAGGATCTGGATCTCCAGTATCTCCATAAATTTGTGTGGGGCTCGGAAAAAGGAGAGACTGAGAAAAAAGATTATTATGACAAGTAGTAAGATAGAATCTAGTCAGGGTAGGCTTGGGTAAACAAATACGTTTTAAGCCTAGACTTAAACACTGAGACTGTGTCTGAGTTCCGAACACTAATAGGAAGACTGTTCCATAACTGTGGGGCTCTATAAGCGAAAACTCTTCCCCCTGCTGAAGACTTCACTATTCGAGGTACCGTCAAATAGCCTGCATCTTTTGATCCAAGTAGGCTTTATAGGTTAATAAAAGTATTTTAAAGTTAATGCGAGATTTTACTGGGAGCCAATTCAGTATTGATAATATTGGTGTGATATGGTCGTATCTTCTAGTTCTAGTTAGGACTCTAGCAGCTGCATTCTGGACTAACTGGAGCTTATTTATATTCCTACTGGAACATCCAGTAAGGCATTACAGTAATCTAATCTAGAGGTGACGAATGCATGAACCAGTATTTCCGCATCATGTAGTGACAATATGTTTATCTTAGAAATATTTCTGAGATGAAAAAAGGCTATCCTAGTAATATTATCTACATGAGCATCAAATGATAGACTGGAGTCAATAATCACTCCAAGGTCTTTAACTGCTGTACATGATGAAACAAAAAGACCATCCAGAGTTATTGTGTAATCAGAAAGTTTATTTCTAGCTACACGTGGGCCTAATAAAATTATTTGTTTTATCAGAATTAAGTAAAAGGAAGTTGGTTAACATCTAACGTCTAATGTCCTTTACACAATCCTCAACTTTACTAAGCTTCTGTCTGTCTGTCTGTATGTGTTATAAATGTGCCAATGCCATTTATACCTACCTGGACAAGCTATTATTTCGGGGGCTTGGTAGCGTGTGGTCATAATTTGTATGCATTACATTGATTGTGTGTGGGTGTGAAGATGGAAAAAAAACAACAACATTACATTCAAACCCATATGGGCTTGTTGAATATCCCATTATAGATTTAATCCCCCTTTGCTGTTAAAATAACCTCCACTCTTCTAGATAATCTTCCCACTTTACTTTGGAGCATGGCCTTTGGGATTTGTGTATTTGATAATACATTTCTAGAGACTAAAGGGGGAAACCCCTCCCAACAAACAACAACTGAAAGAAGCTGTGGTAAAAACATGGAAAAGCATCACAAAAGAAGAGTGCAACAATTTGATGTCAGTGGATCGCCGTTTGATTATTTATTGCAAGGAAGCGATATGCAACCAAATAGTCTGCAAGGAAATCAAAATAAATAACACTATCTGTTCCAATATCTTTGCTCACCTTAAAATGTTCTAAGATGTTTAACACATCTAGATGTATATATCAGTAAATTAAAGCTTCAGTTTTGACTTGTTGTCTCATATTCATCTTTTGAACTCAAACCCAAATGTCTTCAGTGTATAGCAAAAACAAAAGAACCAATACTTTTGAAGAAGACTGCATGGCAAGATTGATTGAAGACAGGTGGGGCTAATGGCCACTGATTATGATTAAGACAGTGCTCTCTGAGAGGACCCCTGAGTGTTGATCATTTAAATTATAATTTAAATAATCAACACTCAGGTGCCCTCTCAGTATGTAGGGCCCCAGTCAATTGCCTACTTTGCCTGCCTTGTAGATACGCCTGTTGAGATGTTGCTGCACATTATTTTAAGATGAACATTTCTGATAATTATCAGAAATGTTCATCTTAAAATAATGTGCAGCAACATCTCAGCAACCCCCTTAAATGGGGCCTCTTTGTGAGGGGCTGTCATATTTGAGGACTCGATTATGCTCCGCCACCCCTTCACACTAGAGTTGCATGAGCTTAATTCCTGAAAATGAATCTGAAAATGAACCTGTTACGATTTTGCTGATACTGGCATCAGAATTAAATTCTTGGACCCATACTACTGTTAGCTTCTCAGTACCGAGTTTGGTCACACAGAGTTCAGTGAAATCTTCTTATTTTAATGCTGAAATTATCAGTATATATACACACACAGAAAGGTGGAAGAGCTAGATCATTGCTTGATTTAACTATGAACAGAGAGCTAATTGTGTCAGATCAGGGACAGGGACTTCTGTGTACTCAAAAGGTGAACCCAATTGCTGGAGGGATTCTCTAGGGAGGCAGATTCTTCATGGTATGATTCTTTCTTTCCATGATCCCCGACCTTTGTGGATGACATGGGATGTGGAAATGCCAATCAATCTTCAGATATTTGCAAAGTTTCTGTGTTACCTTAGAAACAAAGGATGTTCCTGAGGAATACCATACCTGTAACCTGAGGAATACCATAGTGCAGGATTATTTCTTTGGCTAGAATTTTAACAACAGTGTTGGCATTTTCTTTTTTGTATGGGAAAGCATCTACCCATTTGGAGAATTTGTCCACAGTAACTAAAAGGTATTTGAGACCTCTGACAATTGGCATGTGTGTGAAGTCAATTTGCAATGCCTAAAACTAGGTGGTAGCAAGGCGTCATGTTTGGCAGTTTTCCTTGTACATTTGCTCTAAGACAGGTCAAAAGATGGTATAGCCAAGATCCCCACTCTTCATGCAGTAGGAGAAACAACATGAAAACGATGCACAAGAAATGGAAAGACGGATGATGGGAGAGAAAGGAAGCCAGCAGGGCAGTGTATTAAGCCGTCGGTGGACGATGGTGGCCTGGAGAGGCCTGTGTTTGTTAAAAAAAAAACAAAAAAAACAAAAAAACATCAATGTGGCGATGAGTTAGTATAAGAAAATGTAAAATGTGTACAAACGGGCTGGGCAAGTCCTCTCTGGGCGGCCCACATTGCCAATTCATCAGTAAGTGAATTACCAGGAGCCTTATCTGTGTTAGAGGAGTCCTGACCTTTAACCTTAACAATAGCAAGAATGTCAGATAAGAGCGAGGCTTCTAAGAGATCAGAAACGTGCAATATAGGTTTGCCATCAGCGGCACGCAAACCATGAGCATGCCATGTCATTCCAAAATCATGTGTGTCGCCAAAAGCATTTACGGATTTTGCTTATAATAAATGGGCCGAGTAGTCTTCAGATTTGTAGTATATGGGGGTAACTGTATATGACCCTCTTTGTTAGAATACGGAGTCCACAATGTTTTAGAGACTGAGGCAAGTGCATCAAGCACCAGACGCTCGGTGCAGTCATGCTCATGTAAACTGTCCATATTGTGAGTGAACCTGTCAGATTAAACATTAAATCCTGACCTAGTAAGTTGAAAGGAGATGAAGGGATGACAACAAATCTGAAAAAACTAAACGTCAGGGTCGTCATGGGAAGTAACATGTAGTAACTTGTAGACAGTGCGGTTCACTGTCACTTACTGTGCCTATTGTCCTGTTTTAGTAGTATTGTACCGTCCTGTGTTGTTAACACATGTCTGCAGGTGCACTTTGTGTAGAATGTGTAGATCATATTTAGATCTTTGTCATCTCATGTGGTTAGTGTCTTGTTTTATGTAGCTCTGTGGTCCTGGAGGAACATTGTTTTATTTCACTGTGTACTGTACCAGCTGTATATGATGGAAACGACAATAAAACCACTTGAACTTGCACTAGGGAGTGTATTTTTGGACCCCCATCTATTCCCACAGAGCTAATGCTAGAGAATACATTGAAAATCAGGACCGGTTAACTGAGCGTATCTGGTGTGATGTTTAACTGAGTAAATAAAATGACCAGGTTTATCAGTCAAACGCAGAGCATCACAAATTACTTTTATTGCCATAACACTAGGCGGTTTCAAGGTATAGCATTTACCAACTTGTATGAAGCCAAGCTCGGACATTTGGCTCTATTGCCAGGCTTGCGGTGGCACCCTTGAACTTTTCTTCTTCGTATTCAGACGGACGAGTATGATATGGTGGTGGAGTGCTTGGGGAAACGGGGGAGGGACAGCTACGTGCTACACGGTTCATGGTAAGTTTTTGTGAGGTCCGTTGAATTGCCCTTTTCTTGGAAGGATATTTTGTGTCTGATTGATGTTTAATTTCTTCCCATGCATTCATAATCCCATCTAGGGTCCACCAAAGTGTCTAAAATGCATAATGCCACCGTTAATAATTGAGCTTATGTAAAATAAGTAAATATTACTTATATAGCACGTTTCACAGCAGCGAGCAAAGTGCGAAAAAAAAAAAAAAAAAAAAAAAAAAAAAAACCAAATAAAACAAAATAACAAAAAAAAAATAAAAGTAAAAAATAAGAGATTAAAACACCTGGGAGAAGAGATGTTGGGGGCGTGCCACCACCGCCCTCGAGCTCGACCCGCGTGGCCCACAGCCCTCGGACCTACCCCTAGGGGCCTCTGGGGTCCAGCTTGACCGGCCACGCCTAGCCGGCATTTGGCGAGCCTGTTGGAGATCGCCCACCCAGGTAACTCCCACTGACAAGCCCATGCCCACAGAGCCGGAACTGGGGTCCCCCAGGCCGACCCAGAAACCTTGGCTGGACAGCTGCGCCCTCCATGCGCGACTGCTGCCGGATGGGCCCACCCAGACGGTGTGAATTGAAGGGAGGCCGATCAACGCTCTGCTGGACACCGGGAGCACGGTGACCCTCACCCGACCGTCCGTCCTCCCCAGCGGACTCCCCGTACCGTTACTCCTGGGGAGGGACTGGCCAGGATGCCTGCCGGGCCGGGACACCGAGACAGGGAAGCCGCGACGTTGGGAGAAAAGGACCGGGGCCCAGACCACTTACCTGGCCCAGGACAACGGGGATGCCGCTCCCGAAGGTGAGTCCTCTGTATCAATTAACCCTATGTCTGCTGTCGTCCACCAGGTGAACCGAGAGGGGAGCTTTGGTCGGGAGCAGAAGGAGGACGACCGCCTCAAGCACTGCTGGGCCCAAGTACGGGTTGTAGAGGGGGTTGACCAAAACCCCGACCTGAGACTTCCCACCTCGTACTTCCTCGTCCGAGGTGGCCTCCTCTACCAACGGGCCTGCCGCTGGAGGGAGCAGGTAGACCTCCTGGTGGTACCATGGACAAAAACAGCACTGGTCATGCACCTGGCCCATGCCCACCCGCTCGGCAGTCACCTGGGACCGCGGAACACGTTGGAAAAACTGAGGGACCGATTCGTGTGGCCCGGGATGGGTGCCGAGGACGGATGTTCTGCCAGCGGTGCCCCAAGTGCCAGCGCACCGCTCCCCGGAGGCCCCCGCCGGCGCCCCTCATCCCTCTACCCATCATCGGCATCCCCTTTGAGCGGAACGGCATGGACCTCGTGGGGCCCCTCCACAAGTCGGCCCGGGGTCACGAGTACATCCTGGTGGTCGTAGACTACGCCACCCGGTACCCGGAGGCGGTACCACTGCGCAAAGCCACCTCCCCCAACATCGCCAGGGAACTGGTACTCCTCTTCAGCCAGGTGGGAATCCCCAAGGACATACTGACCGACCAAGGTACGCCCTTTGTGTCCAAGCTAATGTCTGATCTGTGTCGGCTGTTGCAGGTGAAGCACCTGAAGACGTCGGTTTACCACCCCCAAACTGACGGACTGGTCGAGCGCTTCAACCAGACGCTCAAACGGATGCTGCGGCGGGTGGTAGACGAAGAAGGGAGGAACTGGGATCTTCTCCTCCCTTACGTACTCTTTGCCGTCCGGGAGTGTCCCCAGGCATCCACCGGCTTCACCCCCTTCGAGCTGCTGTTCAGCCGGTGCCCTCGAGGACTGCTGGACGTCGCCCGCGAAGCCTGCGAGGAACAGCTGTCCTCGTTCCGCTCGGCCGTGGAATATGTGCAAGAAATGCAAGACAGGATCGACCAAGTGGCACCGATAGTCCAACAGCACATGCGCGCCGCCCAAGAGGAACAGCAGCGGGTGTACAACCACCCGGCGCAGCCCCGAGAGTTCCACCCAGGGGACCAGGTCCTTTTTCTGGTACCCAGTAGCGCCTGCAAGTTCCTGGCCCGCTGGCAGGGGCCCTACACCGTCCTAGAGCGTCAGGGCGCCGTCAACTACTGCCTGCAACAGCCCGGTAAGAGAACGGACGGGAAACTATACCACATCAACTTGTTGAAGAAGTGGGTAGAACCGGCTCCGGTAGTCTCAGCGTATGCCGCCCTGGACACAGATCAGAACAGGCGTGCTTTGCTCGACCTCAGGGAGGACCTCACCCCCACCCAGAGACAGGAGCTCAGGGAGGTGGTGGACCAATTTGCGGACGTGTTCTCCTCCTCCCTGGGAAGGACCCAAGTGGTGCACCACAACATAAAAACACCCCCGGGGGTAGTGAGACAGAGGCCCTACCGTGTCCCAGAGGCCCGGCGTAAAGCCATCGAGGAAGAGCTGGAGCGAATGCTGCGAGACGGAGTTATCGAGGAATCCAGCAGTACCTGGTCCAGCCCCATCGTTGTAGTGCCAAAACCTGACGGGAGCATTCGGCACTGCAACGACTTTCGCAGACTGAACCAAGTCTCGGACTTCATTAGCTACCCCCTCCCCCGAGTGGACGACCTTGTGGAGCATCTGGGGAGGGCCCGATTCATATCCACCCTAGACCTCACCAAAGGGTACTGGCAGGTGGCCCTAGCGGCCGACGCCCGACCTAAGACGGCCTTTAGCACCTCCACGGGCCACTGGCAGTACCGGGTCCTCCCCTTTGGGCTACACGGGGCACCGGCCACCTTCCAACAGCTGATGGACATCGTCCTACGTCCCCATCACAGCTGTGCAGCGGCCTACTTGGATGAGGTAGTCATCCATTTCTCCACTTGGTCGGACCAGCTGCTCCATCTGGGGGAGGTCCTGAAGGGACTCCGGGAAGCTGGCCTGACTGCCAACCCCAAGAAATGTCACCTGGGGCTAACCGAGGCACACTATCTAGGATACTGCATTGGGCGAGGGATGCTGAAGCCCCAGGCGAAGAAAATTGAAGCTGTAAAAGGCTACCCTCAGCCCATGTCAAAAAAACAGGTACGTGCCTTCTTGGGGTTGGTGGGGTATTATCAAAGGTTCGTGCATAATTTCTTCCCCTCTTTCAGACCTTACAAAAAAGGGCCAGCCGGAGGTGGTCAACCGACGCCAGTGGTGCGCAATCCGGACTTCACCCTCCCCTTCTCGGTGCACACTGACGCGTCCGAAACCGGGCTGGGAGCCGTCCTCTCCCAAACCTTCGAGGGAGAAGAGCACCCCATGCTCTACATCAGCCGGAAGCTGTCCCCCACGGAGAGAAGGTATGCCGCAGTAGAAAGAGTGGCCCTGGCAATAAAGTGGGCCATTGAGGAACTGAGGTACTACCTGGCTGGCCGACCCTTCGTCCTGGTAACAGACCACGCCCCCCTCCAATGGATGGCCAAGGTTAAGGACACTAACGCCCGGGTAACTCGCTGGTTTCTCGCCTTGCAGGACTTCTCATTTCAGGTCCAGCACCGGGGGCACTACATTGGAACTCGGACGGACTCTCACGGAGAGACGCGCTTTGGGCCCACCACCTGGCGGCAGTAGGCTCGGAGCTGGGGGCTTACTGTCGAGACGGACTAATATGCGGCACGAGAGGGAAGAGAATTGCTCCATCTCTAACTGCCGTGCCGGCGCGAAGCAGGCAGCCCCGTGCCGGACCCCGCGCTAACCGGAACAGCCGCCATGGCGGGGTGGAACCACCGACACCGTACCGTCCACTGATTGGAGGCGCTGTCGGGAGAATTCCACCACTCCCACGCAGAAATGCAGAAATAAAAGGACACCCTTCCGCCCCGGGGAGGTTGAGTACCGACTCACTGAAACGGTACCGACACGGACGAGGACGACGCCGGCGGAGACGACACGCAGCGCTGAGGGACAGCACGGGAACCCCGAGGCTTCTCCCAGGATTCCCCCGACACGCCCCCGCGAGCGTCACAACGTCAGCCCGCCGCCGCAGCCCTACACACGCACCCACACAAACCTGCACTCTACCAGAACGAAAATAAAAAGACTCAGCTTTTGCGCTACTCCAGCCGCCGTGTCTCTGTGCTCCGCTTTTTTCCTGGTACCCAGTAGCGCCTGCGACTTGCATATATATATATATATATATATATATATATATATATATATATATGTGTGTGTATATTTGTATATCGAGCCACGGTACTTGTGCAATGTGCAATGACTTTTTACAACTATAGCTCGTGAAGACATTCTGGAAACTCTTTCCCATTTCAGCCAATCAGAATGGGCTATACCACTTCCTTTCCCACCCCCTCCACTGAAAACATAGTATTTATTTGCCACATCGGCCATCACGCCACAGTTTCAATCAAGCACGTCATCATGCTCATATTGTATTATAGTATTAGCTAGAAAATTTTGTTTGCTACAGGATGAGTAAAGACAGTGTTCCATCAAACAAAAGGAAGAAAACATACTATTTCCATGAGGAATGAAAGAGTGAATTTTTCTTCATCGATATAAGCAGATGTGTGTGCCTAATTTGCTTCACTAGCATTGCTGTCAGTAAAAGATGCAATGTTGAGCGCCATTTCACTCAAGTTCATGGTAATTTTGCATGGGAGTTTCCTGTGGGTAGTGGGTTACGAAGTGAAAAAGTGAAGCAGCTGAAAGCAACATCACAACAACAACATCTTTATTCACCAAAATGATAAAGAGAGGAAATGCTGTAACAGAGGCATCATTTAAAATGCCGCGCATCTTGAAAAACACAAGAAGCAGTTCACCGATGGTGCCATGGTGAAGGAAGTGATGACTGCGATGACCAAAACTTTTGTTAAAGGACCACAAAAACAAAACAGAAATTATGTCCGCTATCGCTGATGTCCAGCTCAGTGCCAACACAGTGGCAAGGAGAGGTTCCTTGCTTTCTTCAGACAGGTAGAAAAGGACATGCAAAGGTGTAAATGGCATTTAAAGCAAAACTGGAGATGGAGCTTATTAATGTCCAAAATCATATCTAGCTGAGATCTCAGCAACATTTACAACATTTCTGAGTCTGGTAGACCCAGAAAACTACAAGAACATTCACCAAGCTGCCCTGAAAACATCCGCTTTATTTGAATGTACATACCTTTGTGAAGCAGCATTTTCTGATTTGAATGTGATCAAATCTAAATTCAGAACAAGACTGACAGATGAACGTTTAAATGATTGCATAAGAGTGAACCTTCAGTCATGGACGAAAGTATTGGCACCCCTGGAACTTTTCCAGAAAATGCACCATTTCTCCCAGAAAAGTGTTGCAATGTCAAATGTTTTGGTATACACATGTTTATTACTTTTAAATTCATTGGAACAGCATAAAAAAGCAGAAGAAAAAAGGCAAATTTGACATCATTTTCATCATCATGTAACCCTGTTCCTGAGAAGGAAACGAGACGCGTTACATTTAGCATAACAGTATGGAGCGCCTTGCACACGTGACCGGTATCTGAAGCGTTGTGTGTGTAAATAATACGCTTCTACTTATAGGCCTGCCATGATCAGGTGACGTGGCAATTAAGCGCGATATATGCGCATAATATATATATGGCACCTGTGAACCCCCC
Organism: Ameiurus melas; assembly: GCA_012411365.1. Classification (NCBI taxonomy): domain Eukaryota; kingdom Metazoa; phylum Chordata; class Actinopteri; order Siluriformes; family Ictaluridae; genus Ameiurus; species Ameiurus melas. The sequence goes on from JAAGNN010000033.1 coordinate 175,776, forward strand.
GCCGCCAGCCTCTATTATCTGAAGTGGAGACGCATCACAGGCCTGCCCTGGTATGACAATGCTATGTGGCAACGTTTCCTGCTCCTTCTCAGGGAACAGGGTTACGGTAACCCCAACGTTCCCTTTCAAAGGGAACTTCGACGTTGTATTTAGCATAACAGTATGGGCGGGGGAATACCACCCACGCCGTAGCAAAGGGTACGGCCTGTCCAAAAATACCAAAGCCCAGGGTCACTGCAAGACACTCGAGCCCGGGTGGAATGAACATCCAGGCTGTAATAACGAATGAACGGCGTTGGCGTAGACCACCCCTGCGGCCGGCACAACATCGTGCAAGGACACCCTTTGACAGAGCCTTCGAGGAGGCGACCGCCCCTAGTGGAATGGAGCTCTTATGCCTAGAGGCGTGGTGAGACGCCGCGCGCCCTCCCGTAGCGATTGCTTCCACTATCCAAGTAGAGATGCGCTGTTTTACACAGCGTCACCTCTACTATCGCCACCAAAGCAGACCAGCAGCTGCTCTGACTTACGCCACTGGCCGGAGCGGTGGACATAAGTGCAGAGGGCCCCGCACCGGAGCAGGGGGGGTGCAACCTCTCTTTTTCCGGTGTGAGGAACGGAGGAGGGCAGAAGGCCTGCAGCCACACAGCCGATGTAGGCACTTTAGGGAATATAATCCGGCCTAGGGTACAGGAAGGCCTTGGCCAGACCGGGGCGAAGTCAAGGCAGGGGGGGCAACCGACAGAGCTTGTAGATCCCCCACCGCTTGAGGGATGTCAGGGCCAGTAGAAGAGCTACCTTTGCAGTTCGAAGCTTCTCCAAGGCTGACTCTAATGGCTCAAAATGGGCTCCGACAGACCTTCCAAGACCACAGAAAGGTCCCAAGAAGTACTCGCGGCCTGCAGATGGGCCTCAACCGTCTGACACCGCGCATGAACCTCGGGTTAGAGCATGCTGCCCACAGAGGCTCCATTAACAGGGGCATGGCTGGCCGAAATGGCGGCCACATAAACCCCGATTGTAGAAGGAGCCAACCCCGGCTGAAAAACGTTCTTGCAGAAACTCCAGGACTGTAGCCACTGCGCAGTTCACTGGGTCTAACTGACGTTCTTCACACCACAAGACAAAAAAGCCGCCACTTGAGCGCATACAATTTCCTTTGTGGATGGTGCTTTAGCGTTTAAAATGGTCTCTACAACCTCAGTTGTGAGACCAGAATCTATGAGCTGGTGCGCCTCAGGGCCAGACCCACAGTTTCCATAGTTCTGGCCGAGGGTGATAGATCAGCCCTCCGCGAGACAGTAGTCCCTGCGGATGGGAATCTCCGCAAAGTGCGCGTGCCGGAGCAGGGACACATATCTCCGAGAACCAAATTCGAGGCTGGCCAATAAGGTGCTACTAGGAGCAGACGACGGCCTTGGCGAACTCGCTCGCTATAACTTGTGGGAGCAGAGCAATCGGGAAAAGCGTATAGACGTGACCACCGCGTATGCACCATGGCGTCCAGTCCCAATGGGGCAGGAGGAGTAGAGGAGGCGAACCACAGCGGGCAGTGTGTTGTCTCCTCGGAAGCAAACACATCCACTTCCGCTCGTCCGAACCTCCGCCATATGGACTCCACCACCCACCCTCGACAGAATGTCGTGCCCCCACATTCCGACTGCCCCGGAATGTACATTGCAACTCACTGACAAAAACTCTCGCGCCAAGAGGAGGATTAGTTGCCGCCCGCCTGAACAGGGGGCGTGAACGTAACCCCTCCCTGGTGGTTGATACACGAGACCACAGCTGTGTTGTCTGACACAACTAGCGACACTGTGACCTCTCAACTGAGGGAGAAAGAATTTCAGTGCTAGGAATACGGCCCGCATCTTTAGGCGTACTTTATATGCCACTTCAGATGAGGGCGCTCCCAAGACCGTGAGCTGGACAGCCATTTAAGACTGCGCCCGCCAGCTGTGAGGGACGTGCCTGTCATTATCGTCTTGTGCGGGGGGGCACTTCAGAGGGCGAACCGAGGCTAGGAATCGCGGGGCACCCCCCAAACACTCAGAGCACGAAGCACGCCGCGTGACTCTGATTACTTAGCGCGTTTCATCCTCGGATGAAACCCCCGACTTTTCAGCCACCACTAAAACGGTCTCATGTGCAATAGGCCCAACGGTATGACGTTGGCTGCTGCCATAAGGCCCAACAGCCTCTCGTAAGGCTGGAGGACGCCCGACGCCCCCGCTTTATCCTTGCTCAAAGTTGATAGGATCCATTGTAGCGCGTTGGGGATAGAAACGCCCTCATCGTAGTAAAATCCCACATGACCCCCTAGAAAAGTTGTCCTCTGCACTGGGGAAAGCATACTTTTCTTGAGGTTCAACCTGAGCCCCAAGCTCCACTGTGGGCACAACATCTCTCGATGTTGAACCGCCTGGTCCCTGGATCGTGCCAGAATTAACCAGTCGTCCAGGTAGTTTAATACACGGATGCCCCAGAGTCGCAAGGGAGCCAGAGCAGCATCCATGCACTTTGGAAGTTGGGGGGATAAAGCCAGTCCAAAAGGAAGAACCCGAAATTGGATGTGTTTTCTCCAAACGCAAACCTCAGGAACTTCCTGTGACGCGAGTATTCCTATGTGGAAATATGCGTCTTTCAGATCTATCGTCACAAACCAGTCCTTGGACTGAATCTGTGGCACGATAAGTTGGAGTCAGCATCTTGAACCTGTATGTCCGAAGAGTATGGTTCATGACGACGAGATCCAAAATTGGCCGCATACCCCCCATCTTTTTTTCGGACCAGGAAATAACGGCTGTAAAAACCTCTCTCTCCCTTGTAGAGAACGGGTACACATTCTTATGGCCCCTTGTCCAAAAGGGGAGTTATTTCTTATTTGCTAACGCGTTACTCTGCTCTGTGCTGACAGATGTCGAGCACACCACTGAACTGGGGGGCGGCTCGAACTCTAAACCATTACCCTTTTTTATTTGATCCGCTAGCCCTAGACACAACCCATGGGGACACATTTAGCTAGTTTCCACGCGCCAGATGGTCCTTCAGTGATGTCAGCTTTCTCAGCTTTTCTCCACGATCCGCTTTGTTGGAGGAAAAGCATCAGTTTCCCCCCCCCCGTGCCCCCCACAGCTCGCGGACCAGAGAAGGTGGGAAATGTGGGAGGTTCGCCGGCCAGGCAGGCCCTACAGGCAGCGGCCCGGGGGGCTGGATGTCCCGCCGCGCCTCATGTTCCCGATACGTCCCTCCGTGACCCATCAGGACCGTCTTCCGTGCTCCTGCCTTATTTATCTTTGCGATCAGGCCTCTCAGAAGGACACAGCGGTGGCTGTGGCCGGCCGGTCACCGGGGCGTTGCGTGCTGCCGCTTGTGCGGGGCGGGGGGGGGAGGCGCCACTAAAGCCTTCCCGCCACACTGCCTGCACTCCCCGCCTAACTACTTTTAGAACGCGGGCTCCCTGCGTGAGCGTGCGGTCTCGGCCCACTCATGGAGGGCCCGCGAACTTCAGATACCGACGGAACGTCCTAACCGTGCTTGCTGTCTTGCGTCGTAAACCTTCGGAGATGGCATTGCGCCACCAAACAGGCCGAAGCCTCAACAGGGCGTTCAGCAAGGAGACCCTATCCTTTGCCCCCATCCTCGACAGGTTGAGCCATAGTTGCCCTCTTCACAACCAAACTTCGATATGAACGCGCCATGACGAGCGCGTTTCGTTTGCTTGTCAGCGCCCAAAAATAAATCTGTGGTGCAGCTCTGCCATCTTCTGCCCCTCTCCCCATCCCCCAACCGTATCCAGCTCACTCAGCGCTTCGCCTGGTAGGCCTGCAACACTGCCATTGTATGCAGGGACCCACATGCCACGACCGCGCCACGAGGGCGTTTGCCCACCAACCCCCCGAAGTGACTTTATACGGTTTAGACGGTAAGGTTGGCCACTCCAAAATTACCCGCCGAGATGGAGAGAGGTGGTTCCACCGCAAGACTCACGCATAGCCGTGCTGCACACCCCCACGATGGCTGAGTAATCAGACTTTGGGGTTATAAACACGCGGCTATATGGTTTTCTTCCAGAAGCGTGAAATCTCATATGCACTTCAGGGGAGGGAGTCTTTTCAGGAAACTTAACCCATCCTGCTATGAGCCACTCCCTACATTCAACTTCTGGACCCGTCCTAGTGATCACCTCAAAAGCGCCCTATTCACCCAACAGCTCTTTTCCTCTCCCCGGGCTGCTCTTAGAAAGGTTGTGTGTGGGAAATGCCAGCCCTCCTCAGAGTCAGCGGGTGTTTGGGAGGGGGTGGGGAAGGAGGAGAACGGCAGCTCCAAAGTCAGGCGGAGCGGCCTGAAGACAGAGGCAGAGATAGAGCGCGCCCCGCCCTGCGCCTCAGGCCTCTTCCAAATCATACACGCATACCCCCCCCAGACCCGCAGGCTCTGAAACCCAACCCCCATCAGGTGAGAAGAGACGCCGAGCCGAGTTGCGCTAAACGGAAACGCTTCACAATGCTGACAGTCAGACCCCTCGAGGGCTGCTGCGCCTTAGCGCGCCCCAAACACTTCACGAGCAAACCGTGTCTGTCTTCTCCGTGATGAAACGGGGGGCAAGGCGTTAACACCCTCTCTGAACTTTTCCTCGCTCATCTTTGTTGTTTTCCTTTACTTTTCTTAAAGTAAAGGGATAGAAAAGTTGAGAGATTTTGAGAAATACCGAGGAGAAATGAACGCGTTCTTTTCTTTACCACAAACCACAGACATGCAGTCTCGCTATTGAAGATAATAAGGCTGGCGGCGAAGGGGTTCACAGGTGCCATATATATATCATGCGACGCGCTTAATTGCCACGTCACCTGATCATGGCAGGCCTATAAGTAGAGGCATGATTTTACACAAGCTTCAGATACCGGTCACGCGCGCAAGGCGCTCCCATACTGTTATGCTAAATGCAACGTCGAAGTTCCATTTGAAAGGGAACTACATCTTCCCGCTGGAGTTCATTCTCTCACAGCTCCAATATGAGTGGAGCAGCAGAGCTGGGCACCAACTCAACTCAAGTCATGTGTTTTCTCCTTATCTTTACACATAGTTATAAATCTGTTATGCAGTTTAATTAAATTAAATCATTAAAAAGCACTTCAGCTATACGGTTTAAAGAAGAGACATAACTTTAGACAGATTAAATCTATGATTGAAGCTGTGATGTAGAGAGTAGATACTTCTTCTGAGTAAAATCTAACATGTTAAAGTTCAAGGCTCAAGGTTTACTTCTTCCTGTGGACCATTTTGTTTTTATTTTTACACCCATTTCCCCACAAAAATGTTAGCTTTCTAGCTAACATGCTACTGGACAAATTAGTTTAGTTTAGCACAGAATGAATTTTAGCTAACTGAGCTTAAAATGGACATTTCATCTTTAAATCACAGCATTTTGTCTGAAATTGTAGATTATTATTATTATTATTATTTTGTATGCTTGTTAATCAGTTGTCAGTGAACATATTAACACTAGCTTGCTGCTAGCTGAAGTCCAGTCGGTTAGTTCCACCAGATGGCGCTGTCTGTCTTATTACAAAATTAAACTTAGCAAAGACTTAACTTGCCTTCTTTTACGAGCTGGTGTTTCTCTGCTCCGTTCCTTCTGGCTGCTTTGGCGCTCCCTGTATTCCTCGTACGTTAATCAGCACACCTTTTAAATTAACCAATCACAATGCAGCATATGTGATGGACAGCGATCTTGTCCAATGAAATGTCCGAATGACTCACACAGTTCACAGATATTTTTGCGGCAATTTGTGCAACCTCAGAGCGACAAGTGGATAAACTTTTAGTGGATTACTTTTACCAAAGAGTTAATAATTCATTAAAAGTAATCAAAGTTAGTTATGCTGCATTTGATTGTACTCAGAAGTAGGAAAAATCTATTATTGTGAAGTTTGAATGAGTGAAAATATGATTATATGAATCGGCTATATACCCCAGTAAAACTGTTATAAAAATAAAAGGTTAATACAGTTTACTAATCATTGTGATGATACACACAGGGCTTTGGAGTCAGGAAGTAATCGCAGGAGCGCTGTCTTTATTAATAAACAAACAAACAAAACCAAACACAGGGAACGCGGTCTATACTGACTTAGATACAAGAGTAAATATGAGACTGAAGTCGAGGCAGGAAACAGGACATGGAAATGAGACCGCTAGCATGCTAAACATAAATGCTACATCGATATCTATTACACTGACATCTACATTACAAACAATAATACTGCACGAAGTGCGCAGCCACACGTAGGGTTTAAATAGCCAACATAATTAAACTAAACAATGGACACCTGGGGCAAAATCAAAGACATCCCCACACATAACCCAATACTGAAGCAGGAAGAGTATGAACCAAAACAAAGTCACGTGTCCACTTAGAGCCATCTGCCAGCCGTGTCGTAACATTAATGCCGTTTTTTATCTATACTCTTTATATTAGATTTATCAAAATTGTTTATTCACACTGTCAGAGGTGTTCAGCCAGGAATTCTTCATACTCAACATGCCACTGTAGTTTAATAAACTGGACATTGGCCTCTTGCTGGTTTTTGGCAGGTAAATGATTATGATATGCCTGGAACAATGCTGTTGTTCTGTGTTTTTTATGTGAAATCAGTGCACACTTCCAGTGTTAAAGTATACCAACAATCCATTATCATAAATGTAACATCTGATTTTTAAAATAAATTATCATTATATGCGTCATCTTCATCATCAGTTTATTAAATAGGAAAAGTTGGACAAATGTATAATTGTTCAATTACTGTAAACTAGTATGTATTAATTGTGTAAGAGTGTGCCTTTTCTGTCATCCTAGTGTCACCATCATTGCAGCTCCGTTGCTGACACCAGTCAAGCATAAATATTGCTGCAATTCCATAGAAGTTACATGTGTGTTTGATGGTAGTGGGGTACGTCTTTATTACACAACCTAGCTAATTTAAGGAAAAAACAACATTTAGTGTTTTAGCAAGGTTTTGGTCAACACAGGCCACCAGAACAGTTTCAGTGGGCCTTGGCATAGATTCTCCAATCCTCTGAAGTGAAGAGATGAAAACCAAAATATCTGTATAGAGAGTGATAGAACGACACTGGTCTACTAAGATTTGGAAAAAAGTAATACGGTCAGATGAGCCATACCTCTCCATACTCTCAAGTGGTTGAGGTCATCTGTGGCATACACCAAGAGAAAAGGAGAGGCATGAATGCTGCACCCCAATAACTGGGGTCCACTGGCTCTGGGGAGTTGGCATGTTTAGGTCCTCTTGTCCCCTACTGCAAATCAATACAAAGTTGCTCTGAGTGATCACCTTTATCCTACGATGAAACATGTCTCTCCTGATGGGAGTGGTCTCTTCCAGGATGACAATGCCCCTATTACCCTCACTGAATGGTTTGATGAGTTCACAGTCACCAGTTCCCGACCCAGTTGAACACCTATGGGAGATTTTGGACTGCTGTGTTACACAGTGCTCTCCGTCTACATCATCACAATCAAAACACTTGGAAGAATGGTGTTCATCCCTCCAGTTGAGTTCAGAGACTTGGAGAAATCAATGTCAAGGAGCACTGAAGCTGTTCTAGCAGCATGTGGTGGCCCAACACCTTACTGAGACACTTTAAGCTGGTTTTTCCCTTGTAGCCTGTCTGTATTTGAAAATAGGATTAAATAATTTTTGTTTTCAAATGCTTCTTTGTACTCAGAGAGGTTATTTTTTGTCTGTTGACATTATTTCAGTGAAGTTGATGCTTCCTAAATTTGAAAATGGCACAGAGATATGACTCACGCTGGAGGAGAAAAGTCAAGAGCCACTTGCAAAAGATACAGATGAAAGGTGAGAAGATTTCAGGTGTCTTTGATGTTATATGGACAGCTGTTATTATGTTTTTCTCCCAGCCAAATTTCAGCAGCTGCTTTGCTTCTGACAGCATTGATAAATACTATTATATAACTAAGAAATTGTTTTTTGTTTGAAATGACAGTTTACTAAGAATATACTTGCCAATGTATTGAGTACACTTGAATAAAAATAATGCAGTATAATTTTGAAGACTAATTTGTGGTGCTGTTGAATTGTACTGAGTTATATTGAGGTATTCGTAATATTTTGCACATCCAATTGAAATATGCAATATGGTTGAAGTATGGTAACTGTATTATTTATCTCAATTTTTAGCTAGACACACAATGAGTGGAGAATGTAGGTAACAACTATTCAAAATTACTCCATAGAGTAATGAAGTGTGATGAATTTTCTACAGAAAAAATTTTGGTTCCATAGTAATTGGGAAAATTTATATGGTATACTGTAAATTATTCCCTCAGACTACTTCCAATGTCAGCACTGACTATATTGGTTGACTGTATAAACAAAGAATTGGCTGGAGAGAGCCTGGATGGCTTCAGATGATAACTTTTGATGATGACTTATCATTTGAGGACAGTGTAGAGTTAAACATAGAGGAGGGAACAAAACTCCAAAACCCAACAAAAAATGAAGATAGTCATTTACGGAAATTAACCCATTTCTGTTGCAGACAGCCTTCTACTCATAAAGACATTTGAAAACAGACACAAAATAACAGGAAAAGCGCTAAGTGACTTGCTCACACTTATCACTCTGCACTGCCCCTCTGACATCCAAACTGAATGTCTTCAGAATTTACAGAAATTAAAAAAAAATTTTGATAACTCCTCTTCTCTGCTTTTGCACAAATATTGTAGTGCATGCCTTATGTCTGTTGAGAGCACAGACACCCACTGTAAATCCTGTGAAGCAAACGTGTTGATCAAGGGCTTAAATTCCTTTTTCATTGAAGTTCCTATTGAAGCACAATTGAAGTCATTGTTTGCAAAGTTCACTTTTAATAGCCAGAAAAAGAGTCATGACAGTATTGAGGAAATATACGATGGAGAAGTTTATCAGAAATTAACAACTGGCAATGAGCCTCTCGGTATCTGAGAAAAATTTCTTTAACTTGGAACACAGATGGCATACCCTTTTTCAAGTCTTCAAAGTTTTCTGTTTGGCCTTTTTATTGTGTCATAAATGACTTAAGTTTTGTTCAACGCACAAAGCAAGAAAACATGATATTTGCAGGTCTTTGGTTCGGGGACTCAAAGCCATCAATGTTGACATTCCTTGAGCCACTGTGTGACACTCTGAACAAAATTGAAAGAGATGAAATTTCTGTTCAGTTTGCAGGAGCTCAAGAACCTTTCATATGCAAAGTTTTTACCATTCCCGGAACATGTGATTTGCCAGCAAAACCATTAGTCCTTAATTGTGTTCAGAATCAATGGACACTTTGGGTGTTTAAAGTGTGACAGCCTGGTCAAACAGGAAAGACAGGAGAGAGAGGTCATGTCCATACCTTTCCTTTTCAGGAGTTAGATCCAAAAGGCCCCCCTCGTACCCACAAGTGGTTTGTAGACAATCTTAAGTTGGCCTATGATTCTAAAAGCGTTGTACACAGGGTGAAAGGCCCTACCTGTCTCAGCAGACTAAAAAACTATGATTTGGTCTTGGGTACCGGCATGGACTACATGCACTCTGTACTGTTGGGAGTTGTGCGTCTATTGATGGTTTTGTGGTTTTCCACAGAGTTTTACCGATGCGCTTTTAGTATGGTCAGCTCAATCAGTGAAGTAGACAAACGGATGAAAGAAATTCAACCACCATTTTTGATTAGATTCCCTCGCTCTGTGGCTTCTCACAGAATGTTCTTTAAAGCATCTGAGTATTGGTCCATTTTATTGTTTTTTGGGCCAGTTGTATTCTGGGGGATTCTTGCGGGCCTATATTATAATCACTTCCTGCTCTTTAGTGAGGTTATCTTCATTCTTCTGATGGAGTCAATTCAGCCTGCACAAATAGATCATTCTGAAAAACTGCTGTGGAATTTCTGTTCTCAGATGAGTGAACTTTATGGTGAATGATACATGGCAGCCAATATGCACTTGCTTGTTCATCTAGCAGATGGTGTAAGAACTCGTGGACCTCTGTGGACACATTCTTGCTTTCACTTTGAAGACAAAAATGGGCACTTGCATCATCTTATACATGGGACCCAAAATATACCTGTCCAAATAGTGAATGCTGTAAAGATTATGCAATGTCTCCCTAGCATCCAACAAAACATAAAGCTGAACACTGCATTCTCTGAGTTCTTGGCCAGAATGACAAGTGACAGTAGTTATCAAGCAAGTAATGTCAGCACTGTGGCAATGATTCAGTCTATGTCTTGAAGCTGATGTTATGACTCTTGTGGAACAGTTTCTTGGTCAGAGATTACACAACAATGCTGTGAAGACATATGACAGAGCTCAAATAGGGAAAACTGTTTACGCTTCAAAGCAGTATGTCAAAGCTAAACGAAGGAACAATTATACAGTGTTATTCTGTGATGGGATGCAGATCAAATATGGCCAAATTGAATTACTGTGTTTTTACAAAGAAACTTGTGAATCAAATTTGCATTTGTGAATGAATTCTCAGTTGCAGGCATAAATCCTCTACAGGATTCTCTGACCGATGGGCCATGTTTTCACATTGTCAGCTTACTCGAAGTTCCTGTAAAAAGGACAGTAGCTGCACCTAAAAGTATTTTGGGAAAGCTGATGTTCATTGATTTGTCCTGAATGCCTGGCATTGTATTTGTTGCACATTTCCCCAACAGACTTGAAGGGGACTGAACATATTTTGAAGTGAAAGAAGAGCTCATATTCTGAACAGAAAAGCCCATGATTTTTTCAACTAGTTCAAATTTCCTAATGAAAATTAGAAGTCTAAGTTGATGGACACATATTACATACAAATACTAGTGATCTCCGAGTGGTCTTTTCATATCTATTGTCACACTAAAATGTTACTTTTTGGGCCCTGCATGAGCAGATAAAAACATCTGAATATACTACATTTACACCAGTTATGAGTCAGTTATGAGATTTTGGCAGGTTTGCTTTGATACAGCTAAAATGCTGTCTTCCTGGTCTTAATGGTTGCATTACAAGAAGCTGATCATTTTCGGAAACGGAAATACCCTTGGAGCTGAGTGATATTAATGATGGACTCTTACTGACTATCATCCTTGTTACTAATAAGCTGTTTTCCCAATGTCTATGTCCTATTTAAGAACAAGTAATGTTATTAGATTATTGATGTTGAAATATCTAGTGAAAAATATTGTTATATTTGCTTTTGTCTGCATTATATAACTCCATTTTTCACCATGTAAATATCAAAACATATTTAAAATGTCTTAAAATTTCTTAAAATGTCGGAAGTTTGTTTTTGTCATGGACAAGCATATAAAATCCATTACAATGAGTTTGAGTTTCTTTATGATATTTATTTTTTTTAAAAGAAAATTTTTTTTTTTTTTTTTTCATTTTGGATGAGAAAGTGTTGGAGTGTTGGAGATCTTTATTTGTGCTGTCTGAGCTCACCATGAGATGCGCAAATTAGACTGGGATGAGAATAGTTTGAGATCGTAGAGAGAGCTCTCTGGTTTCTGAGCCTGAGATCAAAAATACATACCAAACTTGAGACAATCTGAGAATTATTTGAGAGCTTGATGAGATCTATTTTGAAACTTAAAGGGAGTTTTGTGTGGCTTTTTCTCCAGGAAAAAAATTTGAGAAACAGGAGAAATAAGCCATAATCTCATTTTGGTTTCACACAGACCTCATTGTTGTCTAGGAGAAATACATTAGATGTTTTAGAGATCTCTTTTCTAATTTTCTTTTCCTCTGGGAGGTAACAAGCAAAACCTGGTATGGATTTTCAGAGAAATATTTCCCTCTTCAAATATTGTAGAATTCTCATCTCTGTGTGAACATTTTGACTAACCATACCATTAAATCGTTTATAGACATGTATCAATGGCACATACACACAATTTTGGTGTGCTAGCTAACTTGCAAACATATGGATATTTGACAGTTTAATAGGCGAAATAATTATTTTATCAACAAAATTGTCGATCAAAACCAGAAAAAAAAATTATGTGCTGAAATAGCTACGATATTCAAATTCTTACCTCAAATACAAAGTGGTAAATCTTACATCTATACGTTTGTGTGCTCACGAGTGTCTGAATGCTGTGTCATAACCTCCCTCACCTCAGGACGCAAGGTGTTCTTCCACTGAGGGTCATGGAATATCTCTCTCTCTCTCTCTCTCTCTCTCTCTCTCAATTTCTATACAGATATTAGCTTATTGGGTAGAATATTTGAACTAAAATGAAAGTACACTGCATACTCAAAGTAGAGCTATTAAAAAGATCAATCAGGTTAATTTTGATTATATCTGGATCAGGAAATTTTCATTAAGAGAGCAGAGATGGCCAAAGAATTTAAAGATGGAGGCCTACAAGCCATCGGTTTTAATTTTAAATATGGTACCATGAAAATTATTTGGTTAAAATCTAAATCTAAACAACAACTGGTTCCATATTCCCAGAGAAACATTCAAGAAATTGGGAGGGATCAAATTTTTACTTAGATATGATTTCAACATTCAATGTTTCCTCTTTAAATTATCCAACTTTCACCAGCAGGTCATGTTATACTGGAAACAGTTGCACCTCCAGGATTATTTTCTATACTGTAATTACAAAACTAAAAGATTGCAGATTTGAAGATAAAACCTTTCGTAGCATGTGAAAATGCGCTGTTATATTTTTACTGTTTTACTGCAGAATCACATAAAATCCACCATTAAATATTGTTCATTTACACACACACACACACACAACCCTTCCTGCTCTGCAGAATAAACCAGATAAACCAGTTAGACAGTGTCAGTAAAAGTAAATCTAGACAGCTCCATTTTGTGTCGAATAAACCATTTCAGGAGTAAAAACACAGTGAGTATCTAAATCTGAAGCTATAATATACAGTGAGGGGGGGAAAAAGTATTTGATCCCCTGCTGATTTTGTACTTTTGCCCACTGACAAAGAAATGATCAGTCTATAATTTTAATGGTAGATTAATTAATTAATTATTTGAACAGAGAGACAGAATAACAACAAAAAAAATCCAGAAAAACGCATGTCAAAAATGTTATAAATTGATTTGCATTTTAATGAGGGAAAGAAGTATTTGACCCCCTCTCAATCAGAAAGATTTCTGGCTCCCAGGTGTCTTTTATACAGGTAACGAGCTGAGATTAGGAGCACACTCTTAAAGGGAGTGCTCCTAATCTCAGCTAGTTACCTGTAAAAAAGACAACTGTCCACAGAAGCAATCAATCAATCAGATTCCAAACTCTCCACCATGGCCAAGACCAAAAAGCTCTCCAAGGATTAGGGACAAGACAGTAGACGTACACAAGTCTAGAATGGGCTACAAGACCCATTCCAGAGCACAGAATTCACTTACATGAAATAGTCACAGTATCAAGTCATAAAACAACCTGTGAACATTCAAACTTCAGTACAAACCCACAACACTCTTCTGCATCTGATGTACATTCAGTGTGTTTATACACTGAGAGAAAGAAGTATTTGATCGCCTGCTGATTTTGTACGTTTGCCCACTAACAAAGAAATGATCGGTCTATAATTTTAATGGTAGATTTATTTGAACAGTGAGAGACAGAATAACAACAAAAAAATCCAGAAAAACGCATGTCAAAAATGTTATAAATCGATTTGTATTTTAATGAGGGAAAGAAGTATTTGACCCCTCTGCAAAACGTCGGGGTTACGCGTGTAACCCTGTTCCCCTGAGAAGGGAACAAGACGTTGCATTTAGCAGTATGGGAACGCTGCGCGTGACCGGTATCTGAAGCTTGTGCAAAATCATGCCTCTACTTATAGGCCTGCCATGATCAGGTGACGTGGCAATTAAAGCGCGTCGCATGATATATATATATGGCACCTGTGAACCCACGCCGCCAGCCTCTATTATCTGAAGCGAAGATGCAATTCACAGGCCAGCCCTGGTATGACAGCGCTATACAACGTCTCGTTCCCTTCTCAGGGAACAGGGTTACATGCGTAACCCGACGTCCCTTTCAAAGGGAACCGACGTTGCATTTAGCAGTATGGGAACAACGAACACACTGGGTTACCGAGTACGGCCTGTTCAAAAATACCCAAACCCGAGAGTCAGTGCAGGACACTCGAGCCTGGGGAGGATGAATATCCGGGCTGTAATAACAAATGACCGTGTGAGGCATAAACCACCCTGCAGCCGCACGAACATCCTGCAAGGAAACCCCTTTGTGGACAAAGCCTTCAACAATCCCAGTAGAGATCCACTGCTTTGACACAGCATCACTTTTCCGTTGCGCTGGCAAAGCAGACTAGTAGCGCTTCTGTTACTGCAACGGGCCGGGGAAGTAAGAGACAGAGCGCTTACTGGACACAGCGGGTGCATCCTCTCTTGTTCTGGTCAGAGGACAGAGGAGGGGAGAGCCTGCAACACACCCACAGTGGGGGCAGCAGCCAATGTGAGGCACTTTAGGAATATAATCCGGCCTAGGATACAGGAAGGACTTGGCTTATCTAGGGGTAAAGTCAAGGCAGGAGGGGGCAACAGGGAGAGCTTGTAGACCTCCCACTCGCTTGAGAGATGTCAGGGCCTGTAAAGAGCTACCTTTAGAGTCAGAAGCTTCTCAGAGGCTGACTCTAAGGGCTAAATAATGGGGTCCCTGACAGACCCTCCAAGACCACAGCAAGGTCCCAGGAAGGTGTGCATGGCCTGCAGATGGGCCTCAGCCGCCTGACACCACACATGAACCTCGAAGTTAGAGGATGTTGCCCCACAGAGGCTCCATCGACAGGGGCAGGGCTGGCCGAAACGGCGGCCACGTAACCTCGATAGTAGAAGGAGCCAAACTGCTGAGAAATGTTCTTGTCAGAACTCCAGGACTGTAGCGATTGTGCAGTTCACTGGGTGTAGCTGACGTTCCTCACACCATCAGACAAAAAGGCGCCACTTGAGCGCATACAATTTCCTTGTAGATGGTGCTCTAGTGTTTAACATGGTCTCTACCACCTCAGTCGGGCGACCAGAATCTATGAGCTGGTGCCCCTCAGGGGCCAGACCGACAGCTTCCTTAGTTCTTGCCAAGGATGATAAATCAACACTGCCGCGGGCTTTTGTTACGGTAGGTCCCTAAGGGGCTCAAATGGGGCACCTGACAGACCTTCCAGGACCACAGGAGGTCCCAGGAAGGTATGCTGCGCAGATGGCGCAGCCGTACTGACACTACGCACGCAACCTTAAAGTTAGAAGGTTGTTCCCCCACGGAGGCTCTACTCAACAGGGGCATGGCTCGGGCAGCAGCCCAGCAACCCTGATTGTAGAAGGAGCCCAGCCCGCTGAGAAACGTTCTGTAAGAACTCCAGGACTGTAACAATTGCGTAGTTCTCTGGGTCTAGGTGACGTTCCTCATGCCTCAAGACAAAAGCTGACACCTGAGTGCATTTGATTTCCTTGTGGATGGGACCCACCCAGGGGCTCGAATGGGGCAGCCGACAGACCTTCCAGGACCATATTCAATTCAATTTCAATTCAATTTTATTTGTAGGCGCTTTTACAATAGTCATTGTCTTAAAGCAGCTTTACAGAAATAAAAAAAAGGTATAAACAGTCAGAAACATCTAGAGACAAACGGGAACAGATAAACAGAGCAAACAGGTAGAAAACAAATGGAATTTATCCCAACTGAGCAAGCCACTGAGTGGCGACGGTGGCAAGGAAAAACCCCTCAAAGATGTTTTTGAAGAAGAAACCTTGAGAGGAAACCCGACTCAGAAGGGAAACCCATCCTCATCTGGGTAACACAGAATGTGAAGGTAACACAGATAATGTGGAAAAATGAGAAGCATGGCCTTAGGAGCAGCCGTAGTCCCAGCAGAAGATTTGGGCTCATCCAGAGGCAGTGGGAATCTGGATCTCCAATATCTCCATAAAATCGGGGGGGGGGCTCAGCAAAAAGAGAGAGAGAGAGAGAAAAAAACGATTAGGACTGTGAATTTAGTGAGATATAATTTAGTCAGGGTTAGGCGGGTAAACAATACGTTTAAGCCTAGATTTAAACACTGAGACTGTGTCTGAGTCCCGAACACTAATAGGAAGACTGTTCCATAACTGTGGGGCTCTATAAGCGAAGGCTCTTCCCCCCGCTGTGCACTTCACTATTCTAGGTAATATCAAATAGCCTGCATCTTTTGATCTGAGTAGTGGCGGATCATATAAAACCAGAAGGCCGCTTAGATATTGTGGTGCAAGACCGTGTAGTGCTTTATAGGTTATTAGAAGTATTTTAAACTTAATGAGAAATTTTACAGGGAGCCAATGCAGTGTGGATAAGATCGGGGTGATATGGTCGTATCTTCTAGTTCTAGTAAGGACTCTAGCAGCTGCATTCTGGACTAAATGGAGTTTATTTATATTCTTACTGGAACCTCCGACAGTAAGGCATTACAGTAATCTAATCTAGAGGTGACGAATGCATGAACCAGTATTTCTGCATCATGTAGTGACAATATGTTTCTTATCTTAGAAATATTTCTTAGATGAAAGAAAGCTATCCTAGTAATATTATCTACATGAGCATCAAATGATAGACTGGAGCGCTAATCACCCGAGGTCTTTAACTGCTGTACATGATGAAACAGAAAGACCATCCAGAGTTACTGTGTAGTCAGGAAGATTACTTCTAGCTACACGGGCCTAAATAAAGTATTTCTGTTTTATCAGAATTAAGTAAAAGGAAGTTAGTTAACATCCAACGTCTAATGTCATGTACACAATCCTCAACTTTACTAAGCTTCTGTCTGTCCTCTGGCCGTCGCGACACATACAGCTGTGTATCATCAGCATAACAGTGGAAGCTAATTCCATGTTTACGAATAATTTGTCCTAGGGGTAAATATATATATAAAGTAAAAAGCAGTGGGCCTAAAACAGAACCCTGGGGAACTCCAAAAGTAACCTGAGTACGCCATGGAGAAATCACCATTTATATCTACAAACTGATAACGAGTCGATCAGATAGAGCTAAGCGGCCGGAGAGGACTGTTCCCTTAATGCCAACAACATTTTTTAATCTATCAAGGAGAATAGTGTGATCTATGGTATCAAAAAGCTGCACTAAGGTCGAGTAACACAAGCAGCGAGACACAACCCTGATCAGAGGTCAGAAGAAGGTAATTTACTACTTTAACTAGTGCTGTCTCTGTGCTGTGATGAGGTCTAAATCCTGACTGATACATTTCATGAATGTTGTTCCTTTCTAAGTATGAGCATAACTGCTTTGCTACTACCTTTTCTAGAATCTTAGAGATGAAGGGCAGATTCGATATTGGTCTATAACTGGATAATTGAGACGGGTCAAGGTCAGGTTTTTTTATCAATGGTTTAATAACTGCTAATTTTAGAGATTTAGGTACATAGCCAATGGTTAGGGAAGAATTTACTATATTCAAAAGTGACTTAACCACTCCTGGACAGATCTGTTTAAACAAACATGTGGGTATAGGATCTAGTATGCAGGTTGATGAATTAGCTGATGAGATTAGTGTAGCTAGTTCCGTCTCTATAAGCGGAGCAAAACACTCTAAACATTGATCTGGTATTGCCACATTGTCATCTAATGGGTTTGTTATATTACTGACCGGTTGTAATTTAATGGCCTGTATTTCATCTCTAATAATTTCAATTTTATAAATGAAAAATTTCATGAAATCCTCACTGCTATGAAATGATTGAGTGTTTTCCTCTGAGGTGGTTTTATTCCTAGTTAGTTTTGCTACCGTGTTGAAGAGGAATCTGGAATTGTTTTGGTTGTCTCCTATTAAGGTGGAGAAGTAGATTTTTTTAGCGTCTACAAGAGATTTCCTATATTGCAGTAGGCTCTCCTTCCATGCTGTCTGAAATATCTCCAGCTTAGTTTGGCGCCATTTACGTTCTAATTGTCTAGATTTCTGTTTTAAGGATCGCGTTAGATCATTATACCAGGGTGCTAATTTTTTTAGTCTAATTATTTTCCTTTTGAGTGGAGCCACTCTATCTAGTGTACAACGGAGTGTTGACTCCAAACTTTCAGTTGCCTGGTCGAGATCTACTGGATCAGGCGCTGATCCAAATCTAATTGATGTCTCTGGTAGGTTATTTATGAAGCTCAGTGCAGTAGCTGATGTGATTGCGTTTTATGCGTAGCGGTATGCGAGGTGGAGATATTATGATCAATACGGATTATGAATGAGATAAGATGGTGGTCTGAGATAACTTCAGACTGTGGAATAATTTCAATATTTTCTATACTTAGTCCGTATGTTA
Source organism: Ameiurus melas (assembly GCA_012411365.1). Classification (NCBI taxonomy): domain Eukaryota; kingdom Metazoa; phylum Chordata; class Actinopteri; order Siluriformes; family Ictaluridae; genus Ameiurus; species Ameiurus melas. The sequence goes on from JAAGNN010000033.1 coordinate 194,117, forward strand.
GTATGAGGTCAAGAGTGTGACCACCACTATGAGTAGGCCCGATTACGTTCTGATTAATCCCTACTGAATCTAAGATGGACACAACCGCTGTTCTCAGAGGGTCCTCCAGGTTATCAAAATGAATATTAAAATCTCAGACGATTAATGCTTTATTTACAGACACAACCAGGTTTGATACAAAGTCTGCAAATTCACTAAGAAATTCAGTATATGGCCCTGGGGGTCTGTAAATAATAATTAGAGGAATTGACTTATTTTTTTGGCTACGTGATTTACACTGGTATAAAGAATTTCAAAGGAATTAAACTTATGACTATATTTTTGTGTGACGACTAGATTTTCACTATGGATAAGACCAATACCTCCTCCTCTACCAGTTGAACGAGGCTGATGTACATAACTGTATCCAGGTGGACTGGCTTCATTTAATGCTATGTACTCGTTTGCTTTAATCCAAGTTTCCGTTAAACACATTAAATTACATTCCTGTTCAGTAATGATGTCGTTGATAATAAGAGCCTCAGACATAAGAGATCTAACGTTTAATAGTCCTAGCTTCAGATCAAAAATGCTGGCTGTGCATTCAATATGATTTAATTTTATGTTAATTAGGTTACGAAGGTTACGAGATTTCCTATTTATGTGTATAGCTCGGGGAACAGACACAGTCTCAATAGTATTTATTACTGGTGATTGACTATTAAATGAACATTGATTAGACTGACTGTTATTGTCAGAAGATGTACTTACGGTAGAGAGTCACTTGGAGTGAAGTGCCTTGGAGATGTTCTCGGACAGCAGTTCCGCTCCAACGCTGCTGGGGTGCAGGCCATCAGGACGAAACAACCTAGGGCGCTCCCAAAACAGATTCCAGTTATTAACAAACACTAGATTCTGCTCATTACACCAAGAGACTAACCATTCATTTAAAGGGAGAAGTCTACTGAACTTTTCTATTCCACGTCTGAATGTGGGAAGAGGTCCAGAGACGATGATCCTCGCTGTGGGTGATCTGCCTCGCACCGTCTCGATCAGGCTGGAGAAGTCCCTCTTCAGAACCTCCGTCTGCCGTAGCCTGGTGTCGTTACGGCCCCGCAGCACAACCGCTCAATGCGCTCGTCCTTCAGGATCCTGGATACCTGCACAGCGACATCAAGAACACGAGCACCAGAAAACACAGTGTGTGTGCACCTTTACCTGTGGATGAAGCTACACGGACGTTCCGCACCGATGGAGTCTCCGACGATCACGGCGTTGGGTCTGGTCTGGCGGAGAGGGCGAAGTGGTTCCGGGTTGGAATCTGGAACACCGGTGGTGGAGAGGCCTTCGCACGGGGTGCACCCTTCCCCCGCTGGTTCACCCAAGGCCCGAGGTGTGTTGGCGCCCGGTGTGACGGAGACCGCTGGGGGAAAGTCCTGGCTGCACGATCCCCTGCACAGAGAAACACACGGCGTAGAGGAGGCGTAGAGGACATAGAAGGTCCCAGGAAGGTATGCATGGCCTGCAGATGGGCCGCAGCCACCACGCATGAACCTCAAAGGTAGAGGATGTTGCTCCACAGAGGCTCCATCAACAGGGTCATGGCTGGCCGAAATGGCGGCCAAGTACCCTGATTGAAGAAGGAGCCCAGCCCGCTAAGAAACGTTCTGTAAGAACTCCAGGACTGTAGCAATTGTGCAGTTCACTGGGTCTAGGTGACGTTCCTCATTCCACAAGACAAAAAGCTGACACTTGAGTGCATACACTTTCCTTGTGGATGGTGCTCTAGCTTTTAACATGGTTTCAACAATCTCAGTTGTGAGACACGAATCTATGAGCTGGTGCCCCTCAGGGGCCAGACCCACAGTTGCCGAGTTCTGGCCGAGCGTGATAGATCAGCCCTCCGGCTTGAGACAGTAGATCCGCTCTAGGGGCTTGAATGGGGCAGCCGACAGACCTTCCAGGGCCATAGAAGGTCCCAGGAAGGTATGCGCACTGCAGATGGGCCTCAGCCATCTGAGACCACGCATGAACCTTGAAGTTAGAGGATGTTGCCCCACAGAGGCTCCCTCAACAGGGCGTGGATGCCGAAATGGCGGCCACACATAACCCTGATTGTAGAAGGAGCTCACCCCGCTGAGAAATTGTTATTGTAGGAGCTCCAGGACTGTAGCTATTGCGCAGTTACTGGGTCCACAGTGAGTCCCTCGGGACGGGGAATCTCCCAAGGAGTGCCATCTCCGCAGAGATATTATCTCTCAGAACCATGTTCGAGCTGCCAAAAAGGTGCTATTAGCAGGCTATCTTGGCGAACTCGCTAGAGCTAGTGGGAGGCGCAATGGGGGGGGGGGGCAGCATACAGATGTGACCTCAGCCACATGTGTGGATTCCACCCTAGGCTCCCAAGATACAGCTTCATATAGCTCAGTGTTGATAGGATTGACACCACGCCCTGTTGGGGATAGAAACGCCCTAGAATCCTATAACCCCTAGAAAAGTTGTCCACTGCACCAGGGAAAGCCAACTTTTCTGAGATTCGACCTGAGCCCCCAGTTCTTCACGTGGGCGAACAACATCTCAATGTCGAAACCGCCAGCCCCTGGATCGTGCTAGAATTAACCAGTCGTCCAGGTAGCTTGGTACACAGATGCCCTGGAGTCCCAATGGAGCCAGAGTGACATCCATGCACTTTGTGAAGGTGCGAGGGATAAAGCTAGCAATACTCCCATGCGGAAACATGCACCTTTTAGACCTATCGCCACAAACCAGTTCTCGAACTGGATCTGTGGCACGATAAGTTTGAACATCAGCCTCTGAACCTGTATGTCCGAAGAGTACGGTTCAGATGATGCAGATCTAAAATTGGCCGCATATTCCACCTTTTTTGCAGAACAGGAAATAAAGGCTGTAAACCTCCCTCCCTGAGGGAACGAGGTACATGTTTCAGGACCCCCTTGTCCAAAAGGGAGCTTACTTCCTGCGCTAACGTCGGGCTCTGGTCTGTGCTGACTACTGTGATGAGCACACCTGTGAACGGGGGTCGAGCTATAACTGGACCCGGTAACCCTTTTCTATGGTAGACAGAACCCATGGAGACACTTTGCCGTAGCTTGCAGCGCCCGATGGTTTCCCAGTGACGTTAGCTATTCCACATTCTATTGAAGAGAAGCATCAGATTTCTGTTGCCCTGTGACAGCTTGCTGACCAGGGAACACGAAAACTTGGGGACCACCTTGGCTAGGGGAGGCCCTACAGTAGCACTGGGGGCTACCTGCCCTAACAACCTCATGTCCCTGGATACATCCCTCCACAGCCCCTCAGGACCGCTTATCTTTGCCTGCTTGGCCTTTATGACCATTCTCAGATCAGACCTAACAGCAAACCGCGACTGTGGCCGCCCGGTTCCCCTGGCTGTCTGTGGGGGTTGGCGGGCTGCCATACTCGCCTTCTGGGTTTCCCCCATACTAGTGCTGGCCCAGGCTCCACTCGTGGACACCCGGATGAGCTTGAGACAACTTTTTCTTTACCATAAGTCGAGCTCACTCAGCAGGTCTGCTTGGTAGGCCTGCAACCCTGTCACTGTCTGCAGTGACCCACAAGCAAGACTACTACTGCATAGGCTTGCCCACCAATGCCACCTTGGATGCAAGCCGGCCCCTGTAATTACCTGCCGTCGGTGGGGAGGGTAGCTAGCATGCGCCTCCTCCACCTCGGGCATAGCTAAATAGCCATGCCATTCATTCCCACAATGGCCAAATAATCCAACATCATGGAGTTATGACTATGGCTTAAGCATGGTTTTCAGAAGTGAGATTTTGTAATAACTTCTGGAAGACAGGGGAGTTTCTGCAGTGTGAAGTATTTACTTTCACTGGGTAATCACTTCAAGCAGCTCTTTATACGCTGCTCTCAGTTTTTAACACATCCTTCTAACTCTTCGGAGTCAGAGAGGGATTATTACCCCTTTGGCTTTCCATAGCGGGAGGAGGAGTCGCGACGCGAACTCCAAAATCCAGCGGAGAGCTGAACCCGGAAGACAGAGAGAGAGATAGAGCAGCGCTCGTCTCTGGCTCTTCTTCCGGATTTAAGAGATCCCCCGAACCTGAGACGGTTGGCTGCCTCGGCAGCGGCCGGCCCAGATCCGCAAGGGTCTGAAACCCAACTCGCCGCTTCCGGCTTCTTTTTTTTTTTTCGAGAAGAGCGCGAGTCGAGCTGCTTAATGTAGCGTTACCATGCACAGCCTCTCGAGGCTGCCATCGCATACTACACCACTAACACTTAACCCGAAGTGTGCACTTTTCCCCCGTGATGAAACGGGAGCACGTTACACACATCTTTAACTCTTTCTCGCTCATTACTTACCTCTCCTTTTCTTTAAAAAGGGTTAGAAAAGTTAAGAGATTTTGAGAAAATATCGAGTAGAAATTAAGCGTTTTTTGTCACACAAACAACAGACATGCAGTCTCGCTGAAGATAATAAGGCTGGCGGCGTGGTTCACAGGTGCCATATATATATCATGCGATGCGCTTAATTGCCACGTCACCTGATCATGGCAGGCCTATAAGTAGAGGCATGATTTTACACAAGCTTCAGATACCGGTCACGCGCAAGGTGTTCCCATACTGCTAAATGCAACGTCGAAGTTCCCTTTCAAAGGGAACATGACTTAGTACTTGGTGGCAAAACCCTTGTAGGCAATCACAGAGGTCAGATGTTTCTTGTAGTTGGCCACCAGGTTTGCACACATCTCAGGAGGGATTTTGTCCCACTCCTCTTTGCAGATCTTCTCCAAGTGATTAAGGTTTCGAACCTTCATCTCCCTCCACAGATTTCCTATGGGATTAAGGTCTGGAGACTGGCTAGGCCACTCCAGGACCTTAATGTGCTTCTTCTTGAGCCACTCCTTTGTTGCATTGGCCATGTGTTTTGGGTCATTGTCATGCTGGAATACCTGAGGGAAGGAGGTTCTCACCCAAGAATTGACGGTACATGGACCCGTTCATCATCCCTTTGATGCGGTGAAGTTGTTCTGTCCCATTAGCAGAAAAACACCCCCAAAGCATAATGTTTCTGCCTCAATGTTTGACGGTGGGGATGGTGTTCTTGGGGTCATAAGCAGTATTCCTCCTTCTCCAAACACGGTGAGTTGAGTTGATGCCAAAGAGCTCCATTTTGGTCTCATCTGACCACAACACTTTCACCCAGTTGTCCTCTGAATCATTCAGATGTTCATTGGCACTTCAGATGGGCATGTATATGTGCTTTCTTGAGCAGGGGGACCTTGCGGGCGCTGCAGGATTTCAGTCCTTCATGGCGTAGTGTGTTACCAATTGTTTTCTTGGTGACTATGGTCCCAGCTGCCTTGATCCTCCAGTGTAGTTCTGGGGAGATTCCTCACTGTTTTCAGGATAATTGCAACTCCACGAGGTGAGATCCTGCATGGAACCCCAGGCCGAGGGATATTGACAGTTCTTTTGTGTTTCTTCCATTTGCGAATAATCGCACCAACTATTGGCACTTTCTCACCAAGCTGCTTGGCAATGGTCTTGTAGCCCTCAGACAGGGTTTGATTTAACACACCGATGTTGGAGAGAAGTAAACGTGTGTCCTGCTGTAATCTGGAGAAGGAGACATGACCTCCAACATGAGTGTGTCTAGAGAACATGACTTAAAGAAAAACGAGAGGTGAGTTACTTTTACATTCACCAGCAATAAATACACACCGTTTCATGGGAACAGATCTGTATCTCTAAACACTCACTAGTTTACAGAGGAAATAAACTTTGGTTTAAGGTGTTTAATAGCAGTGAATATATCACTCATCTGATCTAAGAACATTTTAGAGAAATCATTCACTGAGAGAAGACAAAAAAGGACTGAGTAATGTGGAGGAGAAGAGTTCAAGAGTCATGGCTTTATTCCATCAGATCTCTACATCACAGAGGGTTGGAGTGGACATGTCAATAATGAACATGAGGTGAGACAGATTGAGATATCGTCCAGGAGACCAGCAACACAGGAGACACCCATCAAATGTAATGAGCTCTTTCAAGACAAGTCCATCAGAAGAGTGCTGACTAAAGGAGTTGCTGGAATTGGAAAAACAGTTTCTGTGCAGAAGTTCATTCTGGACTGGGCTGAAGGAAAAGCAAATCAGGACATCACCTTCATGTTTCCATTTCCCTTTAGAGAGCTGAACCTGATGAAGCAGAGAAATCTCAGTCTGATGGAGCTTCTTCATCACTTTTTCCCAGAAATGAGAAAACTAGAATTACTAGACTGTGACTCCTACAAAGTGGTGTTGATCTTTGATGGTCTGGATGAGTGTCGACTTCCTCTAAATTTCCAGAAGAATGAGAGATTGTGTGATGTGACAGATTCAGCCTCGGTGGATGTGCTGCTGACAAACCTCATTAAGGGGAATCTGCTTCCCTCTGCTCTCCTCTGGATAACATCTCAACCAGGACCAGCCAATCAAATCCCTCCTGAGTGTGTAGACCAGGTGACAGAGGTACGAGGCTTCAGTGTTCCTCAGAAAGAGGAGTACTTCAGGAAGAGGATCAGTGATCAGAGCCTGGCCAATACTATCATCACACACATGAGGTCTTCAAGAAGCCTCTACATCATGTGCCACATCCAAGTCTTCTGCTGGATCTCAGCCACTGTTCTACAGAGAATGTTGGGTGAAGCAGGGAGTGGAGAGGTCCCCAAGACTCTGACTCAAATGTTCACTCTCTTCCTGATCTTTCAGATCAAATACAAGTACCAAAAGTACCATCAGAAATGTGACCCTGATCCTCAACAGACCAGAGAGAGTATCCTGGCACTGGGGAAACTGGCTTTCCAACAGCTGGAGAAAGGAAACCTGATCTTCTTGAGGAACTTGAGGAAGACCTGAGAGAGTGTGGCATTGATGTTGGAGAAGTGGCAGTGTACTCAGGAGTGTGTACCCAAATCTTCAGAGAGGAGTTTGGGCTTCACCTGGGGAAGGTGTTCAGCTTTGTACATCTTAGTGTTCAGGAGTTTCTGGCTGCTTTATACACATTTCTTTGCTTTATTTTTAGAAAGACAAATGTATTAGTGGAGCAACGCACTGGACTTTTCCATTATTTCAGCATGTCAACCATGTCTAATTTTCTCAGGAGTGCAGTGGACAAGGCCTTAGAGAGTGAGAATGGACATCTGGACCTGTTCCTCCGCTTCCTTCTGGGTCTCTCACTGGAGTCCAATCAGAGTCTCTTACGAGGCTTAATGCCCCAGACAGGAAGCAGCTCTCAGAGCAAACAGGAAACAGTCGAGTACATCAAGGAGAAGATCAAGGAGAATCCATCTTTAGAGAAATCCATCAATCTGTTCCACTGTCTGAATGAACTGAATGATCATTCTCTCGTGCTGGAAGTATAGACTTACCTGAACAGAGGAGGTGACCGTCTTCTCAGAGGAACCAGACTCTCTCCTGCTCAGTGGTCAGCACTGGTGTTTGTGTTACTGAACTCAGATCAGGAGCTGGATGAGTTTGATTTAAGGAAATATGACCCATCAGAGGAATGTTTTCTGAAGCTGCTGCCAGTGGTCAAAGCCTCCAGAAAAGCTGAGTGAGTATTTTTATTTATAAATGTGTTACTGCATGGTTTGTTATTTTAATGTAACACTGAACTGCACTGTTTGGATTAATGCTTGTTAATAGTTACTCTAATCATTTTTAAACAAACCTCTGGTACTGTTACAGAAGATTGTTTAACTTTTTACACTAACACGTTACATCTGCACTGAGATCTGGGCCATATGGACAAAACTTTACATCACCATTTATTACCTTTTCTATAAAACTGATGAAAATGATCTCTACAAAATAACTACATGTATTCATGACTGCTTTTTGATCATTTTGTGAACTAAACACCAGTGAAAGGCACTTTTTCTTTTCTCATGTTGTAACATGAGATATTTACACAGAAAGATTTTTTTTCACTTTTAATTAAATACGTACCATAAATGCTTTTTTCTGATCAGTGCCTGTAACACGGCTTGTTAAAAAAAAAAAATACAGTTGCCTACCAGGAAAAGTCATTGATGGCTATCTTCATCTTCCTCATGCGCACTAAAACCACTAAAGTCGTCTTCTTCAGTGTCGGAATTGAACAGCCTCAGAATTAGCGGTACTTCGTCACACACCACCTCTGAAAGCTTCAGTTTCAGAGTCAGTTCTTCACGCTGCCATCTCCACTGTCTCACCATCGATTCATTGATACCAAGCTTACGTGCAGCAGCTCTATTTCCTTCTTCGACAACCAAATTGATGGCCTTTAACTTGAAAGCAGCATCATATGCATTTCTGCGATGTGTTTTATCTGATGAGGGGGTGTGCATGAAGCGCAAAATGACTGATCTGAAGAATTTAGTGTGAGTGCGTTTGATTTAATTCAAACAGTTTCACTGGTCCACTGTGACCTGTTCGGTCATTTCATTGGTCCGATGTGATGAGGCTAAATGTTTTGGCGGTGTTTCGCAACGGGACTGGAGGCGGATGCAGGTGCAAATCGAAGTCTTTATTATCATGGCATAAAACGAGATTATGAATCAAGGCATGGACACAAACGATACAAACGACATCACCTATCTAACCTTTACAAACTATAATACTGAGCGAAGTGCTCACTAACCGAGGGGTTTAAATAGTAAACATAATCAAACTAAACCATGGACATCTGGGTCAAATTAAAGACACTTAAACTAAACTAAATGCTCGAGCAGGAAGCGAGCGAACCAAAACAAATTCACATGACCAGTCAGGTGCCGTGCCACAGTGCCCTCTGCTGGCCGTGGTGTAACAGGCGGCATGAAGCTTGTTAGCCCATAAAAATCCATAAATTAGCCGTATCATTGTATAAGCCGCAGTGTTCAAAGCGTGTGAAAAAACTAGCGGCTTATAGTCTGGAAATTATGGTATTATTATTATTATTATTATTATTATTATTATTATCAGTTACAATGATCCTTAAAGGAATGAAACAGAAGGGTCTTTTGTTTGAACAAATGCTTTATTATAATAAAGCATTTGTTTATAATAATAATAATATAATAAAATAATAATAATAATAATAATAATAATAATAATAATAATAATAATAATAATAATAATAATAATAACAATAATAATAATTGGGATGATGTGGTGTCTTGTCCTCTGATTTCTGTGTGTGAGAGAAACACACTCACATTTCTGTTACATGGTAAAAGCTGGATTATGGCTCTGTTTGTGTGTTTGAGATCAGAGTTCTGATATTTCATCATTTCTCTTCCAGGTTGCGAGCCTGTAATCTGACAGAGAAAAGCTGTAGAGTTCTGTCCTCAGTTCTCAGCTCAGACTCCTCCAGACTGAGAGAATTGGACCTGAGTCACAATAAACTGCAGGATTCAGGAGTGAAGCTGCTCTCTGCTGGACTGGAGAATCCACACTGTACACTGGAGACACTGAGGTACACACACACACACACACACACACACACACACACACACACACACACACACACCAACAACAGTAATAAGAATAATTATTATAATTGAAATAAATGAAAACATGGCACTGAAAGTTTACCCCCATACGATTAATCGATTATTAACAATAAATAAATAATCGACCAACAAATTGATTGTGAAAATAATCGTTGTAGCTGTATGCTTAACTGCTGGTGAACAGGGGGATGGGAAAAGGGCGGAGTTTGAGCTCCCTGCTGGGCAAACAATTCACACCTCTCCACGAAAACATTGAGACAGAGATAAATCGGAGAGCAGGACTAAAGCATTTGCAAGCACGGAGAGGCGGTAGTGAGTTTCTTCTGCGAAGTTCCACATCTCCGTCATTCCATTGGCCTCTGTTGGCCTCTGTTGACATTTTATGTTCATTCGGGACTTCAGAAAGATTGAAAGCAGTCTATAAGGACCTCTTTGAACGTCGGCTCTTAGGACGAGATGGGGCATATATGGACTGGACACTAACAGTGGCCCTTACTGTTCTAGTAGGAACATGATGAACCACATCCTCAGTTGTCAAAACGCACATTCCATCAGTAAGTCGAGCAAAGGTGCAGAGACCATACCAGCCATGGAGAAGAGAAGCATATGTCCTAAACCCACAAACCCAGTAATGGTCTTCTACTATGTTTGCACCAAACACCGTAAAGCCCAAGGAACAAGTATCGGGTAGTCCTTTACAAGTCCATTTATCAGTATACCAGCCACCAATTTTGTTAACCTTTTCGCCAGGGTTAATCAATTTAGGGGTGTAATGAGTTCAGATGGGTAGAATGAGCACCCATATACACAGATGTCATTCCATCCTTTCCTATAGGATAAGGGGTGGTGATCTCTGATAATTCACAATAAAAACATACAGTGAATTTATTACCCTTAGGTAAACGGACAGATTGATGAAAGGTCAGCGGTATCTAAGGGGTTTTAAAAGATCCTTCCTCTTGAGAGGAGTACAGGGGGTCCAGGCAATCAGTAGGCCAATTAGTTGCAGTAAAATCATGATTTCAGTGTTTTCTATCCAATGATTTTTATGCCTGTACCATCATGTGGTCACACAGCCTTGAGTTGCTAAAAATATTTTCAGAGAAAAATGTGAGCCAAAGAACAGAAAAAAAACACATTGAGTTGTGTTCTTACTTTCTTTCTTCTCACCAAGGAATCAAAAATGTCACAGTGAAGCCCAATATACAAATATTTCCCAAAATCATCATCTTTCTGGGACAACGTGTAATAATTTAATCACAGAGATCATTGAGTTTGGCTACTGATGAGCAACACTTAATTCAATCATGGGTATTTTCTTGATCTTAGGAGAATTAAAAGCTATGTTTAAGCATCCCTATTGAAGGGTTCGAATTCGGTGTTCGATGGAGTAAGACGCGAAGTTTGAGTCTCCTGCTGATTTCGATTAAAATTGTAATTAATTAGCACTTTTTTGGTCATATAACATATTTGACTTATTCTACTTCATTTCCTTATTTGAATTTTTAACTTGATGGTTCGTTAAAATGTCTGGGAAGAACTTGAAAACCGGTAGCATTCAGACAAAACGCGCCATGAGCACATCTCCTTCTCCCCGGGAACCTGCAGCCGCATCCCCAAGCAGTGACCCTGACTTCGCCGCACTCAAGCTTGAGCTGCTGGGTTTGCAGAGGAAGGACAACGCTGATATTTTAAAAAAGGAGTTCCAGGAGTTCGGTCTGGAGAAGGAGCCGGTTTTGGACCGGTCCCACCAGACCCTTCAGTCGAAGCCAAAGCTTGGTGAACGACCACGAGCTATTGTTGATATTTTACGCCATGCGAGAGAGCTCCAGCGGATTAAAGTGAAAGATTCGACCATCTCCGTTTTCCCTGACTACACAGTCAAGATAGCCCTGGCCCGGGCCGCATTTAACGAGGTTCGGCGTCAACTTCGATAATGAGGGCACTCGCTATGGAATACTTCACCCAGCTCAGCTTCGCATTACATATAATGGTTTATTTCAGAGGAGGAAGAAGGAGACTACGTTAAACTCAATTGGCTATTTATATTCCTATTGTTTTTTTTTTTTAAATGGTGCCTGTTCTTGGTTTATTTTCTTGGGGGGCGTAATATCTCAATGAAATATTTGGGAAAGGGAAGGGAGGGGAGAAAAGGTAAATGAATCACACTTATATGAATCACATGAATATGAAGCACATGTAAATGAATCACATGTAAATGAATCACATGTAAATGAATCATATGAAAATTAATAAATAAAGTTAAAAAAAAAAAGCATCCCTATTGATTTTGATAATAATAATCCTGCTGTACAGGAGGAGGTAGTGGTGGAAACACATCTGATTGATGGTTTGGTTGGGACCTCACCATCCCCGCAGCAGCGGGTACGGGTGGTGGGCCATATATATGAGGAGCGGGCTGATATGGATCAGGCTGATGATATGGGACATATTGTGCCGGAAAATACTGCGAGCCACCTCTTAGCATAAAACCATGACCACAGCCACCTTGACCTCTTCCTTTGCCTTGCTGCTGATCTCGTTTTTTTTAGCGCAACAGTCACAAGCCCAGTGGCCAGGTTTCTTACAATAATGACATGCCTTTATGGGCACTACAGGACATAAGAGCGTTTACCCTTTTAACATGTTCCTTTTTTGGATTATGCACGTTAATAGCCTGAGCACAGAAAGTCAAATCAGCTAGTGAAGTTGGAGCTACATAAAAGCTTCCTTTCCCTTTCGCCTGCCATGCCATTTCAAAATTAGCTGGTTGTAATAACTCGAGCTGATGACGAGGTAATTCTACTCCACTAACAGGCGGAGAGTCTGGCCAAATTCCTTGAAATTGAATTTCGATTAATTTTCAGGTTAGTCAACAACTGGTTCATACCCTTTTGTGAGCTTTGGACCCCTAGCATATTTCGAACAATCCACAAGGACCCCCTCACTCCACTACAATTATAGGCTATATATTAAACAGTCATTTCTACATATGTTACTTTACTTTATTCATATTTAATATTAATAACAAATAAAATGTTAATTTTATTTAAATGAATAATATATATTCTGGTGTGTGTATTTGGTTCTTTTCATTCTTATATATTTGGACAAACAGTTGTGTAAAGTTTTAGTCTTAACTGTTACGACGCGGCGAGTTCAGCATGACAACATGAGGCGGATAGGGACTACACTTCCCAGTCTCTCCCATGCTCGAGTTCGTCGGAGTTCTGATTACGAACACCTGTAGTGTCTTAGGTTATTTAAGGACCATCCGACGCTTCGCCCGGCGCGAAGTATACATTCAGTAGCCTTGCTCTGTTTGTTACTAAGCTCCCCTACTACTAGTGCATTCCGAACACTAGATATCTCACTAAATCTGTTTACGCTTGTGCCTGCACGCCAGTTTCTTAGCTTACCTGCTGATTGCTGTTACGAGTTACTCGCAGCTTTCCTTTCTCTGTCTGCCTACGCTTGTCTCCATCTATGCCGCCATTACAGGATGCTTCGCCAAGATATGGAGGCAGCGAGCGTGGAGGAGTTGTTACACGGCATTGCGGAACGTGACCACATGATAGCGTCATACCAGGAGGAGATCTCCACGCTACGCCAACAGTCTGCGCGAGCGAGCACTTCCGCATCTGTTAGCACCGCGCTCTTGGCTCATACGTCACCAGCAGCTCACATCCCGCCGCTACCCACACCGGAGAGATACGGTGGTGAGCCAGAGCGATGTAAGGGCTTCCTTTTATAATTGAAGCTGTTTTTTGAGAGTCACCCGGAGATGCCAGAGGTCCGGAAGTTAACCCATTTCATGGAGTTGCTCACAGGTACTGCTCTGGCATGGGCCACGGCGGAGTGGGAATGAGGGGGCGATGTTCGACCGTCCCTGCAGGACTTTATAGCTTGTTTCCAGCGTGCTTTTGACCAGTCTCCGGATGGTCGGGAGACTGGAGAGGAGCTATTGCGACTCCAACAGGGCTCTTGTAGCGCACGGGTGTACGCGCTATAGTTTCACACCATTGCTGCTCGCAGTGGTTGGAATGAACCAGCCCTCAAGACTGCCTTTCGCCAGGACCTCCTGCAGGAGTTGGCTTGTCGGGGAGAACAAGCTTCTTTTGATGAATTAGTGGATTTAATGATTAGGTTGGATCATCTGCGTCTGACCAACCGGCCCATGCAGCAGGTCTCTCTGCCCATTGGAAGGGACGCGGGAGTGAATCCATGGAACTAGGCAGGACACGGACACATTAGGAGGAAAGGGAGAGACAGTGCGAGGGGTCCCGATGCTTCTACTGCGGGGAGGACACCCATGTGATTCGTCAGTGTCCACACCAGAGATGTCGAGGTGTCGGGAGGCGCGGTGAGGCTCCACAGCGCCAGTACCGGATCCTAGCCAATTATCTCTCTCATGTGTTCTCTCTATCAGTAGTGTTAGAGCACTCAGGCCATTCTTTTGTGCTTGCAGCTCTCATCGACTCCGGAGCAGCGGAGAACTTCTTAGATGAGGAGGGCGGTAGGAAGGCTCAACCTCCCCATATGTCCCCTCCTCCATCCTCGCGAGCTCCAAGCCATAGACCGGTCACCCATAGGGGAGGGCATAATATCTCGCTGCACTCAACCCATCAATCTACAAACCAGTGCCCTTCACCACGAAACCACAGTCTCAAACAGACACCCCGTAATTCTCGGTCTTCCCTGGCTAGAACTCCACAATCCGACGATCTCGTGGACGGACAAGCAGATCACACACTGGTCCCCTAACTGCCGGCATAGTTGTTTAAAGGGGCCCATGGTACGCTTGGCCACCACGGTGGTGGAGAGCCCCCTGGCGTCCGTCTCGAAGCAAATCCCCCCTGATTATCGCAACCTCCAGGAGGTGATCAGTAAGGCAAGGGCCAGTTGCCTCCCACCTCACAGACCTTACTGTGCGATAGACTTACTTCCTGGGGCTAGTCTACCGTGAGGTCACGTATACTTGTTATCCCAAGCCGAGCAACAAGCCATGGAGGAGAATATTCAGGAAGCGCTTCTACAGGGTTACATACATCCACATCCCCGGTGTCGGCCGGGTTCTTCTTTGTGGGGAAGAAAGCAGGGGGACTCTGCCCATGTATTGATTACAGAGCTCTCAACCAAATCACAGTCAAGTACCGGTATCCACTGCCACTTGTCCCCTCAGCCTTGGAGCAATTACGTTCAGCCACCATGTTTACTAAACTGGACCTTCACGGTGCGTACAATCTCATCTGCATCAGAGAAGGAGATGAGTGGAAGACGGCCTTCAGCACCACGTCCGGACATTATGAGTACTGGGTTATGCTGTATAAGCTTGCCAACAACCCATCAGTGTTCCAAAATCTTATCAACGACGTTCTGAGAGACATGCTGGGAAAATACATGATTGCCTACATTGATGATATCTTGATTTATTCGACCTCAATAGAGAAACATGTCCAACATGTCCGGATCGTGCTGCAACGCCTTCTTAAGTTCCACCTGTTCGTCAAAGCCGAGAAGTGCGAGTTCCATCAGCACACCATCTCCTTCCTAGATTATATCATCAGCCCTAAGGGAGTCGTCATGGATCAGCGCAAGATCCAGGCAGTGGTGGAATGGTCCATGCCACAGACCATCAAGGAGTTGCAGAGATTCCTCGGATTTGCAAACTTCTACCGATGGTTCATTCAAGACTTTAGTAAGGTGGCACAACCCCTGACCTCGCTTCTGAGGGGAAAACCCAGGCGACTGCAGTGGACTACCGACGCCCAGGAGGCCCTGGAGAAGCAGGCGTTTAAGCAGGCATTTAAGCAGGCGTTTACCACAGTATCTTCCGACACCCAGACCCATCTAAGCCATTCGTCATAGAGGTTGATGCATCAGAGGTCGGAGTGGGAGCCATTTTGTCACAGAGGCTTGGTGAAAGTCCCAAGCTGCACCCCGTGGCCTATTTCTCCCGCAAACTGACACCGGCAGAAAGGAACTATGATGTGGGTGATCGTGAGCTGCTGGCCGTTAAGATGGCCCTGGAGGAATGGAGACACTGGTTGGAAGGAGCGTTACACCCCCGTCACGCACGCTGGTCCCTGTTCTTCTCACGCTTTGACTTCACTCTGTCCTATCGCCCAGGTTCCAAGAACACTAAGGCTGATGCTCTGTCGCGCATTCCTGCCCCTGAACTGCGGACAGAGTCGGTGAGTTATGTTCTGCTGCCTTCCTGTTCAGTGGGCTCCCTGGAGTGGCCCCTGGAGCACCACCTAGCCAGTACCCCTTGTACCAGAATCCCAGCCGCTTGTCTGACTGGGAGGCAATTTGTACCCAGGCAGTACAGAGTTGACCTCATTACCTGGGCCCACACAACTCCAGCCATGGGCCACCCAGGATCCCATCGCACATTCCAATTACTGGCCAACAGGTACTGGTGGCCTAACATGTCCAGGGAGGTTCAGCGCATGGTGTCTTTGTGTTCCTCATGCACCCAGTCCAAGAGTCCCCGTGCTACCCCAGTTGGCAAGTTGCTACCTTTACCCGTACCAGAACGTCCGTGGTCCCACTTGGCTCTCGACTTCATCACGGATTTGCCGAAGTCTCATGGGAATACCGCAATTTTGGTGATCATAGATCGATTCTCTAACTCGCTACGTTTTATTCTACTGCCGGCCATCCCATCTGCCTTCACCACTGCAGAGCTCCTGTTCCAACATGTTTTCTGTTACTTCAGCATCCCGGAGGAGATCGTGTCGGATAGAGGGCCCCAGTTTAGCTCACAGGTGTGGGCCATCTTCATGAGAAAGATGGGGGTCGCCGTCAATCACCTCCGGCTATCACCCCCAGGCGAACGGACAGGCGGAAAGTGCTAACCAGGAGGTGATACGATTTCTCCGGACCTACTGCTCAGATAACCCAGGAGACTGGAGTCAATACTTGCCATGGGCGGAATATGCCCAAAACTCATTACGGCATTCGGCTACCCAGCTCACCCCATTCCAATGTGTGTTGGGGTATCAGCCTCCATTGTTCCCCTGGAACGCTACTCCCACTGATTCTTCTGCAGTAGCTGAATGGTTCCGCCGAAGTAAGCAGGTCTGCGAACGTGCCCATCAACAACTGGTTCAAGCGTCTCAGGTGGCCAAATGAAAGGCCGATCAGTGCCGGAGGGCTCACCCTGAGTATCGACCAGGGGACAGGGTGTGGCTCTCCACGAGGGACTTGAGAAATCCCATTGGCACGAAGCTGCAGCCGAAATATATCGGGCCATTCCGCATACTAAGACAAATGAATGAGGTGACGTATCGTCTGGACCTTCCTAGGCACAGCTGGATCTCCCCGTCCTTCCATGTCTCCCTGCTTAAACCTGTGATCCCGGGGCCCCTGGCCACAACCGTGCCCGAGGTCGCTCCACCAGGACCATTGGAAATAGAGGATCATCCAACTTATTGCGTTCGGGAGATCTTAAACTCCAGACGCAGGAGGGGTGGTCTCCAATATCCAGTGGATTGGGAGGGCTATGGACCAGAGGAACAATACAGGATCCCAGCCCAAGACATTCTGGACGCAGGCTTCCACGTGGCCCATCCAGACAGGCTGGCCCCCCGGGGGAGGGAGAGGCCTCGGAGAACTTCGGCTCCCGGAGTGAGCCTTTTGGGGGGGGGGTCTCTGTTACGACGCGGCGAGATCAGCGTGGCAACACGCTACGTGTAGTCCCACCTAGAGACAAGGCGGATAGGGATTACACTTCCCAGTCTCTCCCGCGCTCGAGTTCGCCGGAGTTCTGATTACGAACACCTGTAGCGTCTCCTTTTAAGGACCTCCGAAGCTTTGACCGGCGCGAAGTATACGTTCAGTAGCCTTGCTCTGTTTGTTACTAAGCTCCCCTACTACTAGTGCCTTCCGAACACTAGATATCTCACTAAACTCTGTTTACGCTTGTGCCTGCATGCCAGTTTCTGAGCTTACCCACTGATTACTGTTACGAGTTACTCGCAGCTGGGTTTCAGTTTAATATGTGGTAGGCTCATTTATTGGGTCTGTTTACATTGAGCCTGTAACAGGACATAATAATATTGGGCTTGTTTTTGAAGCTGCAGATGCTTATTTGTCTCGTTAGACTTGGCAACACTGAAGTATTTGTGTGTTGTATATTAGCTCCAATACTCCACAGCTGAGGTGGAGGTGGATACGGTTTTCTTGAAGTAGAGGAGAGTTGCTCTCTCTCATAGCTAGCAGAAAATAAGTGCAGTTTACCACAGTGACCATAGCAAAACAAACAAACAGCTGAATCAAGTTAGCTAGCTACCTATTGAGCTACTGAAATGTGTGACATGTTTAACAGGAAAAAAGAATCTCTGCATCAGTCTTCAATCTGTGTAAGGATAACCTTACACACAATTTTAGTGGTTAGAGATAACTTCCTCATATATATCTATTTTTATATATATTTCCTCATAAATAAATCTAACACGTCATAATTTCTCTTCCAGGCTGTGGAGGTGTAATCTGACAGAGGAAAGCTGTAGAGTTCTGTCCTCAGTTCTCAGCTCAAACTCCTCCAGACTGAGAGAACTGGACCTGAGTCACAATAAACTGCAGGATTCAGGAGTGAAGCTGCTCTCTGCTGGACTGGAGAATCCACACTGTACACTGGAGACACTGAGGTACACACACACTCACACACACACACACACACACACATACATACATCCATACATATATACATACATACACCCCAACAACAGTAATAGTAGTAATAATCATAATATTAATAATAATAATACCTTTATTTCTATAGCACGAATGAGTGAATGATTTTTCTCTGTCTCTTTTGTTGTTTGATGAACATTAATGACAGACAGCAGCAGGTTTATTATACTGCTGTCACTTTAAGACTTAATGCACAGACCTAATATACTGTATTGACACAACTTCGATTTTTCACCAACTGTTTACATTCACTTAAATCATAACCGACTGTGTTTGCATGAACACTTGGCCAGGCCTGTGTTTTAACATGATGTGTGTGCATTTATTTTCCCAACCAAGCATAATACGCCTCTAAAGAAAATTGAGTTCAGTACTCGCATGATGAGGCGGCTGTCTGTGGATTGCAGGGAGACATTGATTAATTTCTTATCTTAATTTTATGCTGACATCCCACCGTGCAAAAACTCATTTAAGGAGGTAGCTCCACCACCCGCTGCAGCCCCAGGACACTCACACACACACAATAACATATATATTATATATATATATATATATATATATATATATATATATATATATATATATATATATATACAGTATACACCCTCAGAACATCGAAACTGTGCATTGGCATCTCCAAGAGCTTCTTGACGCTGAAATCATCCACGAGTCAGGATCACTTTTCTCTTCACAGATTTTAGTTGTTAGGAAAAATAATGGTGATGTCAAAATCTGCACTGACTACAGAAACTCAAGCTCCAAACAGTCAGGGATTCATACACCTTACCAAATTTGGAGGAGTCTTTCTCAGCGTTGAACGGATAAAAGTGGTTCTCTGTACTGGATCTGAAGTCTGGCTTCTACCAGATAGAGATAGAAGAGTCAGAAAAGCACAAGACCGGATTTGTCCGCCCACTTGGGTTCTTTGAGTTCAACAGGATGCCACAGGGGATCACAAATGCCCCTAGTACATTCCAGAGGCTTATGGAGCGCTGCATGGGAGAACTAAATTTGAAACAAGCCCTTGTCTTCATAGATGACCTCACAGTGTTCTCCCAGATGCTGGAGGAACATTAGGAAAGGATGCTGAATGTGCTCAACAGGTTGAGGGAGTATGGCCTGAAATGGTTTTCTGACAAATGTAAGTTCTTCCAAACATCTGTCAAATACCTTTGGCATGTTGTGTCTGAAAAAGGGATCGAAACTAACCCAGAGAAGATTGCAGCCCTTAAAACCTGGCCAAAACCAAACAACTTGAAAGAGCTCAGAACCTTCTTGGGATTCTGCGGGTATTATTACAGTAGATTTATTAAGAACTACTCACAGATTCTGAAACCCCTCAATGCATTCACCGCTGGGTACCCACCGCAGCGGAAGTACAATAACCCCAAAGTGAACACAGAGAAATACCACAATCCCAAAGATGTCTTTGGTGATAGGTGAACAACAAAATGCCAAACAGCATTTGAAACTATCATTGATAAGTTGACAACCACCCTTATCCTTGGTTTTGCTGACCCCAAGTTACCCTACATCTTATATACATGCGAGCACTGCAGAGTTAGGCGCTTCCCTATATCAGGAAAAACAAGGACAGTGACATGTCATTGCTTATGTAAGCCGTGGCCTGTAACAATGTGAAGCCAGATACCCAATTCACAAGTTAGAATTTCTTACCCTTAAATGGCCAGTAACACAGAAATTCCAGGACTATTTGTATGGCAGTCATTCCTGGTTGTCACAGACAGTAACCCATTAACCTATATCCTCACTTCTGCTAGGCTTGATGGCACAAGCTACAGGTGGCTAGCTGCTCTGTCAACATTTGCGTTTCAAATGCAGCACAGAGCAGGATAACAAAATCAGGACGTAGAAGGGCTGTCCAGATGGCCACACAGTGGACTGACCAACGACCTGGCATCACAGAAAGAGATGGAAAGGATAAGGCAATTTGCCCAAAGACATTTGTTTGAACCTGAACACCCAAACCAGGTAACTGAGGACACAGTCAAAGCCATCTGTGAGAAACACCGGGTTCACTACATCATGGAAGATGAACCTACAGAGACATCACCTGACACAACCTTAGTCATGTCACTTGCTCATCACCCAAAGGCCATACCAGAAAGCTTTGAAGATGACGGTTGGCTCAATGGTTTACCCATCAACCCCCATTTCACAGCTACCGAGTTGATGGAAAAACAAAGAGCTAACAATGTAATCTGAGAAGTGATCAACCAGATGGAATCTGGAGTGAGACCCCCAAAATCTCTGAGCTCCCTGAGCTCTGCCTTATGGTAAGGGAATGGAACAGGCTTGAACTTGTAAATGGTGTATTGTACTGTAAACGACAAGAGGGTGCACAGATATGTTATCAGCTCACGCTACCAGAAGAGCTCAGGCCACTGCTCTTGAAGAGCCTGCATGACAACACTGGCCACATGGGCATTGAGCGTACCTTAGACCTTGTCAGGGTACGGTTCTATTGGCCAAAAATGTCAGGTGACGTAGAAAACAAAATCAAGACCTGCAATCGCTGCATATGACGTAAGTCCTTACCTGAAAAAGCCGCACCGCTTGTTAACATCACAGCTACAAGACCCCTTGAGCTTGTATGTATGGTCTTTCTCACAGTATAACCAAGTAACACCAAAGACATTCTAGTCATCACCAACCATTTTACTTTTTTTTTAAGTGTGCCATAGCAGTCCCCACTCCGAACCAAAAGGCCCGAAAAGTCGCTAAGTGCTTATGGGACCACTTCCTTGTCCATTATAGCATTTCTGAGACATCATAGCAATCAAGGTCCTACTTTGAGAGTTAGGTGTTTGAACTCATCAGTACCCAGAAAATAAGGACTACACCCTATAATCCAAGGGGGAACCCCGTTGAACGTTTCAACTGGACCCTTCATAACATGTTGGGAACCCTTGAAAATCAGAAAAAGAGTCAATGGCGTGATTATGTCAAGCCATTAGTACATGCCTATAACTGTACTAAGAATGAGGTGACTGGTTTTACCACCTACGAAATAATGTTTGGGCGACTGCCTAGGCTTCCAATCCACCTAGGCTTTGGCTTACCAGTCTACCACCAGCCAGGAACACATTCTCAATATGTCCAGAACCTGAAATCCCACCTCGAGAAAAGCAACCGATTTTCTGCAGAAAATGCAAAGGACAAAGCGGTCTGCTAAGCGGTCTTAAGGTTGATAAGCATGTTGTTGAGTCCACCCTGAGAGAAGGCGACAGGGTCTTGTTCAGAAATGTTTGCCTGAAGGGCAAGCATAAGCTAGTTGACAGGTGGGAGTCAGATGTATATGTTGTTGTGAGGCAGTGTAGAGACATGCCAGTATACGTTGTGAAACCTGAGACTGGAGAAGATCCGCAAAGAAATCTTCACCATGACCTTCTAAAGCCATTTGGTTTCCTTCCCATGACCCCTGTGGAAGGTGAAACCAGCAAGACATAGAAAGTTATGCGGCCAAAGACTCGACAACATCCAAAAGGCAACAGTTCAGATGAAACTGATGGGAACAAATCCCAATCTGACCCTGAGGAATGTTTTCATGATGGTTATGGGAACATAAGAGTAGAAACTCTACCTTTCAACCATACCTCTGAAACTATTGAACACCTTCCAGAAATAACTGAACCAGAACCTTCCACATTGACTGCAGTTGAGCAAGATCTTTTGGACATAGCCGAAGCTTTCCCTGAGGATACTCCAGTAGACACTATTGACTTGAACCTGAAGAAAGTAATTCACCTGATTTTGGAGAGAGTAACTCACCTGTCTCTAAAAGGAGAACCTTACCTGATATTGAGAAGAATCACTTACCTGTCAACCCTGAAAACCTACCAGGGGAGGGACAGGGCACTGTCCATTCTCTTACTCAAAGTACTCTGAGAAGAAATGAAAACATAGTTGAAACTGAAAGTGGAAGGGAACACCTCAGAAGATCCACCAGAGACAGTAAGGGCACCAGACGACTGACTTACCCTGACCTAGGGAATCCATTCGTTCAAATAGTCCAGTCTCTATTTCAGAGTTAGAGTGAAGTAATTACAGACTGAATGATCAACTTAATTGTTTGTGCAATATATGATGCTTTATACAGCATCATCAAAGTGTCAAATCGCAGACAGATCCTGATTGATTACTATTAATAGGTAAAATGGACACAATCCAGCTTACGACTGTAATGGATAAGATCTCGTGTAATACCCATTTTCTCTGAGTACTCCCATGTGACTGTCCATGTGACCAAAAGCCCCCTTAAGAAAATTACCATTAATGGTGATAATCAACACACATCCTTCAGGACTCCCAGGTGAACACTGGTTAGCCATCTACATAAACAAAATCGGCGTGGGTTGTTTTTTTGATAGCTTTGGTAATAAATCAGATGACCATCGTTTTCCGCAGAAAACCAAAACTTTCTAAACCGCAATTTTAGAGTGGTTCAGCATTCAGCAGTACAAGTCCAAGATTTTTCATTTTTCATCATTGTGTGTTTTTTCTCTATCACATGGTAAAGAGGTATGACTATGGCCATATGTTGAAGATGTATACTGTCGATTTTATTAAAAATGACAGGATGGTGTTGTCATAGCTCAGCCTGATCAGGACTCAGTTTCCCAAGAAGCAACACTCACCTCTCACGCACGCATGCACTCTCCATCCCCAGAGTTCTAATCAGTCACACCTGTCACTAATCACACACATACTCTCTCCACTAGTATTTAACAGTCATTCACTCAGAACTCTAGTTTGTTATGTCTCTTCTCGTTTTTCTCAACCTTAGTTTCTCGTCTATGACTACGCTCTCTGCCTATCCTAATTTGTTTTGTTTGCCTGATCGCCTGGCCTTTGCCTGTATTAAGACTACGTCTTTTGAACTTCCCTACATTCACGTTATCCACCTGACACCCGCTTCTGCTTCCGTGCCAACTGAGGTCCGTGACAAAATACTTCGCCTTCCAATGGAAGCAGCGGGAGATCCACGTTGACCACAAGCCATCGAAGGACATGGCCGGATGATTAGCGAACATGATCACCGGCTCACGAACCTGACTGCGCGAGATAACTTCGGCTAAACCAAGCCGCACCATTTGCCTACGGCGGTGACACCACGCTTACCTCCCACACCAGTGCCTGAAAAGTACAATGAAGATCCAACACGCTGCCGGGGTTTTCTATTGACCGGGAAAGCTGTCCTCTGGGCCACTGCGGAATGGGAACAGGAGGGGAACATCATAAACACATATGATCAGCTGACATCATGTTTCCGTACTGTCTTCGATCATTCTCCAGACAACAGGGCGACTGGGGAGGAATTATTGTCCTTGAACTAAGGATCATGTTGTGTGGCAGATTTCAGCTGACACAACTCACACATTGACTTAGCTATTCGCCTGGATCGTTTACTTTGGAGCCGGAGCTACCTATGCAGTAAGACGGAAGTAGCAGTATCAGGGATCCCTGTTGAACCCATGCAACTGGGTCAGACATGAGTGAGCATGCAGGAGAAAGAACAAAGGCGCCGTGAACATCGCTGTTTCTACTGCGGCGAGAAGAAACACTTCATGCAACAATGCCCTCGCAAACAGCGCTCTACCCGAGGGGGGAACTCAGATCCTAAACAGCATCAGCCAGGGGTGAGTTTAGACTCCACAGCCCAGGACTCATTTCAATCTGCTTTTGTATTGCCAGTCATGTTAGAATACTCAGGCGTATCCTGTATCCTAGAAGCGCTGATCGACTCCAGAGCGGCGGGGAATTTCATCGACCAAGAAACAATACAGCAGTACAACATCCCTGTTCGTCCTCTCATCACACCCCACCGTGTTCAAGCCATAGATGGAGCACCCATTGGAAAGGGTGTAATTATCCACTGCACAGAACCCGTTAACCTCAGTACCTGCGCTCTACATCATGAAAAGATTACCTTCCATGTTATTATAACTGACCGTCATCCAGTAGTCCTAGGTCTCCCTTGGCTCGAACATCACAATCCACAAATTTCATGGAATAAAAGGGAGATCAGACAATGGTCATCTCACTGCATCAACCACTGCCTCCAAAGTCCTGTTTTAACCCTAGCCACCATGTCCATAGAGAGCCCTAATATTACGGACACCGTGCAGATCTCCAGTGTTTACCACGACCTTATTTAAGCATTCAGTAAGGAGAAGGCTAGTGGACTACCTCCACATCGAGACTACAACTGTGCCATCGATTTGCTGCCAGGCACTACATCACCTTGTGGGAGAGTTCATCCTCTAACCCTAACTGAACAAAGGGCCATGGAGGATTGAGGAATATATTCAGGAAGCTTTGCATCAGGGTTACATATGACCACCCACTTCCCCAGCTTCAGTGCGGTTTTTCTTTGTGGAGAAGAAGGGAGGAGGGTTACGACCCTGCATAGACTATCGAAGTCTAAACCAGCGCTGCATCAAATACCGTTTCCCACTACCTCTAGTGCCCATTGCCCTGGAACAACTATGCACAGCTAAATTCTTCACTAAACTGGATTTGCGCAATGCCTACAACTTGATCTGGATTCAAGAAGGAGTTGAATGGAAGACGAGTTTTAGCACAACTTCAGGTCACTATGAGTACCAGGTCATGCTGTATGGGCTTTCTAATGCTCCCTCAGTATTCCAGTGTATAATTAACGACGTTCTACATGACATGCTAGGACGTCAGGTCATCACTTACATTGATGACATTCTAATATACTCCAACTCCAAGGAGAAACATATTCACCACATCCGCCAGATTCTACAAGAGTTACTCCGTCGTCAGTTGTATGTTAAAGCTGAAAAGTGCAAATTCCACAAGACTACCATTTCATTTCTGGGTTACATTATCAGCCCGGAAGGGATCTCCATGGACCAGGAAAAAGTCAAGGCAGTAGTAAACTGGCCTTCTCTCATGACCGTCAAAGAACTACAGAGGTTTCTAGGTTTTGCAAACTTCTACAGAAGATTCATTAGAAATTTAAGTTCCATCGCCAACCCCTTAACATCCTTATTAAAGGGGAAATCCAAGCGTTTGCCCTGGAACCAAGCTGCCCAAGCCACCCTCGATAAACTCAAGAAAGCCTTCACCACCGCCCCCATCATCAAGCATCAATACCCATCGAAACCATTCATAGTGGAGGTGGACACATCAGAGACCGGGGTAGGAGTCTTGTTATCTCAACATGTTGGAGAGAGGCCAAAGCTCCATCCAGTAGCATTCTTTTCGAAGAAGCTTTCCCCCACTGAGCGAAACTATGATGTGGGCAATCGAGAACTCTTGGCAGTCAAATTAACCCTTGAAGAGTGGCAGCACTGGTTGGAAGGAGCTACACATCCCTTCGTCATCTTCACCGACCATAAGAATCTGGAATATCTACGTACTGCAAAGAGACTCACACCTCGCCAGGCCCAATGGTCCCTGTTTTTTACCCGGTTCCAATTTACACTATCCTACAGACCCGGATCCAAGAACACAAAAACTGATGCCCTGTCTCGTCTAGACAACACAGAACATGTCAACGACCACGAGGAGTATATTCTCAACCCTTCATGTATCATCAATGTGCTAGAGTGGGTCCTGGATCAAGAACTAGAAGATATTCCCCAATCGCAAATTCCAGAAAACTGTCCCACAACAAACGATTTGTACCCAAAGAGTACAGACAAGAACTTATTATATGGGCTCACACGGTACTCGGTACAGGTAATCCAGGAGCACAGCACACACACCACCTCATAAGAGAGAAGTACTGGTGGCCCAATATGGAAGGAGATGTACACAAGGTGGTAACATCCTGTTCATCTTGCACACAGAGTAAGGTGCCTCGGACACTCCCAGCTGAAAAACTCAAGCCCCTACCCATACCTGAATGCCCATGGTCACACATATCTGTTGACTTTGTTACCAATTTACCACGATCCCAAGGACATTCCAAGGACAACCGTTCTTGTCACAGTGGACTGATTCTCCAAGTCCGTATGGTCCATTCCATTACCCGCACTCCCCACCACCTTTGACAGCCGAACCTCTGTTCCAACATGTTTTTAGGTACTTCGGCATTCCAGAGGACATTGTCTGTGACAGGGGTCCTCAGTTCACCTCCAGAGTATGGTCCAGCTTCATGACTAAGATGGGAGTTACAGTTAACCTCACCTCAGGATATCACCCAAGCCAACAGGCAAGTTGAACGAGTCAATCAGGAACTGGGACGATTTCTTCGTACCTTCAGTGTCTCTAATCCCGGATTGAGCAAGTTTCTGCCATGGGTCGAATCACCCAAAATTCACTAAGACATTCTGCTACGAATCTCACGCCTTTTCAATGAGTACTAGGATACCAACCGCCACTGTTCGTGCATGGAACACAACCGCCACTGAATCCCTGCCATTGATCGATGGTTTGAACGTAGTGACCACGTCTGGGCAGATACACACCAACGTCTGAAACAAGTGACAGACACATACAAACGCAAGACTGATCGTCACCGCAGTGACAATCCTAATTACCAACCAGGTGATAGAGTGTTGTTGTCCACCAAGGACTTAAAACAACCTCATAGCTGTAAAAAGCTAACTCCAAGATACACTGGACCATTCAAGGTCCTCAAACGAATCAATGAAGTAACATACAGTCTGGAACTTCCACGTCACAGCCGAGTCGCCCCCTCCTTTCACGTATCACGTCTCAAACCAGTTGTCAACCACCGAAGTGCCCTCTGAGACTAATAATAATAATAATAATAATATAATAATAATAATAATAATAATATACCCAGCAATACAGATAATAACAAGGTCATAAACATTAGAAAACATTAGAGGCCATCTGAATAATTTGAATGTGCTCTGCAGTATTTTCTGTTTTTTTACGCTTCTTAGATGAGATGCTTATAGGCGAAGTCGATTTGGTTTTGGAAGAGTTAATTGCGTGTCTGACATAATGGTTGAGTATGGTA
Source organism: Ameiurus melas (assembly GCA_012411365.1). Lineage (NCBI taxonomy): Eukaryota > Metazoa > Chordata > Actinopteri > Siluriformes > Ictaluridae > Ameiurus > Ameiurus melas. Next base: position 221,299 of record JAAGNN010000033.1, read on the forward strand.
TGTTTATAGTAGCAAAAGCCTCCAGATATTCGAACCAGCTGACAGGTCTTCGGGCATCAGAAATCTTTTGCAGAGCCATGATGCCTTTAACTAAATCGAGCATGTGTGAACCAGGGATTTTTCTACCTTTAAACACAAACTACCCCGAATCACCCCAATATGTGACATCTTTCATTTTAGATATTTTATCTAAAATCTAGGAAGCATTTTTACACTCCTCTATGGAAGATTCTTTAAAATATTGACCACTACGTTATTTAAATCGTTATGGGGGTTTACGCCAGGTGGTGCAGATGGCTTTTATTTTTCAGTGTGATTAGTCTGCGGAACTGTTAATGTTAATGTGCTATTTTCCTTGTCTAGTGAGTGTTAAAAAGCACTTGTGTACAGTTTTGCCTTTTCATAATTGTCCAAGTCAGATCGGTGCAAAATATTTCTTATAGCTATGTCCAAATTATTCTCCACATCCTGCTGAATAGAATTGCGGGGGGTTCCGGTCTTTACTTTATCCAGCTGATACTGCGGAACTAACAACATCTTTTCTGCATACTACATCCCTGTTATCTAGAACCAATCAGGCTGGAGATGAAAGGAATAGCGACGCTTAAGGGTGGTAGAAGAAAACCCACCTGTTGGTTTTATACGTCTTCTTATCTGCAACAAATTTGATCACGCTTTTCTTTTCTTTTTCTCAGTTTCTGGTATTGTGATGTGAGCCGATATTACCATAGAGAACATTAAGAGCTACTTCACACAATGTCGCAATGAGTTTGTCTGTGGCAGTTTGTAAAATAATCCATCTTTGTTTGGGTGTTGCTTTTAATATTTTTAAAAGTGGCAGGTTTCTAAAAGTCTGGTCGGCATTTTCGCCATCTTCTTTCTGGAGATATACCAAAGGATGTGGTGCAAAAAAATCTGTACTGAGCCGATAGTGTTTGGGTGTTTTTGTTTTTATAATCAATCACTAGATACCTGAAAGGTTTGCTGGTTGCGTCCTGGTAACACTCCATAAAAAATTTTGTGTTGCCGGGATACATTTGTCTTCCTAGAACACTGGCCTGATTGGTGTCTCTTGGGTTTTTAAACAACATCAGATAATTTGTGTTTAAGATGATGGTCCTGCTGGATTTCCCTTGGCAAAATAAATTCTGCACAATATAACTAGCACTAAGATTACTATGATGTTCATACTGGGTGAACTTTTTTTTTCCAACTCGCTGACCTCTTTCATCAGATCATCAAGGATCAACAAATTAGTTTCGTTGGAAACAGAGCATCATCTTTCAGAGTCTGTGGTAATCCTTCAGCAAATTTTATTCTGTACATTTTGAACAATTCCTCATTGTTGCCAACAATCATAAATATACACAATATAATTTTTATATAAATCAACTGTACAGCATTTTGCAACAATATATATTATTTATTTATTTATTTATTTATTTATTTATTTATTTTTTTTTTTTTTACAAAATATGACTTCCCGAGATTGAAGGGATGTTTAATCACACATGAAAATGGGTGTTGTAATCTGAAATCAAAACCATCTCTGTCTCGCACACCCCTATCTCCAAAAAGATTGTCAGAAGCCATATGGGAGCATTGTAAAATCAGGGAGCTGCACAGGTGTTGTTGTACACCTTAAATTTTTTAACGACTCACCTTTCTGAAGTTTTACACAAAAATAGTGCTTAGAAATAAGTAAATATACAGATTGTCCCCAAAGTCTCCATACATAGGGCAAAGTAACACTTTTAGCAAAATGTCTTCCAACATTTTTATAGCCTTTAAGAATGCCTCTGACAAAAGAAGAATGTATTGAAATCATTCTCATGGTTGGATTGGGAAGCTGTTGCTTTAACAAGAAACATGGCAAGCACATCACACACGACACTGTCGTCAAACTTACTAACAAATTCAAAAACTAGAAGTGTTGCAGACCACAAGAGAATTGGACATCCACAAACATCTACTGATGAAGGCACGGCCAACGGGGAGCTGGCAAATAATAGTCCCCTGTGTAAGTTGACTTTTGGGATACCCTTTATATTAATACTCTGCTTATTGGAGGTAAAAACTATATGGCTCAATACCACACAATATTATAATTGTCAGATTGAAAGTTCCAAGATCTAAATACATGCAAATGCAATCTTTTAATTAGATTTCAGCCACCAAGCCTTTTTAGCGTTCCACTTGAATGGAATTTGTTCACATTTGACATATAGGAAACATGTGCTGAGTCGAAGGTGACCATGATACAGCAGCGCTTTCCATCTTTTTTCCATCTTAATATATTCTCTTGAGACTTTTGTTTGCATTTATCAGACTTCACTGGCCTGAGAAATTCCGCACATTTAGGAATTCTCAGGAGATTCTTCTGTAATTCAGATTGCTGTGAGAATGTTGGGGACCACCATTTTTCTGTCTCTCTCACATGCACGCACACATTTTTATTTTTATTTTTGGAAGTAAGCCCAGGAAAACATCTGTCACTTTAGCTTCCCACAGTTGAGGAAAGGGATTTGTCTCAGTGCCGGGTGTCTGTGTATCCGGATCATGGTGTACGAATCTGCTGTCACTGCTTTGAGTACCTGGACAGCATTAAACTTATGATAGGAGACACAAGCTCTGCACTTTATGGACTATGGATAGTGCACAAATAATATACATGCAAAGCATTTAGTCAAAGTGCAGATAAAGAGTGTGTCTTAATGCAAGCTGGGGTTTGGGGGTAGGGTGGGGGGTGGGGGTGTGGGAGTATAAATAAATGATGATGTGCTAAACATTGATCAATAACCCAATGAAATCTGTTATACAGCAGTGTGATTATGGTATAGGGCTGACTGTAAATCCCATGATTGGCCAGTAGAGGTCAGTAGAGAACATAACATCGTCAAAGAACAATCTAGAAGCTGATGACATCAACACCAGAAGCCGGTAGACACAGAACCCCACACTGTCTGATTATTACTTTATTTTACTTTATTTTTTTATTTTAAATAAATCATACTAAGAATTAAGGGAAGCAATATGAGGTAAATTATAAAATATATATAATATATATATATAAACGTATTGACTTTATGTGGAATAAAGTGCAGATGTGTGCAATTGTATTGACATTTAATTGAGGTGTTTGCAGTGAAAAAGCTAATATAATTTATAATAACAATATTTATATTATGGGATATGCAGTGTATAATAATAGGAATGTATGGGGGTTGTGTGTTGTGCAAACATAATTTACCTGATTGTATGAATTGTAATTGATATATTTATATACTTATATTATTTATGTATATTGTATTACATTTTATTATGATTTCTACATTTTAGATACAAATTAAGCACCTGAAGCTGTCATAAATTAATTTTTTCATTATTATTCTTATTATTCTTATTATTCTTCTTCTTCTTCTTATTATTATTATTATTATTATTATTATTATTATTATTATTATTATTATTATTATTATTATTATCTGCTTCATGCCCAGTGTTCCTTGGACTTCTCTTTATCCACTGATCAAGAAGTGGGTACTAATGATGATGATGATGATGATGATGATTATCCCTCTATCCATTTTCTGTACTGCTTATCGTACACACGGTCATGGGGAGCCTGGAGCCTATCCCAGAGGGTGGGGGATGAGGTGGCAACCTATTGCAGGGCACAGTAGCACACACATTGACATGCTATGGACAATTTGAAAGCACCGATCAGCCTCCAATGCATGTCTTTGGACTGGGAGAGGAAAGCAGAGTACCCAGAGGAAACCATCAAAGTACAGGGGGAACATGCAACTTCACACATGCAGGGTGAAGGCAGGAATTGAACCTTCAACCCTGGAAGTGGGAGGCAAACATCACAACCAAAAGCAACCACCCCCCTATTCTTCCTTCTTTCTTTCTTTTTTTTTTTTTTTTTTTTTTTTTTTCTTTCTTTTTTTTTTTTTTTTTTTTCTTTTTTTTTTTTCTTTTTTTTTTTTTTTTTTTTCTTTTTTTCTTTCTTTCCTAACAAAAAAGCAACAAGGCCCCCTATTCTTCCTTCTTTCTTTCTTTTCTTTCTTTCTTTTTTTCTTTTTTTTTTTTTTTTTTTTTTTTTTTTTTTTTTTTTTTTTTTTTTTTTTTTTTTTTTTTTTTTTCCTCTTTTTCTTCTTCTTTCTTTCTTTCTTCTTTCTTTCTTTCTTTCTCTTTTTTTTTTTTTTTTTTTTTTTTCCTTTTTTTTTTTTTTTTTTTTTTTTTTTTCTTTTTTTTTTTTTATTTTTCTTTCCCCTTCTTCTTTTTTCTTCATCATCTTAATTATTATAATAATAAAAATTAATAATAAAAAAAAACAACTAAAAAAATAATATTAAAAAAATATTCTTTTTTTTTTTTCTTTTTTTCTTTTTTTTTTACTTTCTTTTTTTTTTTTTTTTTTTTTTTTTTTTTTTTTTTTTTTTTTTTTTTTTTCTTTTTTTTCTTTTTTTTTTTTTTTTTCTTAAACAACTGGATAGATTTCTTTTTGCTAGACACCACTAGGTGGTATGTGTTAACGTTTTTGACAATTTCTACTGACAAATAGACGTACTACACTTTCTTTCGTTCTTTCTTTCTTTCTTTTAAAAAAATTATTTGCACATATGGACAATTTAAATATATAATCAGTTCTAAGAAAAAAAAAGAGAAAAAAACTGAATGTTTGAGTCCATGATACTAGGTCTACTCTGCTGGGTTCTGGTCCTGTTACGCTGTCATGTGTGCCTCCATCTTCACTTCCCCATTGTGACATTCCTGTTTCTGTGCCTGGTGGCAGCTTAGCAACTGTTGCTTTCACACTAAACTCCAATTTTTAATTTTGGATAAAGAGGCAAAGACATTGAGATGCTTATATGTTATGCTTGCAGAGGCCTGGAATCAAACCAGGAACTTTTCTATGTAGTTTGCTTATGTACAGATTAAAATCAGTGGATCATACTATCCCCACACAACACACAACACTTTTTTTTTAATGTGTGGGGTTTAATAAAAAAAAAATACAAACAACACAACTCCTTTTTTTTTTATAAAAAAAAAAAAAAAAAAAAAAGAAAAAAGAAATTTTTTTGTGGGGGGGGGTTGTTATGTTGGGGTTTTTTGAAAAAAGTTTTATCATTTTTTTTTGTTTTTGTGGGGGTTCTTCTATTAATAAAATTAAAAAAAAAAAAAAAAAAAAAAAAAAAAAAAGAAGTAAGGTTGTGGTTTAAAAAAAATTTTTCTTTATTTTTAAATTTAAATTTTAATTTGTAAAAACTTTTAAAAAAAAAAAAAAAAAAAAAAAAAAAAAGCCGTGCAGGTGAAGATGTAAGAGCCAAGCTTAACCCTTTCATGCATAGTGGTCACTACAGCGGACAGCTATTCAAAAGCCATTTTCTGGCTATTGCAAGGATTTTAATAGAATAACTATTAAACTACTAATTAAACTAACAATTAAACTAACCACTGGAGTGGACTCTTTAATAAATGTTTGATAAATATATGTGAAAGTAAAATATAAGTAATTTTTTATGCCTAAAGAAGAGTAAAAACACACAGGGAAAAAAATCATGCATAATAAAGGGTTAAGATTTCTACTTTGGCTATCTGAAAATCATCATTAAATCATATCTTAAAATCCTATCTTAAATCATATATTCACTACATCTACTTTGTTGTTACACTATGCAGATGTACAGTTAGAGATTACAGCTCATTTTTTTCTGTATATAATTTATATATCTGTTTATCAGTGGCAGTTTCTGACCCCAGGGCTGCTGTTGGCTGGATATTTGAGGTTGCGTTTGATTGTTTCTTAACCCATCAGTGAAGCTGAGGTGGAAAATCCCCAACAATGCTAAACAACCTGCTACACTCGTACCTGTATCACCCACTCAACCATGTCAGTGACACACACTGCCCTCCTGAGAATGCTCCACTGCCAAAATGTCTGGAAATGGTGGTCCCTGTTTATTGATACAAATTTAAAAAACTAAAAACTCAAAGTGTATGTTGGGCCAGGGCTTCCCACACTTTTCCAGGGCAAGGCAGCCCAAATGGCATTAACATTTGACCGAGGCCCCCCTTTTGAAAGATGTCTTTAAAACACATTAAAAATACAGACTTCTGAATATATCCCCCTTTTTTATTTATTAATAATTACATCTTACATCTTTACATTACATTACATTAGGAATTGATTGTGTGTGTGTGTGTGTGTGTGTGTGTGTGTGTGTGGTTGTCTGTGAGAATTTTATTTGTCACAGCAAATTATTGAGGCCCCCAGGCGCCCTCTGGCGGCCCCACTTTGAAAACCACTGTGCTGGGTTATAGTTATAAGCATTCAGTGTTTCTAGTTCCTATATGTTTTGTTTGTTACTGTGCAAAAATTAATCTATTGTTTAACTTGTCTGCATTTCTTGCCTGTTAGACACACCAGCATACTCATACATTTGAATCAGTTCATAAATTGCTCTTCCTTTGTTGAAAAGGAAAACAAAAAAACATACCACAGCAGTAGTAACAGTTTAAAACATACTTTTAATCTCATTTAAACTTACAGCATTTTCTATTATAACATCTATTTATAAACATTAAATACAATGTCAACTATTTAGAACCATTAAATAAATTCTAAGGCATTTGATGCAGGTCTGATTCATTTGCAGGCCTTTTGAGTCACCAGACTCAATGATTTACTTCCATGATGAATGACACACTTTAGACTTAAGTCTTGCTCAGGCAGCCACTGTTGGTGTACTGTTCAGGACTTCAGGAGTATAAACAACATGAAGGTTAGTTGAAAGAATTATGTACAAAATGACATGATGGTTCATACATCCTAAAAATAGACTAAATATTTAGGATGTATAATTTAGATGTTATATTTAGGATATACTGTATCACTTCAAAGCATGCAATGGTTGGTACATTGACTACATTATGTGGATTCATTTGGCAGACACCTTCAAAATCACACTAAGTAAAGCAGAATTCAATGCAAACATCTAGTTGATCAACTAAATGTTACAGTAAATGCTTTCTGCATTACAAAGTCTTCAACTTTTTAAATGTATTTATTTATTTATTTATTTACCTGAGTCAGTCCTTCATTCTGACATGATGCATTTCACAAAAGCTAAGAAAGAAAATGAAAATGCATTTAGAAAAAAAAAACAACATGCTGCTTGGTTAGAAGGTTTCCACTGATGACATTTGAACTGTGAAACATAAGACTACCTTCACAGTTGATGAAGCCATCTGATTCTTCCTGTCCTGCAAAAATGCGGTCCACTTCACTCACAGTTAACTTTTCAACTGGCACAGGAAATTACAATGGAAACATGCAGTATATATAATGTACAGTATATGTGAAATGTAGGGTTATACTATTTTGCACCTGGATGTCTATTACAATAGAGGCCAGAGTATGAGTCCTCTACGAAGACTGGTTATTATTACAACAATTATCCAAATCTAAGGTAAATTTGTAAATTTCTTAAACTTTCCTTAGCAATATGAACATTTATTGACTGAAAGCAGTAGCATTGATAACATAAGAAATAGCAGGACAAATTAAAGTCGATTTACATTAACATTGTTTTCACAAGGTATATGTATTACCATAGAAATATGGAAAGAAATACTCTATTATGATGGAAATTAACTGTGTTTGAACAGGATATTGAAATAGATGTCAATATCTAATATTTAACAAACAAATTGGATTTAATCTTTTTTTAATATTGTTTTCTTAAAATAATGTCTTATAATATATATATTTATTTTTCTTAATATAATGTCTTATAATAGAAATATGCTGAGTAAGTGATATAAACAATATTTGCTTTTGATAAATAACCTTTGGATTCTGTTGTAACAGTGCAAATGTAAAAGGTATAAAAAATGAAAATCTATAATAAATAAAATGTAAAATGTCTAAAACGTGTTAAATCTATAATACAACAGCAATAGTGTTCTACAGATGTTACATAGTAAAGTTCAGTACCAAGTGTGAGAAGCATTTGGTGGAGTTCAACACACATGATTGTGCCATTGCCTTCCTTGTCAAGGACAAGTAGTGCCTCCACAAAGTCCTCATATTTGCCAGTTTTTGAAGACTTTGAGATTTGCTGGAACATGCGAAGGAATGTCTCAAAGTTGATTAACTTATAGTTAAGCTCTGTAACACAGGAACACAACAAGGAGTTTAGAGAGCTTTGGAGAGCAAAGTCACACATTTTGCTTGCATCAGATTTTAATTAGTAACAAACAAGATCTTAATTTCTTCACGAGCATCCCTGATTTCGACGGTAGACATATTATTATAGGGGGGATTTGAATTTGGTTCAGGATGCCGTTCTTGACTGATCTTTGAGCAAACCGATTGTGGTAACCAATTCAGCTAAGATTCTCAATGGCCATTAGGGACAATTCCATCTTTGGCCAATAGAAGGCACCCTGATGGTCCTTGCAGAACTTCTTCCTCTGTTGTCTCCTTCCATTTCCTTTCTCAACCATGCTAATCTGTTTGTTATTAATTGATTAATTGTTTTATTTAAGTTCCCTGTTTTTCGCTCTTCATTTGCTGGAGCAGTAATCCAAGTTAGGGCACTGTTGTGTTTGGTTTTCATTTTGTTTTTGTTATTTCTCTGTGTTTTGATTATGTAGTGCTTTTTCTTAGGGTTTATTTTCTAGTTCCTAAGTTTCAGATATGCTGGTTCCTAGTGCGTCTTTCCTCGTGTTTGTTCCCCTGAACCTATTTCCCTGAACTTGTTTCCCTTGAACCTGTTCCCTGTGTCTGTCTTCAATAAAAGAAGTTCTGCATTTGTATCCGCCTCTATGGACTCACTTCATAACACTTTTGGTACGTTTGTTAGGCACCTGGGTTTGTCTGACCTCTGCAATCAAAATTTCCTACGGGTAAGGCCAGTCCCCCACCTGCGTGAAGTTGGCCCCCCACCCAACACAAAATGTCAGCAAAAAGTCTCAATCATTTGTGCCATAAAAGTTTGTGCTGCTTCAGTTCTGGAGATATTAAAAGAATATGTATTGGATATTCTGGGGTCACTCAGCCCCCTCACTCGCTCCAAATTCACCCCAAATAGTCTCAGTCGTTTGTGCTCTGTTTGTGCTGGTTTGTGCCGATAAAAGTTTCATTTGTGCTGCTTCCGTTTATAAAATATTAGACATTGAATTAGAGGAGTAAATCTCCTCGGTGTGAGCACCCTTTTAGAGTTGAATTCCCAAAGAATTTTTTCCAAGACAAATCATATCATTTTTTCAGTAAACAATTCTCTTTTCTTCATTCACTGGTCTCTCATGACTGAACTTTTCATTTATTTAGAAGGAAAATCATCTGCTACACTTTACTGCCACCACTAGGTGTAAGTGAGACTTCTGTTCAAGACGCTCTTGTGGAAATTAGTGATAAGTTAGTATAGGAAAAGTCGACATAGTTACTAAATCAAAATTCTGGCCAGTGTAAGTACAATGTTTTAACGCTGTCAGTTACAATATTATTAGTTAACTTCAATCATAAAGGTACAACATTCAAGAGAGCTAAGATTGTCAACGTTTAGTGAACAGAAAACTGCTAATATTAATATGGCAATGGAGCTATGAAATGCTAATTACAGCTGCACATGGTACCCATGTTAGTTTTTTTTAATATGTTGTGCACCTAGGGGTCAACGATTGAGACTATTTGGAATTTGGAGAATGGGGGGTCTGAATGACCACAGAATGACCTATTAATATTCTTTTAATGTCTCCAGAACCAAAGCAGCACAAACAAAACTTTTTACAGCACAAACGGAGCACAAATGATTGAGACTATTTTGCCGACATTTTGCGTTGGGTGAGGGGCCAACTTCACGCAGGTCTATCAGCACCTCCTTCTTCTTTTGGTGGATGGTGCATTTAAACAGTTTCTAAATTCACTTATTAGCTTATATATTTTTTAATATTGAGTTTGTCAGCATTCTGACCGTTTATTAAGAGTGATATATTCAACGGGCTTGATATGTTAGAAAGAGCAGACTGTTGTCTCATGCTTTCTTCAAGTTTAATTTGTTTACTTATTGGGTTATTAATTTTTTTCAAACTTACCCTCAGGGTTTGATGTCCCACCACTTGAAAAATTTCTGCATTGGTAGGGTTCAGACCCAAAGCCCTTATCACATCTCCACACTGACCAAGTGAGATTTCACCCTTGGGTGACTTAATGAACATTGAGAAGGTATCTCGGATGTCTGCAGGGGTGTAGTACAAGGAAAAGATGGACAAAATATTAGAAACTAAGTCCAGTATGTACAGTGAGGGAAAAAATTATTGGATCGCCTGCTGATTTTGTACATTTGCCCACTAACAAAGAAATGACCAGTCTATAATTTTAATGGTAGATTTATTTGAACAGTTAGAGACAGAATAACAACAATAAAATCCAGAAAAACATGCACATGTTTCCACCTCCATGTTTGATGGTGCGGATGGTGTTCTTGAAAGTGTTCCACAACACTTTCACCCAGTTGTCCTCTGGTGGTCAGATGAGACCAAAATGGAGCTCTTTGGCATCAACTTAACTCGCCGTGTTTGGAGGAGGAGGAATGCTGCCTATGACCCCAAGAACACCCTCCACACCATCAAACATGGAGGTGGAAACATTATGCTTTGGGGTGTTTTTCTGCTAAGGGGACAGGACAACTTCACCACATCAAAGGGACGATGGACGGGGCCATGTACCATCAAATCTTGGATGAGAACCTCCTTCCCTCAGCCAGGGCATTGAAAATTAAAAGTAATTACTAAGTCATTACCAAGTACTAAGTCATGTTTTGCAGAGGGGTCAAATACTTATTTCTCTCATTAAAATGCAAATCAATATATAACATTTTTGACATGCGTTTTTCTGGATTTTTTGTTGTTATTCTGTCTCTCACTGTTCAAATAAATCTACCATTGAAATTATAGACTGATCATTTCTTTGTCAGTGGGCAAATGTACAAAATCAGCAGGGGATCAAATACTTTTTTCCCTCACTGTATAATCTATGGTGTCAGATCAAGATCTCAATTAAGTATTTTACAAAATACATTCATATGGGCAGACTTCTTTTCACACATTTGTTTACCTTCAATTTTCTCACTGCTGAAGTCATTCTGCAAACAAGGAGTGAGAATCATGTTACAAGACTACCACTTCCACAAATGGGTTTAGTGACAGACAAGCTAAAATTCCGCATCATCACTCATCTCATAATTATCTTGAAATGCAATACTAACACATACCAGTTATAAGATCTTACTATTATAATGCAGATGTTGGTTTCCAGGAAGGTCACAGTGTGGCAGCTGTTGGGTCACACATTCCCCAGTCTGGCACTAACATTAACTCTCTCATTGTGCTATTTTGGATATTATTTTGGACAATATTTTGGATGCCATGCCACCTACCCCTGGGTTTATGGAGGCTAAATTGAAAACAATGAGCTGCAAATATCAAATGGCAGACCTGAAATAGGAGGAATAAGCTCCATGAATATGCCAATTGAGATCGACCATCATTCATGACAATATACTCCAGTAATAATGTGCCACATAGTGTGCATGCTCAGGCAACTTCTATTACCTTTAGAAAGTTAAGAGCCTCTCGACAGCCAGAATTTATAGACTGAACTTGAGATATAGTCTGGCATAACATCTAATTAACACTGACTAACACTTTTATTGTAATAGATTTTTGACATTTTTAAATGATGTCTTCATTTATCTTCATGCAGCTATTTTTTTTATAGTAAATTATGTTGAGAAACATGAACAAATAAGCCACATACATTAATTTGTTTGTTTATCATCAATAACCTTATTATCCTGGTCAGGGTCATGGTAAATTTCAGCCCAGATGGGATGTTAGGCACCACACACAAACACACACACTTTAGTGTGGCCAGTTCACCTACCAGCAGTTTTTGGCATGACATAAGGAGAACATGCAAAAATTCACAAAGTCAGTAGCACAAAGTTAGAATGGAATCCAGGACCATAGGATGTGAGATGGCAATGCTACCCAATGTGCCACCGTGTTTCCGAGTAATATGCTTATGTACCTTTTTCAGTGTACACTGTATCATGAATGAATGGAAAATAAAAAGTAGTGCAAGGAGAAATTTTTCATATCAAAAGAATATAATAGCATGTCACTCAAGATCACCTCATGCTAAGTCAAATAACTGATAGCACTGGTACACATGGGCTACAATAAGCCACGATAAGCTAAAATATATGGTTAAATGTTACGTTATATATGTATTTTTCAGCTATACATGACAAATTTAGATTTTCTTAATTCATAATTAAGAAAAATAATAATAATTCACAGCAATTAATGAACTTACCATGGCTGTAGAAGAGGCCTTTTTTGAAGCCATGGTTGTGTGATTACCAGAGATGAAACAGGAACTTAGATGGTCTAAGTAATTAGTGTTTATATACTCTACTTCCCCTCCTCTCACAACAATGGCAGGTGGCCAAAGGCTTGCAATATTGCACACAGTTCTAAAACAGGAAAGAACAGGGATCCCCATGGGTATCCTAAGCTTTGCAGGACTCCTCCCTTAACAGGTTGTTATCTCTATGTGTAATTTTTTTTACTCTAAAGTTTTTTCCCTTGCTTCTTCACAACATAACTGGGTTGGATAAATTTTTGGATACTGTTGATGGACACATGGACAAATATTGCCTACTGTCTCACCAAATTGAAAGCGTGATAACAACAGAAGGAAAGACCATTAACAGGGAAGGAATCCTTTAAGATGCTTGCTTGTAATAGACACTTTTTAATCCCCCACACATGGTAAACAGCCCCCATCTCCCAAAACCTAAAACCTTTATTATCAAGTGGACTAGATTTTGCCAGCATTTTGACCTTTAACTGAATGTAAAGTATTGCTGGCTTGATATGTCAGAAGGAATACACTGTTCCTTCTCATTTGATAGGTCAGAAAGAATACAGTGTTCCTTCTCATTCTCTTATTCATCTCATACTTTGGACCATCTTAACTTTAGACCATCACAGATGGTGGAAGGAGTCCCAGTAAATGAAGATTCATTCTTGCAATTCATTTCTACTGCTAACAAAAATCCAAAGTCTAAACCAAAGCATGATTAGGATTTCATTAGGAGAACGTACTTCTTGAATATAAGGATTCAACAAGTGTTGCAAAGTGACACAAAAATAGACTCACACTTGTGCACAAACACTAATAAAACACAAATCTTTATCATTATTTATACTAACCTTGGTATTGCTGTATTTGTCTACATCTAACACCTACCTTAACCTTTCTAAGAAAAAACAATTTCCTACTCATTCTCCAGAAAGAGCATAAACTAAAGCACAGAAGAGGCAACCCTCCCCAAATAACCGTCATAACACATATCTGAGCAAAGAAAAGTATGCACTCCAGCAGAGGAACTTGATCAGTGAGAAGTTGTCCAAGCCATGCCATTTTCCCCCAGGAGTGTAGAAAGAGTGTGTTCTATATAGTATGCATGTTATGCATGATCTTTTGGGGCTGGACTCAGTGAATAGAGGGGAGAAGTCTCCTTAGTGTGCAGGTTTCCTCCTAATGACTGATGCACTTGTGAATTTGAATGATGGAACTAATAATGCTCATCAGGTTTTAGTAATACAAATCCTAAATTGACCAAATAAAATCAATTAACCAATAAGACGTGAAGTGAAGAGACTGAAACGGTTGTGTTGATAATTGTTTATACAATATTGTCATGTGAAAAATAAGGACACCCCATGGAAATTGTTGGCTTTTTTGAAACATTTGGACAAGCAAACATTTGGTCATTTTTGAAACAGTGCCTATTAATGAAGTTGATATACTTGAACAAACCCACAAGGAAAATTAGCTTTTCAATCATTTATTCAACAGCAGTATCAATAGATGTGATATTCCTCTGTGGAAAAAGTAAGTACACCCTTGGCCTCAGAAGCCAGCATTGCCACATTTATCAGAACTTCTTATAGGCATTTTGCATAATTGTCCCCAGGCTTGCTGGCATTAATGACCACTCTTGCATGAAATATGTTTTCAGTTGCAAGATGTTTAAGGGGTTTTCTTGCATATACTGCCTGTTTCAAATCCCCCAATGGGATTCAAATCCAGGCTTTGACTAGGCCATTCCATAACCCTTAATTTCTTCTTTTTGAGACATAATAATATATATACAATATATATATATATATATAATATATACAAAATATATAACAAATAAACTTTATTTTATAAAGCCGCTTTAAAGCAGCTTCTCAAAGCACTGAACATAAAATGACAGTTCACAGAAAAATAAAACAAATAAAAGTTAATAAGAACCAAAACAACAACATTAATAATAAAAAAATAAATATAACACAATCTAAAAAGACATCAGCAGTCGAATGAAAGTTTAAAAAAGTGTGTCTTGATAAGAGCTTGAAAAATGCCAAAAGTCTGGGCTTCCCTAAGTTCAGGGGGAAGAGATTTCCAAAGTGATGGAGCGTAGACAGAAAAGGCCCTGTCACGCATAGATTTTAGGTGTGTTTGTGGAACAGTTAACAGATTACACTGTGAGGAGCGCAGTGTGCGATTTGGGTTGTAAGGGATTTATAAGCCAGATAAGTATTGTGGAGCCAATCCATGTAATGCCTTGTATGTCAAAATCATGATCTTGAAATCGACACAGAACCTAACCGGGAGCCAGTGTAAGGACTTCAAAACAGGAGTAATATGGTCACATTTCCTGGTTCCTGTCAGGATCCGGGCAGCAAGGTTCTGAACATACTGCAATTTGTTTAATGCTGTTTTAGAAACTTGGGCTAAAACGGCATTACAGTAATCCAGCCGTGTGACAACAAATGAATTAATCAACTTTTCAGCGACAGATAAGTTAAGCATTGGGCATAGTCTGGCCATATTTCTGAGAAGAAAAAAGGATGCCTTCACAGTGCCCTGAACAAAAAAAATCAAAAGTGAGGCTAGTGTCAAAAATTACACCAAGGTTCCTCATCCTACTTTGGGTCTCTAAAACAGAACCATCAACAAATAGAGACAGTGGAGCCACTTTGTGAATTTGGTGGCGGGAAGCTATAAGCATGACCACAGTTTTCCCGCTGTTCAGGCACAGAAAGTTATTGTTCATCCATGATTTTATCTCAGAAATACAGTCAGAAAGATAACAAGCATCAATGTTTTCACCATATTTAGAGTGAATGTAGATTTGGGTATCGTCAGCATAAAAGTAATAATGGAGGACAAGCGATCAAAGCAGATGCGCAAGTGGAGATAGATAGATATTGAAGAGTAGAGTGCCTAGAACTGAACCCTGAGGAACACCAGTGAGCACCGAGCAAGTGTCAGACTTAAAGCCACACATAGAAATAAACTGGGAACAGTCAGTAAAATAGGATTTAAACCAGTTTAAAATTTTCCTGGACACACCAAAAAACACTTTCAAGGCGGGTAAGTAAAAGACCATGATCCACAGTATCGAAGGCGGCACTAAGGTCAAGAAGAATAACAAGTGAGGTAGCTCCAGAATCAGAGGCCATCAACAAGTAATTGGTAACTTTGACTAACGCCGTTTCAGTGCTGTGAAATGTATAAAAACCTGATTGAAGGGGTTCAAAGAGGTTATTGGTTGTCAGATGAGTACAGAGTTGAGAGGCAACAACAAGTATTTTTGCCCAAAACGGAAGATATGAGATAGAAAAAAATATTAAAAAAAAAAAAAAAAAAAAAAATTTTTTTGGTGTAGGGGGGGAAAAAAAGAGGAGGTGAGAAGGGCTGGAAGGAGGCAAGTGGGAGGGGATTAAGGTGAAAGGGGGGGAAAAGAAGGAGAAAAAAAAAAAAAAAAGGATAAAAAAAAAAGAGAAAGGGAGTTGAAAAAAAAAGGGAAGGGGTTTGTTGGTGGGTTGGTTTTGAGGTGAGCGAAAAAAAAAAAAAAAGTAAGAAAAAAAAGAAAAAAGAACGAAGACAGAGGCAAAAAAAAAAAAGAAGTTAGAAAAATAAGGATTAAAAAAAATTTATTTAGATAAAAAAAAAAAAAAAAAAAAAAAAAAAAAAATAAAAAAAAAGAATAAGAGAGCTGGAAAAAAAAAGGCAAAGAGGAAAAAAAAAAAAAATTAATTGTTTGGTTTGTGGTTATGAATATTTTAGTTTTTTTTTTTAAAATAATAAAAAAAAGGTGGGAGTTTTGTGGAGTAGAGGATGATAATACAAGAGAAGGTTAGGTTTGGGTGTTTTTGTTTTTTTTGTTGTGTTGTTTTTGTTATTTTTGCTTTTTTGACCCAAGTTTTGTGGTTGCGCAAATGGTAGGATAAGGTAGGAAAAAGAGAAGAGATGTGATGTGAGAATTGTAAGAGTTAAAAAAATAAAAAAGTAAAAAAGAAGAAGAAAAAAATGTGGGAGCGGGTTGTGGGGGAGAAAATGTTGGAAGAAAATGAGATAATATGAAAAAAAGAAGAAAAGGGAAGAAATTTTTGTAGTAAGATGTTTGAAAATTAAAAATGGTGTTTGTAAAGGTGAAAAGAATGATTGAAAAATAAAAATAAAGATAAAAAAAAAAACTAAATAAAAAAAAAATAAATAAAAAAAAATAAAAAAAAAAAAAAAAATAAAAAAAACCAAAGAAAAAAAATAAAAATTTTTTAGAGTGGGTTTTTATAAAAAAAATGAAATTAAAAAAAAAAAAAAAAAAAAAAAAAAATAATTAAATGCCTAAAAAATTTTAAAAATAAAAATAAATTTTTTATTTTTCAAATAAATATTTATTAACTTTCTAAACAAAAAATAAAAACAAACCAAACACAAAAACTGCATGTGCCTTAGCCATGGGTGGTTTATAGACTGTAGCAATGATGGTGGATGCAGGAGCAGAAATACTCAAGACCAAGCATTCAAATGATGAAAACTGGGGAACAGACACAGAGCTTGTGTTGAACTTCAACATGACTTGGTGGATTTGCTAAGGTGCTTATAATCATTATTCTGTTGAAAGGTCCACTGCATCTTCAACTTTCAGACAGATGGCCTCACATTATTTTCAAGCACTCTTTGATATGATGCAGAATTCCAAGTTGAATTAATGAATGCAAGCTGTCCAGTCCCCGAGGCAACAAAGCAACCCCAAACCATAACATTTCCACCACCATGCTTCACAGTTGGTATGAGGTGCAAAAAAGAAAGTTCATTTTATTTATTGAACTGTGTTTCTAAAAGCTGTGGAATTGGTTAATTTGGAGACTGTCTAACTGAGAAATCATCAGAGAAGGCAGGCAATGTGGGAAAAAAAAAACATTTATATTGGGAAAAAATGGGGGACAAAACCTAGATTTTGAAATGTATAATGGCTTCTAGATCCATGTTACTGACATATTTCAACAAGAATATAAAGATAAATAAAAAATGAAATACAGTCTATTGCTTTCTGCTACAAAAAATCCAAATGTAACATTATGGAAATACTTTGGTTTGCATTCAAACAAATATAAAGAATTTGGACGAAATTAGGAATCAGTGGTTACTGATTTTTTATTATGTTGTTCCTGAGCAGTAAAATCCAAACGTTTACTTGTGTATAATGCATTTTAGTGAGGACAGCTTCCTGAACCTGGGTGAGTACACAGCATGCTACACACCAATGCTACTACTGAAAAGTTGTATGATTCCAACTTTGCTCTGACAATCTTGTGCTTCTGAATCAGAACCTGTAAGTATGTTTGATTATGTTATCTTTTAAAATGATTTTAGATTTTTCTCTTCTATTGAGTTTTGTGTTGTGGCACAGGGCTCAGTTGTAGACCTCTGCTAACATGCTAGCTAAAGTTTTGACATTCAGCTGTGGGAATTTTTACCTACAAACCTGCAGAGCAACACCTATTCCCCTGTCTGTATTTTGTGTCCTTTTTTCTGACGATTTCACAAGCCAAATTAAACCGTTATAACATCATATCTGAAAGGTAAGAGAGTTACAAAATAAAAACTTCCCACTGTGAAACATTCTGCTCAAGTCTCGCTTGCAAAGTTGGTTCCGATTGAGCTAATCGATCATCCACATTTCCTGAATCTGACTCGGACTCGAACTGATACAGTAAAAACCACAGCATTATAAAAGTCCTGTTAAATCTTTCACATTGACCATTACCCTCTGGATGATTTGGGGAGTCATACAAGTGTTTCAACAACTCTCCCTCAAAACTGTGCACCTGATCTGAGTGTATCCACCTGGCAAGAGCCCACATGTTCTCTGGGTCAGTCACCACCCCTCCAGCTGAGATCACGTGGCCCAGGTAACCAACCTCAGTTTAGAAGAAATGACACTTCAAATAATGAGTTTGAAGGTGACTCAATATCATTTCCAGCTACTCCAGGTGCTGCTGGAAGGTACCATAGAAAATTACAATATCATCTAAATATTACAAAAGAGCATGGAGGCTCTGATCCCCAAAAATATGTTGAGTTCAATGCTGGAAGCAACTCTGTGCATTACACAATCCAAAGGGTGTACGATTGAACTCAAACAATCCTAAAGGGGTGAAAATGCTTGTCAAAGAGGGACAGATAATCTGGGAAAAATCTATACTGGGGCTACTCCCTGTTTCAACAGACTGAATTAGTGCTATTGGCTCAGAATCATCCTGCTGGACATGAAACTGGACTGGATGAGTTCAGGAAGCGCATTGAACAATATATAGTTCCCCAAGTACAGTCTTTGGGCAAAGTCAATGGTCCTGACTCCCCACAGTAATAACTAACACCCTCACTACTCTACAGGTAACTGACAAGCAAGCAGATGACACAAGGAGGTCAACAGAAAACAAGTATTAAATACGGACCGCAAACCCTGATGGCAAGTTTCAGGAACAAGCTTCCAGCTGTACACTTGCACAGATGGACCCTTCTTAACCCAAAATACCATTTTCCATGGTGTGTTCATCTAAGTTTAGCATTCTCTGCCTGAAGTTGATGCACCAAGTTGATGAAGTTGTTCATCCAGTAACTAACAACCACATTGAGTCAAACAATTCAAGCACTGCCATTGTTCTACAGACAGGAAGTGACTCTTGTCGGCATGTGCAATAGCACCTCCAATCAACTTTGCAAGTTTTTAGAGATGGATCTTATTGGCCTGTTGATCTCTGTTGGCCCAGTAGTGTTTGTCACTTTGGTACCCACTTTTTCACTGCTGCCAGTGTTGACCTCATGGAGAAACTCAAGATGGTACTTCTCACTTCACATTTCTTGCACCTGGCTTTCAGTTTGCTGGTGGGTGTTCCTTTCCACATTTCCAACACCTCAGCAAGATGCTAATGGAGACATGAGACTGGGAAAAACCTTGTGCTGGCTATCCAATGGTCCCATCCTTTCTATACTATCTCATTCTATTCAATATGACCACTGTATATTGCAAGTTCCCTTCTCCAGCTGTCAATTTCAGTGGCTACTCAAGATGACGGGGATCCTGCTGAACTATAGAACTTGCTTGAAGTACCATGACTGAAGTTAGTAATAAAGTTAGAGAATTTAAAAGTTTGCAAGTATTATCCAGAGGCAACCTCCACAGGGTGTCTGGCCAGAACACTTGACTAAGTCATCATTGCCAATAAAGAAGTTTTGTTCACATCCACAATACAGATACAATCAAGCTTGTTTATGTTAAATGGCCCTTTCTGTGCATTTTTTGTGTGGTTTCTTTTGTGGATTATTTCACCAAATCGATCAAATAAGGGTGCACGTTTGCCTCACACCTCCAGGGTCTGGGGTTCGAGTCCTGCCGGGGCCATGTGTGTGCAGAGCTTGGATGTTCTCCCCGGGGGTTTCCTCTGGGAACTCCCCCAGTCCAAAGCCATGCATGGTAGGCTGATTGGTGTGTCTAAAGTGTCCGTAGTGTATGCATGGGTGTATGAGTGTGTGTGTGATTGTGCCCTGCGATGGACTGGGACTCTGTCCAGGGTGTACCCCGCTTTATGCCGAGTCCCGCCGGGGCCGTTTGTGTGGGGTTTGGATGTTCTCCCCGTACTGCCTGGGTTTACTCCGGTTTCCTCCTCCAGTCCAAAGACATACATTGCAGGCTGATTGGTATGTCTAAAGTGTGTGTGTATGTGATTGTGCCCTGCAATGGATTACCCCGCCTTGTGCCCGATGCTCCCTGGGATAGGTTCCCCTGTGACCCTGAGAAAGGAGTAAGTGGTAGAAGATGGATGGATGGATGGAAATTGCTGCTTAATATTATTCAGTTTATTTGTATAGCGCTTTTAACAATGGACATTTTCCCAAAGCAGCTGACAGTCTAGTCTGAAACTGAGCAAAGTTTACATGAAAAATTTGCCATGTAAAAAATTGTCATGCAAACCAGGAAGCACACAGCAGTACCAAACCCAAGACTACCTATAGGAGGTGGTCTGAGTTCACTTGCATTGGAATTGTGCCTCAATTTCCGTGAATGTGAACACAACTCATACTTGGGTCTGCACCTGTTCAGGAAATAAAGTAATTTGTGCATATGTTTTAGTCGATGATGACATAACTTGTTTCTACAACACACATGTACCATGAGTGGCAGGGGAACATTGTGTGTGACACAGAAGAGGTCCACTGTGGTGCAGAATATCTGCTGTATATAATAGCACCAAAATAATAACAATAAAAAAGTATGGCAGGTTATGTTCTCCATGCACGTGTTTTCCATGCGTAGTTGTGATGATGTAAGATGAACGCAAATGCACTGGGATTCGACAGAATCAAATGAGTCTGAAACCAGACCAACAACAGGAACAATTGCAATCGGATTCGGACCGCCGCAAAAATGCCCTATTTGATGACCATGAAATCATATATATATATATATATATATATATATATACAGTATCTCACAAAAGTGAGTACACCCCTCACATTTTTGTAAATATTTGATTATATTTGTGTTGAGTTATTTTGAAGGGACAGCAAATTTACACTGTTACACAAGCTGTACACTCACTACATTGTAGCTGTCAAGATTTCCCCTTTATGTCTGTATATATATATATATATATATATATATATATATATGCCATTTAAATAATTTATATTATTTAAATGGTGTATATATATACACCATTTACATATATTATGCCATTTATATATACGAGTTTGCTGACACAGACAGCCAAGTTCTGCTCTCTGTCTTTGAAGTTTTTGACTTAGGCTAAAAGGGTTGATTTTATCCTCAACACAAAACTAAAAGATTGGAGACGCCCACTTTGAAGATAAAACCAGAGTATTTACGTTTTGTAACATGTGAAAATACGCTGTTATATTTTTACTGTTTAATGTTTTACTGCAGAATCACTAAAAATCCACCATTAAATATTGTACATTCACACACACACACACACACACACACACACACACACACACACACACACACACACACACACACACAAACACACACACACACCTCACACACACACTCACTCCACTGTCCCTCCCCCTCTGCCAGAACTGGTCAGCAGCTCCATTTTGTGTCAGGGGAAAATAAACCATTTCAGGAGTAACAACACCGTGAGTATCTAAATCTAAAGCTATAATATATAAACACACATAAACACACTGAATGTACACCAGATGCAGAAGAGTGTTGTGGGTTTGTATTGAAGTTTGAATGTATACAGGTTGTTTTATGACTTGATACCGTGACTATTTCCTGTAAGTGAACTCTGTGCTGATACAGGGTTTGATTTAACACACTGATGTTGGAGTGAAGTAAACGTGTGTCCTGCTGTAATCTGGAGAAAGAGACATGACCTCCAACATGAGTGTGTCTGGAGAACAGGACTTAAAGAAAGACGAGAGGTGAGTTACTTTTACATTCACCAGCAATAAATACACACCGTCTCATGGGAACAGATCTGTATCTCTAAACACTCACTAGTTTACAGAGGAACTAAACTTTGGTTTAAGGTGTTTAATAGTTTAATAGCAGTAAATATATCACTGATCTGATCTAAGAACAGTTTAGAGAAATCATTCATTGAGAGAAGAGTAAAAAGGACTGTGTAATGTGGAGGAGAAGAGCAGTATAGCTTTGAGTCAGTGAACTCTACAGGCTTTAAGACCCAGCTGAGTCAGTTATCTGTGATTGGGACTCCTGACATCAGTATAATTCCTGAGGTATGGGGCGTGTTTCCTGTTTGAATAAGTGTGCAGACTGTAGCTTAATTAAAAAGATGGAATTATTGGTGTTTAATGATGAACACATTGTGTAACAGTGCTGAGACAGCAGAGTGTTAATTGTGGCTGATATTTCTGTTCTAATTACAGAATGATGGAGGGAAAGAGATCAGACTCTACAGAACCCAGCTGTGTGTCCATGAAGAGTGACCGGTCAATGGGACTTCCAATTGTCTTCAGAGACGGAGCCAGTTCTCCTGATGTGAGGTCAGTACAATGAGGTGTTGTACAGCAGTGTTCCACCTGATCAAACTCACTGGTCTCATCATGAAGCCCTTCATGATCTTTATCAGGTGTTGAAGCAGTAAAACACTAAAGTGTGCAGTGCTGCAGCTCTCGGACTGACAGTGAGGAAAATTGCTTTAAGAGTTCAGTTCAGCCTGCAGTCCTTGAGCTGGAGGGTCTGTGGTGCTACACAACAACATTTACACCTGGGACATTAATGACTAGATCACTATTTTATTCATAAACATGTTAGTGTCAGTGAGGAAACCCAGAAATCAGTGTATTGTGTTAAGAGGATAGTGTTAAATATCTGTCTCTGTATGTATTAGTGTGTTGTGCAGCTATGAATACATATAGTCTATATTACATCATGTGTTTCATTTGTTCACAGACCACAAAAGAAGAAATCAAACATCAGCAGAAATCAGCTGGACTCTATATTCAAGGTGTGTGTGTCTTTTTAATGTGTGTAATTTGTGTGTGAGTAGGTTGCAGGTTTTTTATTTAAGATAATGACGGTTCACAGGTTTATCGATGTGCAGCAGCATTATGGGTAATCAGACCAAATTTCAGTTGTAACTGTGGTAATAGAAAGAGACCCTTCTTCTTTTCATAAAATAAAAGCATCTCTCAATGTGTAACATTATAATATTTAGATGTGTTCCTGTGTGTTTCTAACCAGGAGCTGGAACACAAAGTCATCACTCTGATAAAGAATGAGCTGAAGAGGTTTAGGAAGCTCCTGAGCCCAGATTACCCAGCATGCACTGAGAGGGAGGTGGAGGATGAGGCGGATCTGCAGAGTGTCAGAGAGGGAGCGCTGAAGATCACACTGCACGTCCTGAAGAACATGAACCACACAGATCTCGCTAACACACTGCACAACAGTAAGAGTTCTGAGTCATGGCTTTATTCCATCAGGTTCACTTTAGAGAGAGGAAATAGTTTTAGACGTGAACACTTTTAGTTTGAAGTTTGAGTTTAGTATCATGTACCGGCTAGTATCATGGGCGGCTGTGGCGCAGTTGGTAGAGTGGGTTGTCCACTAATCATAGGGTTGGTGGTTCGATTCCCGGCCTGGTTGACTCCACATGCTGAAGTGTCCTTGGACAAGACACTGAACCCCAAGTTGCTCCTGATGGCAAGCTAGCGCCTTGCATGGCAGCTCTGCTACCATGAGTGTATGGGTGAATGAGACACAGTGTAAAGTGCTATATAAGTGCACATTTACCATGTACATCTGGTGCATTTTATATTGTGTAGAGTGATTTTGCATTAAAACATTTTATTACTTTGTTTATTAGAGTCTGTGGCCTCTGTGTATCAGACAGAGCTGAAATCCAGCCTGAGAGAGAAGTTTAAAAGAATTAATGAAGGAATCTCACAGCATGGAAGTTCAGCATTTCTGAATGAGATCTATACAGAGCTCTACATCACAGAGGGTTGGAGTGGAGAAGTCAATAATGAACATGAGGTGAGACAGATTGAGACAGCGTCCAGGAGACCAGCAACACAGGAGACACCCATCAAATGTAATGAGCTCTTTAAAGACAAGTCCATCAGAAGAGTGCTGACTAAAGGAGTTGCTGGAATTGGAAAAACAGTCTCTGTGCAGAAGTTCATTCTGGACTGGGCTGAAGGAAAAGCAAATCAGGACATCACCTTCATGTTTCCACTTCCCTTTAGAGAGCTGAATCTGATGAAGCAGAGAAATCTCAGTCTGATGGAGCTTCTTCATCACTTTTTCCCAGAAATGAGAAAACTAGAATTACTAGACTGTGACTCCTACAAAGTGGTGTTGATCTTTGATGGTCTGGATGAGTGTCGACTGCCTCTAAATTTCCAGAAGAATGAGAGATTGTGTGATGTGACCGATTCAGTCTTGATGGATGTGCTGCTGACAAACCTCATCAAGGGGAATCTGCTTCCCTCTGCTCTCTTCTGGATAACCTCTCGACCAGGAGCAGCCAGTCAGATCCCTCCTGAGTGTGTAGACCAGGTAACAGAAGTACGAGGCTTCAGTGATCCTCAGAAAGGGAAGTATTTCAGGAAGAGGATCAGTGATCAGAGCCTGGCCAATAAAATCATCTCACACATGAAGTCTTCAAGAAGCCTCTACATCATGTGCCACATCCCAGTCTTCTGCTGGATCTCAGCCACTGTTCTAGAGAGAATGTTGGGTGAAGCAGAGAGTGGAGAGGTCCCCAAGACTCTCACTCAAATGTTCACACACTTCCTGATCTTTCAGATCAAACACAAAGACCAAAAGTACCATCAGAAATGTGACCCTGATCCTCAGCAGACCAGAGAGAGTATCATGGCACTGGGGAAACTGGCTTTCCAACAGCTGGAGAAAGGAAACCTGATCTTCTATGAGGAAGACCTGAGAGAGTGTGGCATTGATGTTGGAGAAGTTGCAGTGTACTCAGGAGTGTGTACCCAAATTTTCAGAGAGGAGTTTGGGCTTCACCTGGGGAAGGTGTTCAGCTTTGTACATCTGAGTGTCCAGGAGTTTCTGGCTGCTTTATACACATTTCTCTGCTTTATTTTTAGAAACACAAATGTGTTAATGGAGCAACGCACTGGACTTTTTCATTTCTTCAGTATGTCAGTCATGTCTGATCTCCTCATTAGTGCAGTGGACAAGGCCTTACAGAGTGAGAATGGACACCTGGACCTGTTCCTCCGCTTCCTTCTGGGTCTCTCACTGGAGTCCAATCAGGCTCTCTTACGAGGTTTAATGCCACAGACAGGAAGCAGCTCTCACAGCAAACAGGAAACAGTCAAGTACATCAAGGAGAAGATCAGGGAGAATCCATTTCCAGAGAAATCTATCAATCTGTTCCACTGTCTGAATGAACTGAATGATCATTCTCTAGTGCAGGAAGTACAGACTTACCTGAACAGAGAAGGTTACAGTTGTCTCAGTGGAACCAGACTCTCTCCTGCTCAGTGGTCAGCCCTGGTGTTTGTGTTACTGAACTCCGATCAGGAGCTGGATGAGTTTAATTTGAGGAAATATGACCCATCAGAGGAATGTTTTCTGAAGTTGCTGCCAGTGGTCAAAGCCTCCAGAAAAGCTGAGTGAGTATTGTTATTTATAACTGTATTACTGCATGGTTTGTTATTTTAATGTAACACTGAACTGCACTGTTTGGATTAATGCTTGTTAATAGTTACTCTAATCATCTTTAAACAAACCTCTGGTACTGTTACAGAAGATCACTTTTTACACTAACACGTTACGTCTGCACTGAGATCTGGGCCATATGGACAAAACCTTATATCACCATTTATTACCTTTTGTCTAAAACTGATGAAAATGATCTCTACAAAATAACTGCATGTATTTATGACTGCTTTTTGATAATTTTGTGATATTATTATTATTATTATTATTATTATTATTATTATTATTATTATTATTATTTTCAGTTACAATGATCCTTAAAGGAATGAAAACAGAAGGGTTTTTTGTTTGAACAAATACTTTATTATAATAAAGCATTTGTTTATGATAATAATAATAATAGTACTGATGGCTTACTCAGTTGGGATAAATTCAACCCTTTAATATCTGTATACCGTGTTTATATTTCTGTAAAGCTGCTTTGAGACAATATCTGTTGTAAAAAGCGCTATACAAATAAAATTGAATTGAATTGAATTGAGTACTGATGTGGTGTCCTGTTCTTTGATTTCTGTGTGTGAGAGAAACACTCACATTTCTGTTACATGGTAAACTTTAACTGGATTATGGCTGTTTTTGTGTGTTTGAGGTCAGAATTCTGATATTTCATCATTACTCTTCCAGGCTGTGGGAGTGTAAACTGACAGAGGAAAGCTGTAGAGTTCTGTCCTCAGTTCTCAGCTCAAACTCCTCCAGACTGAGAGAACTGAACCTGAGTTACAATACACTGCAGGATTCAGGAGTGAAGCTGCTCTCTGCTGGACTGGAGAATACTCATTGTACACTGGAGACACTGAGGTACACACACACACACACACACACACCC
Organism: Ameiurus melas; assembly: GCA_012411365.1. Taxonomy (NCBI): domain Eukaryota; kingdom Metazoa; phylum Chordata; class Actinopteri; order Siluriformes; family Ictaluridae; genus Ameiurus; species Ameiurus melas. Next base: position 247,801 of record JAAGNN010000033.1, read on the forward strand.
CCCAACAACAGCAAAAAAAAAAAAGAATAAAGAACTATGTAGGTGATGCAGTTCACCCCGGTATTAAGAGTTTAAATATTACAAAAAAATTAATAAATAAATGAATAAAGAAATTAACAAATAAATAAATAAATAAAGAACGCTACACTATGTAGGTGATGCAGTTCACCCCGGTATTAAGAGTTTAAAATGGCTGCTTCCTCCGCTGAAAGTCCTTCTGGACACCGTTATATGTAATGCGAAGCCGAGCTGGGTGAAGTATTCCATAGCGAGCGCCCTCAAATTGACACCGAACCTTGTTAAACGCGGCCCGGGCCCGGGCTATCTTGACTGTGTAGTCAGGACAAACGGAGATGATCAGATCCCTCACTTTAATCCGCTGGAGCTCTCTCGCACGGCGTAAAATATCAACACCGTCCCTGTGATAATGGAATCTGCACACAATAGCTCCTGGTCGTTCACCAGACTTCGGCTTCGGCTGAAGGGTCCAGTGGGACCGGTCCAGAACCGGCTCCTTCTCCAGACCAAACGCCTCTTTTAACAAGGCCGCTACAGCAGTGGTTGTACAGGTGTCAGCGCCCTCTGGAACTCCAACTATCCTAACGTTATTGTGCCGTGACCTCGAACTCCAGATCCTCACATTTATTCTCTAATTGAGTCACGGTCGCAGTGAGAGACTCGATAGTAGTCTTCATATGAACTATATCATCGGTGCAACTGGAGAGTGCGTGCCCCATTTCCCCAACAGTATCTTTCAGTGTTGATATGGTGGCATCGGTAGCGACTTTATCGCTAGCCAGCTGTGTTTTCATGACCTGCAGGTCGAGCTGGATAGTAGACAGCGCATCCCTGAGAGTCTTCTGAAGATTCTCCTGGTGCTTCTGATGCTCCTGGAACTCCTTTGTTAAAATATCGGCGATGTCTTTCCTCAGTAAACCCAGCAACTCAAGCCTGAGTGCGCCGAGGTCAGGGCCACCGCTCGGGGATGCGGATGTGACTGCGGGTTAACGGGGAGAAGGGAGCGTGGCTACGGATTCATGAGGAGAGGGAGGCGTGGCTGCAGATTCATGGAGAGAGGGAGACGCGGCTGCGGATTCACGGCGAGAAGGATACGCACACGTGGTGCGCTCTCTAGACCTCAGTTTTGACTGAATGCTACATGAAGACTCTTGTGTTCATTCTTACAGGCATCAACAGAACACTTACAAAACTTACAAAGTTGAGTCATTCTTCTCATCACTGTAGCTGCTCCAGAACATGGCCGATTGTGTGCAGCTAACTCAGGGAAGGAGCTATGCTAATAAGTCCCTGGGCGGGGCTTGTTTCAACGTGATGTCACATTAGGGCAAAAACAAAAACGGCTCATTTTGAGACTGTTTATGATTTATTGGGAATATAAAAAAAGGATTGGGTGGATTTTTACCATCGTAGGGTGGTTGTGTACACATTCTGTGACACACATTTATGTTCAAACACCATTTAAAAGTGAATTTGGAATAATAGGTCCCCTTTAAAACAAAAATATTGCAACACAACATTAAAGATATCAAACAGAAGTAATCAAACAGAAAATAAAATTTAAATTAGATCATTATGAGATAAAAAAAAGTTTTAACCCTAAAATGAAGAGGCCTAATTAAAATCCAAGGTAAATAAATGTGATGAAGCTGATTTTTAAATATATTTAATAGCGATTGGGTCCGAGTCCACCTTTGTCGAATCTGAATCGAGACCAAGTCCTTAACCAATAAATTTTCTGTTTGTGTTTTGTTGTTTGATGAACATTAATGACACAGACAGCAGCAGGTTTATTAGACTGCTGACACTTTATTAGACTGCTGTCCCAACTGTTTACATTCACTTAAATCATAACCAACTGTGTTTGCATGAATACTCGACCAGGTCTGCGTTTTGACAGGACGTGTTTATTTATTTCACCATCCAAGCATAATAAGCCTCTAAAGAGAACTCAGTTCCGTATATATATACACACTCATTTTTAAAAATAAGTTGGCAGTCTAAATGCTAAATGTGACAGTAATAATATGTACTATTATATTCTATTCAACACATTTAGCCATATTTTTATTTTTATATACTACACCTTTAAGCAAGTCTACACGGGGTTTGTCCTCATCATGTTGGACATCAACAGATTAGCTCCTTAGCAGCTAGCCAGCTAGTTTAAACAATGTTAGCTATGCTAATGAACAAATCACACATGTTAAACTCACCTCAACATGTCTTTTAAAATCATCTAACCCACCATGGGCAATCAAAGAGTCACTGTTGAAAACTGTTGTTATTTTTGACCCCTATGAAGCATAGGTACAATTTTTTTTTTTGTACTTTTTTTGACACTCTGCCATGATGCTACAGTGATACTGAACTGATTAATGACCTGAAGAGAGAGAGAGAGAGAGAGTTGTCGACTTTAAAGCCTGCCCACAGAGAAAACTGATAGGTCTAGCTAGCAGAAAGAGGGACCAACCAGGGAATGGTCTGTCACTCTCTCACACTTGTTACTCGCTGTCTACGCCTACCGATCTCTCTAAAAAAAATCGAATATCTGGGATATTGTATATAATTTACGGCCGTCAGGGAGCCGCTATCAGTATACGGGAGACTCCCAGAACTTCCAGGAAAGGTGGATGTCTATGTTGTTATTTATTTTTTATTTTTATTTTCATGTTACACATGACTGTCCTCAGAAAAACTACCGAGTCCAAAATGTCCGAGTCTGTGTCAAGGTTAAGTACAAATTTACTTGAGTGTGTGACAAGTCCTAATTCTCTTCATAATTTGACTTGAATACCCCCACTCCAATATAATTCACCCTCCCACAATTACTGCAGGTTATAACACAAAAACAACATAATATATTAGGGCTGCACAATTAATCGAATATCGATCGCAATTACGATTTTGACTGCCCACAATTAAATGAACATGATCGACTGTGATATTAATGCTTAAACATTGTCCTCCGCTAACAGAAAACTCTGCTGGAGATCAAATCAAGCGCTTCCTACGCTTACAGCCTATCACCATAGAGCGGCACAGGGATGACGTCATTTTGTAGTGCCAAAAGAGTTAGCATTTTAGCCCTCGAGCTGCCAGCTATGCTTCGAGCTCCAGCGCTTTGTGCGAGGAGAAATCATGACATTAACACGCTATAAGATGGGTTTAATTCAAACTTCTTCATTAAAAAATTCCTCACCAATTATAATCAACAGTAGCAACTGTTCAGTCTGTAAAATTGCCACCGCACTCCTTCACTAACTCTAAGTCACTCAATTTAAACTCACGGTTGCCTGATATCACTAGAAAAGTCAACTCCAGATTCCATGTTATGATTTATCCCCCCAAAACACATTATTATCAGCAGACATAGACACTGTACTGGGAAACCCATCTAAAACTGATAAACAAACAAAAATACTAAAATGTATATATATATATATATATATATATATATATATATATATTATATATATATATATATATATATATATATATATAAAGATATAATAACTTCATTAAATATAAATAAAATGTCTAATTACTATGGGTTGCTTTTAATATCAATTTGACAGTAAGCTTAGTAAGTTGTTTCCTTAGAAAGCTATTAGACTTTTTCCTAATATGGATTATGTTTGTGTTAGACTATTTTTAATTACAGGACTCTATTGTTTTTAAGATATTTAAAAATAAATATTTTATGCTTGTTTATTTATCAATTAATCAACAGTATTTATCATTGCTATTATTTTAACTCAGTTAACAGTGACCATGAGCATAGAACTTACATTTAACTGTTTATGATCAACCTGATTAAAGTTTAAAAAAAAGATTGGTATCTGGATTGTATCGGCTGTAAAAATCCTGAGCGGATCATCAGTAATGAACACCATTAAAATAAAGCGCTTCGCATCTGACTGCGAAATGAACTCACCCACACATCCTATATGAGATTATTCAGATATATACACAATATACACAGAGCAGTTCGAGAACTGACTCCAGCCCAGAACCATGACAGTGGAAAATGTGTATTTAATTTAAAGTGTAGCTTTAAATATATTTAAGAGGAGCAGACTTCAAAGACTAAACATTGATGTTTATTGTATTTGTTTACAGGGGAACATTTGTTTTTGCTTACAGTTTGTAAAATTAACTTAAAATATTAAATTTAGTTTATCAGAAGGTAAATTAATTTGTCATGGCTCACACTATGTTCCTAAATTCTGTCATAATTGACCAGCTCAAGTTTTCTCATACCTACTTGTGTGTTATATTGTGGCATGAGAAAACTTAATAAATGTGAAAGTGCAATAAAAAAATTTGTCACTAAAATCAATTAATAATCGTGATAAATAATTGAGAAATCAAATCAAAATTATCAGGATTATCATTTTGGCATAATCGTGCAGCCTCATAACATACTCATATACTAATAGTAGTTACGGTTCTAATGTAATCTCCTTTTCCATCTCAAATTTCCAAATAACGTACTATACACTTACACTATACATTATGTACTCTAGCGTCGGGTGCAGTGTTTCGGGGGTCGGTAGGAAATTATATATTATTTAATTTAATCAAAATATATTCAAACGATGTTTTTCAAATTAATGAATTTTTCGTGTGCATTCACAAATATCACGTTAGCTGAGCTGACTGAGTTAATTGATCGATTTATTTTAAATATATTTACAAATGAAATGATAATTTGCAAAAACTTTCGAGTGGTAGACAAGTGTCGAAGTGATGGATAAAATAAACAAAAGATAATTTGACACACACACACACACATATATGTATATATATATATATATATATATATATATATATATATATATATATATATATATATATATATATATATATATATGCCATACATATATATATATATATATATATATCTATACATATATGCTATATATATAATTTAATTTGGCAGAGAGCCAAATTAAATTTCACACCAATAATAAAATGTATTTGAACCTGGTGTTTGTACCTATCCCTGGGGAATGACAGGTTCTACCAATCAACCAGGGATTGCTAGAACTATAGAATTCAGTGCATTTTGTGCATCCATAAAATGTAACGCATAAATACTATATATATATATATATATATATATATATATATATATATATATATATATATGTGTGTGTATATATATATTAAAATATTAGGGCTGCTTACGACGATTATTTTCATAATCCATTAGTTGGCCAAATATTTTTCTGATTAATCAACCTCTCAACCTTTTATGAGCTTTGGACCCCTAGCATATTTCAAACAATCCACAAGGACCCCCTCACTCCTCAACAATTATACGCTATATATTAAACAGTCATTTCTATATATGTTACTTTATTTTATTAATATTTAACATTAATAATAAATTAAATGTAATTAATTTAAATGAATAATATATATTTTGGTGTGTGTCTGTGTGTATTGGGTTCTTTTCAGTCTTATATATTTGGACAAACAGTTGTGTAAAATTTTAGTTTTTATTTGTAACAGTCTTTTGTGGATTTGTAACAGTTGTGGATATTATTTAATAAATGAAAGAAAAAATGGCACTGAAATTTCCCCCCATACCATTAATTGATTATTAGTAATAAATAAATAAATAATCAGCCAACTAATTGATTATGAAAATAATTGTTATTTGCAGTCCTAGTTTTAAACTGTGAGTGGTTTCAGATTAATATGTTGTAGGCTCATTTATTGAGTCTGTTTACATTGAACCTGTAACAGGATATAATAATATCGGGCTTGTTTTTGAAGCTGCAGTTGCTTATTTGTCTCGTGAGACTTGGCAACACAGAGGTATTCGTGTGTTGTATATTAGCTCCAATACTCGAAGGAGAGTTGCTCTCTCTCATAGTTAGCAGAAAATAAGTGCAGTTTACCACACTGACCATAGCAAAACAAACAAACAGCTGAGTATAGTTAGCTAGCTACCTATTGAGCTACTGAAATGTCTCACCTGTTTAACAGGAAAACAGCATCTCTGTCTTCAATCCCCTCAGATCTCTGAGTTTTCTCCACCTCTCAAAAGCCATGCCCATATTTATTCTAGTTTTAGCACGGGCTCTGTCGCTTTCCCTTTTTGAGTCCAAGTCTGAGACCAAAACGGGCCGAGTTAGACTTTAGTCCCAGTCTTTAATGGCCAAGTCTGAGTTGATTCTGACCGAGTCCAGAAAGTAATTACATTGAAAAAAGATTTGAAAATGCAATGGTAAACTCAACACTGAGCTGTTAAATTTGTATTTTACCTTCACAAACCAATGACAACATAACTGTAACAAAAAATACCACTATTACATCATGCCATTGCAATTTAATATTTTTATTTCATGTCATCAGCACCTCAACTTGTTTCCTATTAAAAAAATGGTTTCAATAAATAAATGGACATAGAGTTATATATAGAAATTTTATTAGATTACAAGTGTATGAAAGTACAAATGAAGCTGCTTTGTTATTGTATCTGTCACGATACGGGTAGCAGATGGCACTGGGGCTCCGGTCAGGTCACGTGACCATGGTTTTGCTAGCGCACTTCCTTGTTTTGATTTGTCACGGGTGTTCGTGTTTTTGTGTTAATGAGCACTAGTATTTAAACGCATTGGTTACTGAGCATGTCGCTCAGTATTATTAGTTGTTAACCCCATGATTGAGCGGTCATAGAGTATCCTGTTATGCTAAGTTGTCTGATTCACGTTTGCCTTGAAGACCGCGTTTTGTTTGTGTTTTCTATTTGTGTTGAATAAAGAGCTTTGACCTGCACCTGCATCCAGCCTCCAGTCCAGTTTTGTGACAGAATAACGAGCCAAGTTTTGGAAGCAGCAGGTCATCATGAGCGCGGAGATGGACCGAGTGTTATGGGAGAGGAATCAGCTTATGGAGGAAGCACTGGCACTCAGCCAGCAGCTCGAAGAGGAAATGGCTTGGTTTGAGTGCATGCAAAGGGATCAAGCAGCTCATCACATCGATCCCCACGCCCCGTCACCTCCACCGGAGAACCATGCCATGCAGCGCAGCCAGTTAAGCCACCCGGAACATCTGGGGAGTCCCCACTGCAGGGGGCAACACCATGCCACGCCAACAGGAAGGGGAGTCTGTGGTCGGGGCTGTGACTAACTCCCACCCTCCCTCCCTTATTGTGATGCTCTGTTCAGCCCTGTTCAGCTGAGGACGCCGCTCAGCAGCCCTGTTCAGCTGAGGATGCCGCTCAGCAGCCCTGTTCAGCTGAGGACGCTGCTCAGCAGCCCTGTTCAGCTAAGGACGCCGCTCAGCAGCCCTGTACAGCTGAGGACGGCGCTCAGCCTCCACGTCCAGATGAGGATGCCGCTCAGCCTCACTGTTTGGCTGAGGTTGCCGCTCGGCCTTCCTGCTCGGCTGAGGACGTTGCTCCGCCTTCCTGTCCGGCTGAGGTCGTCGCTCTGCCATCCTGCTTTGCTGGGGACGTCACTCTGCCTCCATGCTCCACGGAAGACGTCGCTCCTTATGTGGCTCCCCCTTCCTGCTCCACGGAGGACATCGCTCCCCCCTCAGGCTCAGCGGAGAGCATCGTTCCTCCCTTGGGCCTCACGGAGAGCATCGTTCCTCCCTTGGGCCTCACGGAGAACTTCGCTTCTTCCCCTGGCCTCGCGGAGAACCTCGCTCCCCCTTGAGCCTGCCCAGAGCCACCAAGCTCCCCCCTTGAGCCTCGCGGAGAACCTCGCTTCCCCCTTGAGCCTCGCGGAGAACCTCGCGCTCCCGCGCCTCTTCGCCCGCCAACCCTGCGTTCCAGAGCAGCCGGGGCGGTGCCCTGTGTTCCTGGTGGCAGAGGAGCAACAAACGCACACGGGTCCTGGGGTTCTTGGTGCTTCCGGAGGAGCACCCTTTGGAGCCGGGTTACGTCACGATATGGCCAGCAGATGGCACTGGGGCTCGCCGGTCGGATACGTGACCGTGGTTTTGCTAGCGCACTTCCTTGTTTTGATTTGTCACGGGTGTTCGTGTTTTTGTGTTAATGAGCACTAGTATTTAAACGCATTGGTTACTGAGCACATCGCTCAGTATTATTAGTTGTTAACCCCATGAGCGAGCGGTCATAGAGTATCCTGTTATGCTAAGTTGTCTGATTCACGTTTGCCTTGAAGACCGCATTTTGTTTGTGTTTGTATTTGTTGAATAAAGAGCTTTTGCACCTGCATCCAGCCTCCAGTCCAGTTACGTGACAGTATCACAGAATATTGTGTCTTTTCAATCTGTTGTGAGTTACATTTCAGTGACTTGATGTCTCTCCCCCACAGTAAATGCTCCTACACACTGTTTATGAAGAAATTAATTTGTATCCAGTGTGATAAATGAGGAACAGTGTTTTATATGAGTAAAACATTAAAGTGTGTATTTTATATGGTGAGGATTAGCATTGTTTATGCTGTTGAGCTTTGTTTTTCTGTGTGTGTGTGTGTGTGTGTGTGTGTTATGTGATTTGTGTGTGTGTGTGTGTGTGTGTGTGTGTGTGTGTGAAAGTTAGATTAAGCTCCAAAGAACAATGAACTCCAACAGTTTTAGCGTCTCTGTGAAACTCAGCTTTGTGTTAATGCTGAAATATCTACATCACTTCTCACATCAGAACAAATTACATTTATTTCTACAGCGTTGTAGATCAGTGTACATTACACACACATTTACTTTAATAACATGCCAATACTAGTTTATTGTTTATACACAGGGTGTTAATTTTCTATTTTTATCCTGACATTAGAACCTTGTATTCAGGTAAACACTTTATTTCCCACCTGATGGAATCCCGTCATTTCACAATCAGATAAATAAATCTAACACTTCATCATTTCTCTTCCAGGCTGTGTGAGTGTAATCTGACAGAGGAAAGCTGTAGAGTTCTGTCCTCAGTTCTCAGCTCAAACTCCTCCAGACTGAGAGAACTGGACCTGAGCTACAATAACCTGCAGGATTCAGGAGTGAAGCTGCTCTCTGCTGGACTGGAGAATACTCACTGTACACTGGAGACACTGAGGTACACACACACACACACACACACACACACACACACACACACACACACACACACACACACACACACACACAGAGCAGAGTTTTAATAAACACAGCTACATCCAGTTTCCATCTGTGGTGATTGTAATTGTAGTGATGTGATATGTTATCATTGTTGTGTGTGTGAGATGGAGAGTAAATGTTCTGTATATAAAGATTTTGTGTAGTTGATGTTTTCACAACTAAAACTGAGTGTGTTAAGTGTGAGAAGGGTTTTTGCGTTGCAGGATGATTAAATGCAGTATTACAGATGAAGGTTGTGCTGCTCTGGCTTCAGCTCTGAGGTCAAACTCTTCACACCTGAGAGAACTGGATTTGAACGGTAATAATCCAGGAAAATCAGGAGTGAAGCTGCTCTCTAATCTACTGAAGGATCTACACTGTAAACTGAAGACATTATAGTGGGTTACTGTCTCTTTAATCTACTCTACTGTATCATACTGAATAATGTGTGTGTGTGTGTGTGTGTGTGTGTGTGTGTGTTGTGTGTGTGTGTGTGTGTTGGTGTTTATGCTGGTGTTGTGTGTTTACACTGATGCTCTTCTGTCTTTCAGCATTAAGGATAATAAACTCACCAGGACTGTTGTTTGACAGGAGTCTCACCTCAAACCTCTTCTCCAGGATAAAGCATTTTTGGTAAAGAGTGCCAAAGAGTAGATGTGAAATACAGTGTAAAATATCCCTTCAACCTGCCAACCTTTGCTATGTCATGAACACAGTGTCTTGGTCAACCCAGGAGATAATTTAGAAACGTGCCTATGTAACAGTGTGTGTTCAGTATGCATGGAGGCACTGGTTCTGTACATAGTGTTAGATGAAATAACACCAGAAATAACACAAATCAATACCCTCATGCGCATCTCTCTAATGGCCTGATGAGGTCCATGTCAATTCTTTCAACTGGGACCTTGAATAAAGGTAATGGGCACAATGGTGCTATTGGGGTGGCAAGTGGATTTGCAGCTGAAATTAGTAGCCTGGTAACAATTGCTTATACAGCTCTTTTTTGATGCACCAGTCGACTTAACACTACCCATATGAGTTGATGTTTGGCCAAAAACCTAAGCTACCAGTTGACAGTTTGCTTGATGGTAGTGAAGAACGGGAAGGAGATGGTGCCCATTCAGATTGGGTGGCCCAACACCAAAAGTATTTGACCTCCGTTTATACTAATTCCCGGAGGCAATTGGAGAATGTGGTCATTCACTGTAGGACCAATTGCCCTGACTCAGGAGCAATACTACCCCCTGGCACTTTAGTGTATTGTAAGAATCATTTTCATGCTTGCCGTAAGATTCAGGATGTCTGGCTTTCCACTATTTTTGAGATTGTGACCTACATTGGTGAAGTGTGAACCCTGTATAAGATCAGACATGGAGAAGATTGCCCCATTAAAACTTCCATTGTTAAGAACTTAAGCCTGTTCTTACCTGGCAACAATATGTAAGGTAAACCAATAGGTCAGGTCTACCACCCCTTTCCAGCCCCTGGAGTAAGTAGAGCCAGAAGGACCTAGAATTGGAGATTATTCACATAAGAAAGAGAATTGGTTTGTATATTATGTAAGATACTAAAAATCATTAATAGGATGTGACAGGTCTAGGTTGAAGGTCATCATCAAATCTAATTATGTTGACAGGTCAAATGTCATCACCAACCATCTTTTTCTAATTAGCTGTCGTTAATGGTCATCACTGTCATGTTCTTAACAGCTGTCCTTAACGGTCATCATCTTCAATCCTAATTATGTTGAGAGTTGTATATCAAATATACTGTTACATATATTTTGCACTTATGGTCTGCACTTAGATCAAGCAATCATATTATGTTGAGAGAATCACGCCAAACATATTATTACATTTGGTCAACATTTATGTCATTAGCAACCGTCATTATCTTAACAGATGTAGGTCATCACCAACCGTCATTTTCTTAACAGTTGTTGTTAACAATGGATAATGGTTTATATAATAAAGGTTTGTTGTAATCTGTTGCATTCCCACACACACACACACACACACACACACAGACACAGACACAAACACACACGTTCTTTCACATAGATCAATACATTTCAAGTGCATTCTACACGTACATACATGCACACTCTAAAAACAAATGTTTAGGCTCAACAACAACAAAAAAAAACAACATGACTTTTAATGAAATTAATTTCAACCAACAAACTACACTGAGTTAGAGAAATTACTTTTTCCTCTACAGTCAAATGTATTTTCAAATAACACTTAATAATTTGTATAATAAACACAAGTTTTTATGTTAATTACTTATAAAATTTAAGTTGTTCCACCTAGTTTTTTCACATTATTTAAAAGGAATTCAAGTGTTATGTATGTAATCACCATAATTATGAGCACAAGTTTTTAACTTTACAATCATTTTGAAAATTCCATTGCTCCAATAAGATTTTCTCCAGTAGAATACAGCCTTTTAAACCAGGAGAAATTAACTTCAAGTTGTATAACAATAGTATTAAAATCAAGTGTAATTTACTATTCAAATCTCATACCTAACATCTCTGCAGGTTTTGTAGACATAAAAGCACTGAATGAAATGAGCAATATAGACAAAAATGAAACACTCTGCGTCTACTACTTTTATCCCTCTCATAGAACTATCCACAGTCCAAAGGCTGCTAATTCTGTTCAAAGAGCAAACTGACTACAATGGAGCTCGAAGGCTATACTGTATGTGTGAATGGCAAAAGATTTATTATTTCTTTAAATGTGTCTGTTGGAAACTCTCTATTTTCAATTCCCTCAGATATGTGTAAGTATGTTTAGGTTATGGTTTAATTTCTGTCTCATGAACTGTCCAGAACCTGTCTGATGTGTGTGTGTCAGTAAACATGTCACCATAGGAACTTCCTATTTCCTGTTAAGTGAACCATACCATATGTGTTCAGAAAACTGTACATTCCTGTATTGCCTAAGATGTTTTTCGTGTACGTGGCTATGACAGTTTAACTGCCATATTATTTCCACACATTAGTGCGCCTATACACAGCTATTTGAACCTATATAAACCTCTGTGAAATCTGCAATAAACCTGACGTCTCTCTGAACTGCTCTGGTTGCTAGTGTATTCATTTAGGCTCTCCAGGCCTGCATGCTCTCTGTGGTAAACCACATGCGCTAGTTTTTCTTTCAAGTAAATGAACCAAGAGGCTGAAAAGCTGACGGAGGAAAGAGGGATATTAGAAGCTGTTATTTGCTTTATCCCTACAGTGTCAATACATGAAATTAAATTACACAATGTAGTTGACGTTTACATGAATATGCAGAAATGTAATAGTGATTTTCTTTCCTGTAAAACAAATGAAAATCCCTCTCTAGATGAGCAGATTTGTCAAATGAAACTTTTTCGTTCTTATCTACTGCTATGATAAACTAAAGAGTAGATTTTCAAATTACACTGCTAAATATGACTAGCATTAGCTATGTGTCGTAGTGCAAAATGGTCCATCAACTGTATTAGCAGGTGTAGCGTATACACAAGTCCACTATTGGTCATGTCGCAATTGAGAATATTCCCAAATTCATTGCTTTAGTAGAATTTATTTGTAAGTGAAATGATACTCATATTGTAATGTCCTTTGTATAGTATTTGTTCAGTCTACAGGTCCTCTAACACAGTCTTAACCGTCTGAATTTGTCCAGACATGTTAAATGGATACGGGATTTGAAATGAGTGACTTGAAGTTATCAAGCCAATTTTATTAAGTAACTACTTTCTTCTAGAACTCAATTATAGATCTTGTATGGTAGCACTACTTGCATGCTTTTCTGCTTGATAGATTGCTTTGCTTGTGTTCACTCATTGTAAGTCACTTTGGAATAAAGTGTCTGTTAAATGAATAAATGTAAATGTACTACATCATAAATTTAGTTTTAAATGAATTAATGCAGAAATTACATGCAATATTAAGTTGATGTAGCTATCAACATTATTATGTCAACACGACTCATCAAAATAATGTTTACAACTTTAAATATTTAAATAAATCAACAAATTAGAATTTTTATCTTGCAACCACACATTTCAATTTAGATTGTGGGGGTTCATTTTGTGTAACTGTTAGAAAATACATGATGGTTGAATGTGAACATAAATGTGCAGAATGTAGGTTTGTGAAATAAATTAAACTTTATTGATGACATTTTTGAGAAAATTTCATGACTTTGAATAAAAAATTACTGAAAAAATATCCTAAAAACATTGATATGTCCGAAGAAATGTAAAAAAAAAAAGAAAAAGAAAAAAGTTTTTACATACCTTCTAAATAGGTCCGTTTAGAAGGTAAATGTTTTAAAGACAGTGTTTTATAAGAATCACGCGTATTACATGCCTTCTAAACATAACCCTTCAGGATGTAAAATGTTTAAAGTGTTGCTTAAAAGAAACGAGCGTTTTGTTTAAACAAAGTAGAAGACAAGTTTTTCGGGAGATGTCTTATACACACTGCCCTACATGTGTGTTTCAGCAGCTGACAGTTCTGTAGGTAGTGTCTGATGACAATGAATGCTGTAAACGCTAACAAAGAGCTAACGATGTAAATCTGGAGAAAGCCGCAAACACTATTTGCCAGTAATAACTTTGAGTTAGTTAAAGAAGCAAAGTGTGAGTTTATATTGTGTTAAGTTGATTAAATGTGAGTTTTAGCTTATGTAAAGGAAAAAGATGTTAAAAAAAGATGTCCTGCCGGCAGGAGAGAGGTGCTTCTGAATCGATATTTTGAGGCCTAGTTAAACATGTACAGTAATGTAGCAGTAATATTACGTTTCACAGAAATTGTAAAGAGTATTTGCTTTATTCATGTGGTTAGAATAATTTAATTTTTTTATGACCTGTTATACAGGTCAGGTTTTTTTGTTGTTTATGTTCCTGTTTGAAATTGGACTTTGGTCTGCCGCGTGTGGGGACTACACACACAGACACGGGATACAAGATCGCAAGCCAAACCCATGGACAATGTTTCTAGAGACAACTCGGCTTCTTTGTGCCAGAGAGGATGTGCTGTGTATGAAGGGATACTGGTAAACTCGATGCCAGAGCGGTAGGAGTGTTGGGACTAATTTTTTTTTCTTTTTCCTTGGAACTGAACTTGAACTGGATGTGAAGGGTTACTTCACATTGTATTTTGTTTAGTGTATTGTCTGTTGTTCTTCAGTAAACTGCCGGCTTTTGTGTTTAAAGTACCTGTCTCTGGTCTAATTTTCCACAGTGACCCCCCTTCATTCGAACCTAGAACTGGTCCAGTAGCTCAATAAGGTTGTATCAGAGCATACAAGTGCTACAAATTGGCGATCCCAGCCAGGAGTGGTATAAAAAGGTGTAGATTGACAACCAGAGACCAGATAGCAGTATTTACTTTGACTCATGATGGAAGTGATTCAGACATTAGGTGTTAAAATTCCAAACTCAGTCCTAGTTAGTGGCTTAATAGACACAGAGGCTGACGAAGACATTTATGATTTCCTTAAACAGGCTCTACTCAAAGAAAAATACCAGTAGACTTACCCCAGTCTGAACTAGGCCTACAGGTTATTATAGAGTTTACATATGGCACAGCTTTACAGTCACTCTCATCTATATTGCCATACAAGCTTGCCAGACAAACTCAGACAGACATTACTTACCATATCAAGACATTGGCAAGTGTTTACACTCCTGAAGTCAGCCAATCAGCTACACGAATGAATCTCTCAGAGTTAAAGCAGAGTGGCAAGGACTTTGCAGATGTGCTGGGAGAAGAGCTCTCTCGCATCGGTAAGACTGTTGGCCAAGATGATTCAGGGAACCAAGAAGAAGACTCAGAGACAAGCTTGGATAATGATCAAGAACATGACAAGCTTGAGGCTGGGGCACAGGTGACTTTTCAACCTAGTGCTCCTCCCACACAAAATGGCCATACCCCTGAATTTAACCCGGCATCGTCTCAACAACCCCCCAGAGGAAAAACATAGCCTGGTCTGAGCCTTACAAATCTCTATCCTGCTGAACTTCAGAAAGTTGAACATATAGTCAAATATGGAGATACTACAACCCAAGCAGCTACTTCATTAAGACTACGACCCTTCTCTTGACATGATCCTCAACCGAACATTGAAATGGATTAAGAAACATGGAGGTCCATTGCAGATTTCTTACTGAGAGACACACAACAATCAGATCTACACAAATCACAAAGAATACCCGAAATCCTTTTGTCACCTGCTGTTGACATAGTGAGGCACCTATCACCTCACTCATCCCCATCAATGTATTTGGACATTCTAGATTCGGCCTCCGGTACAGTTGAAGACAGAGATGACCTCTATGCCAAGTTTCTCAACACCCTCCAAAACTATGGTGAGAAATCCTCGTCTTATCTCCAACGACTGGAAGTGATGCTGAACACCACCCTCAGAATAGGTGGTGTAAAGACAACTGATCTTCGCAGCCAGCTTCTGAAACAGTTCTGCAGAGGCTGTTGGAACAACACCTTGATATCTGAATTAAAGCTTGAACAAAGGAAACAAAGCCCACATAACAAACCAAAACCCTGGTACTGTTTTAGGTCTGGTGAAGATGGACTCATAAGGCCCCATTGTGAAACTGAACCCAATCCCTATCTCGTAGCCTCAAAAAAGGAACTGTTGAGACAGAAACTGTTAGAATGGGAAATGAGAAATGGTTCAACATCTGATCAATTAAACTGACATCAGTCACCACTGAGGGGCAAATGGGGACTGAACACCGGAAAAGTGTCCCAAAAAGAAACGGCACACCTCATCAGGATGCTCATACTCAAAGCAACAAGCAGCAACCTTACCAAAAGGACTCGTTGCAGCTAAAATCACTTCAAAAGTGACCATAGCAGAGAAAGCCTGCGATTGCTTGTTAGACACAGGGTCACAGGTGACAACAATCCCAAACTCGTTCTATCAGCAGAACCTGTCACACTTATCTATTGAGCCTCTGAACAACTTGCTCGAAGTGGAAGCTGCTAATAGCCAAAATGTCCCTTACATGGGCTATGTTGGAGTAGATATCACATTCCCTAAAAGCTCCCTTGGCGTTGATATTAAAGTGTCCAACTTAGCCCTGATTGTGCCTGACATGCGCTCAACCCTGTCATCAGTCTTGATAGGCACCAACACTCTAGACACCCTTTATAACTTCCAGTCATTGCCCTATGGGTATAAAGTTGTCTTCAAAACTCTTGAGATGACACAGAGGCAGAAAGTCAACTCCAGCCTTGGAGTTGTGAGACTACTCAGCAAAGAACCTGAGGTCATTGGTACTGGTCAGACCAAAGTTGTGGAAGGATCAGTCAACTGCAGAACACCTAATGCTGGAAAGTGGGTAGTGGTCGAACCACCAAAAGCCTATTGCCTACCAAGTGGCGTAAAGGTTACAAATGGTTTAGCAAGCCTCCCAGCCAAACTGCCTCGTTGCATACCAGTGATCCTCAAGAATGGGTCAGACCATGATATAACCATCCCTCCTAAGACTGTGATAGCCGAAGTGAATGCCATCCAAAGTATTCAGCCCAGCACCACTGTCAACCCAGACACTCCAACTAGACCTGACCGAAAACCAGAGACTTTGAAAATGAAAAACTCAACTCGATTCCAGATGTGTTCGCACAGCACGACCTTGACTTTGGGCGCACTGATAAAATAAAGCATCACATAAAAAATGACAAAACACCATTCAAGCACAAAGCAAGACTTATACACCCTCAGGACATTGAAGCTGTGCATTGGCATCTCCAAGAGCTTCTTGACGCCGAAATCATCCGTGAGTCAGGATCAACTTTCTCTTCAACGATTGTAGTTGTTAGGAAGAAGAATGGTGACGTCAGACTCTGCATTGACTACAGAAACTCAAGCTTCAAACAGTCAGGGATTCATACACCTTACCAAATTTGGAGGAGTCTTTCTCAGCATTGAATGGATCAAAGTGGTTCTCTGTACTAGATCTGAAGTCTGGCTTCTACCAGAAAGAGATGGAAGAGTCAGACAAGCACTGGATTTGTCTGCCCACTTGTGTTCTTTGAGTTCAACAGGATGCCACAGGGGATCACAAATGCCCCTAGTACGTTCCAGAGGCTTATGGAGCGCTGCATTGGAGAACTAAATTTGACACAAGCCCTTGTTTTCATAGATGACCTCACAGTGTTCTCCCAGACGCTGGAGGAACATGAGGAAAAGATGCTGAACATGCTCAACAGGTTGAGGGAGTATGGCCTGAAATGGTCTCCGGACAAATGTAAATTCTTCCAAACATCTGTCAAATAACTAGGGCACGTTGTGTCTGAAAAAGGGATCGAAACTGACCCAGAGAAGATTGCAGCCCTTAAAACCTGGCCAAAACCAAACAACTTGAAAGAGCTCAGAACCTTCTTGGGATTCTGCGGGTATTATTACCGTAGATTTATTAAGAACTACTCACAGATTGCGAAACCCCTTAATGCACTCACCGCTGGGTACCCACCGCAGCGGAAGTACAACAACCCCAAAGTGAACACAGAGAAATACCACAATCCCAAAGATGTCTCTGGTGATAGGTGGCCAAACAGCATTTGAAACTATCATTGATAAGTTGACAACTGCCCCCATCCTTGGTTTTGCTGACCCCAAGTTACCTTGCATCTTACATACATGCGAGCACTGCAGAGTTAGGTGCTTCCCTATATCAGGAACAACAAGGTCAGAGACATGTCATTGCTTATGCAAGCCGTGGCCTGGAACAATGTGAAGCCAGATACCCAGCTCACAAGTTTGAATTTCTTGCCCTTAAATGACCAGTAACAGAGAAATTCCAGGACTATTTGTATGGCAGTCCATTCCTAGTTGTCACAGACAGTAACCCATTAAACTATATCCTCACTTCTGCTAGGCTTGATGGCACAAGCTACAGGTGACTAGTTGCTCTGTCAACATTTGAGTTTCAACTGCAGCACAGAGCAGGAAAGCAAAATCAGGACGTAGAAATGCTGTCCAGATGGCCACACAGTGGACTGACCAACGACCTGGCATCACAGAAAGAGATGGAAAGGATAAGGCAATTTGCCCAAAGACATTTGTCTGAACCTGAACACCCAAACCAGGTAACTGAGGACATAGTCAAAGCCATCTGTGAGAAACACTGGGTTCACTACATCAAGGAAGATTAACCTACAGAGACATCACTGGACACCACCTTAGTCATGTCACTTGTTCATCACCCAAAGGCCATACCAGAAAGCTTTGAAGATGACAGTCGGCTTGATGGTTTACCCATCATCCCCCATTTAACAGCTACTGAGTTGATGGAAAAACAAAGAGCTAATAATGTAATCCGAGAAGTGATCAACCAGACAGTGTCTGAAGTGAGACCAACAAAATCTCTGTGGAAAGAGCTCCCTGAGCTCTGCCTTATGGTAAGGGAATGGAACAGGCTTGAACTTGTAAATGGTGTATTGTACCGTAAACGACAAGAGGGTGCACATATATGTTATCAGCTCATGCTACCAGAAGAGCTGAGGCCACTGGTCATGACAACACTGGCCACATGGGCATTGAGCGTACCTTAGACCTTGTCAGGGTGCGGTTCTATTGGCCAAAAATGTCGGTGACGTAGAAAACAAAATCAAGACCTGCAATTGCTGCATATGATGTAAGTCTGTGTAGCTTCATCCAAAGGTAAGGTGCACACACACTGTTTTTCTGGTGCTCGTGTTCTTGATGTCGCTGTGCAGGTATCCAGGATCCTGAAGAAGGACGAGCGCATTGGAGCGGTTGTGCTGCACGCCGGGACGAACGACACCAGGCTACGGCAGACGGAGGTTCTGAAGAGGGACTTCTCCAGCCTGATCGAGACGGTGCGAGGCAAATCACCCACAGCGAGGATCATCGTCTCTGGACCTCTTCCCACATTCAGACGTGGAGCAGAAAAGTTCAGTAGACTTCTCGCTTTAAATGAATGGTTAGTCTCTTGGTGCAATGAGCAGAATCTAGTGTTTATTAATAACTGGAATTTTGGGAGTGCCCTAGGTTGTTTCGTCCTGATGGCCTGCACCCCAGCAACGTTGGAGCGGAATTGCTGTCCGAGAACATCTCCAAGGCGCTTCACTCCAAGTGACTGTCTACCGTAAGTACATCTTCTGACAATAACAGTCAGTTTAATCAATTTTCAATTAGTAGTCCATCACCAGTAATAAATACTATAGAGTCTGTGTGTCTGTTCCCCGAGCTATACAAATATATAGGAAATCTCGTAACCTTCGTAACCTAATTAACATAAAATTAAATCATATTGAATGCACAGCCAGCATTTTTGATCTGAAGCTAGGTCTATTAAACGTCAGATCTCTTATGTCTAAGGCTCTTATTATCAACGACATCATTACTGACCAGGAATGTAATTTAATGTGTTTAACGGAAACTTGGGTTAAACCAAATGAGTACATAGCATTAAATGAAGCCAGTCCTCCTGGATACAGTTATGTACATCAGCCTCGTTCAACTGGTAGAGGAGGAGGTGTTGGTCTAATCCATAGTGAAAATCTAGTCGTCACACAAAAATATAGTCATAAGTTTAATTCCTTTGAAATTCTTTATACCAGTGTAAATTACGTAGCCAAAAAAAAAATAAGTAAATTCCTCTAATTATTATTTACAGACCCCCAGGGCCATATACTTTTTTTTAGTTTCTTAGTGAATTTGCAGACTTTATATCAAACCTGGTTGTGTCTGTAAATAAATCATTAATCGTCGGAGATTTTAATATTCATTTTGATAACCTGGAGGACCCTCTGAGAACAGCGGTCGTGTCCATCTTAGATTCAGTAGGGATTAATTCCTGGCTCAGGTCTTATCTGACCGATCGTTATCAGTTCGTAGATATAAATGGTAATTTCTCCATGCGTACTGAGATTACTTTTGGAGTTCCCCAGGGTTCTGTTTTAGGCCCACTGCTTTTCACTTTATATATGTTACCCCTAGGACAAATTATTCGTAAACATGGAATTAGCTTCCACTGTTATGCTGATGATAAACAGCTGTATGTGTCAGCGAAGCCAGAGGACAGACAGAAGCTTAGTAAAGTTGAGGATTGTGTAAAGGACATTAGACGTTGGATGTTAACTAACTTCCTCCTACTTAACTCTGATAAAACAGAAATACTTTTATTAGGCCCACGTGTAGCTAGAAGTAATCTTCCTGACTACACAGTAACTTTGGATGGTCTTTCTGTTTCATCATGTACAGCAGTTAAAGATCTTGGAGTGATTATTGACTCCAGTCTATCATTTGATGCTCATGTATATAATATTACTAGGATAGCGTTCTTTCATCTCAAAAATATTTCTAAGATAAGAAACATATTGTCACTACATGATGCAGAAATACTGGTTCATGCATTCGTCACCTCTAGATTAGATTACTGTAATGCCTTACTGTCTGGATGTTCCAGTAGGAATATAAATAAACTCCAGTTAGTCCAGAATGCAGCTGCTAGAGTCCTTACTAGAACTAGAAGATACGACCACATCACCCCGATCTTATCCACACTGCATTGACTCCCTGTAAAATCTCGCATTAAGTTTAAAATACTTCTATTAACCTATAAAGCACTACACGGTCTTGCACCACAATATCTAAGCGACCTTCTGGTTTTATATGATCCGCCACGCCTACTCAGATCAAAAGGTGCAGGCTATTTGACATTACCTAGAATAGAGCCTTGGCTTATAGAGCCCCACAGTTATGGAACAGTCTTCCTATTAGTGTTCGGGACTCAGACAGTCTCAGTGTTTAAGTCTAGGCTTAAAACATATTTGTTTACTCAAGCCTACCCTGACTAGAAAATATCTCACTACTTCACAGTCCTAATCGTTTTTCTCCCTCTCTCTCTTTTTGCCGAGCCCCACACGAATTTATGGAGATATTGGAGATCCAGATCCCTTCTGCCTCTGGATGAGCCCAAATCTTCTGCTGGGACTACGGCTGCTCCTAAGGCCATACTTCTCATTTTCACATTATCTGTGTTATCTTCACATTCTGTGTTACCCAGATGAGGATGGGTTTCCCTTCTGAGTTGGGTTCCTCTCAAGGTTTCTTCCTCAAAAACATCTTAGGGAGTTTTTCCTTGCCACCGTCGCCACTCAGTGGCTTGCTCAGTTGGGATAAATTCCATTTGTTTTAAATTTGTTTGTCTCTGTTGATCTGTTCCTGTTTGTCTCTCTTTATCTGTTTCTGATTGTTTATACCTGTTTTTTTATTTCTGTAAAGCTGCTTTGAGACAATGACTATTGTAAAAAGCGCTGTACAAATAAAATTGAATTGAATTGAATTGAATTCAGACAATGACATCTTGTGAGCTCTGTGTTGGACAGATCAATTTTTTTAACCAAAATGAATTGTTTCAAAGGAGTCGTTCGGTTGCGACTCGTACACATGAATTATCAACATTGATTCAATATTATTTAGCTCTGAATATTCAACCTCAACCAAAATGATGATTCTGATGGAATTTCAACATTGACTCAGTGTCGCCATGCTATTTGGGAGGTTTCTGTGCAAGGCATCAGAAATGCAAATACAAAGGGAATTATAATTTTGGCAGGCTCCTTACACGACCAAGTGCCAGTGAAATAGCAAATGGGGGTAATTTCTATTGCTATTTCAATATGGCAGAGTCATAACTCATAAGACATGGGAAATGCAATTGCAAATGGACTTTGTTTCCATGTGAAATTTGGTAGACACTGTACGGTCATGTAAACGGTAATACACAATTTGTATTTTCATTTGAGTTGTCAATTTATGCGTGCACAAATAAGTAACGCAACTGCAAATACAGTTTGAAATTGCTTTTGAAAATTGAAAAGTGGAAAGCGGAAGTGGAAAGAAGCATATTTCTGTCAATTAGAAAAAAGAAGGCAGGAGAGAACACCAGTAGTTATATCATACACTTTCTTTCAAACTGTCAATCAAAGTGTTGTGTGTGATAATTTATGACCTTTCTCTGTGTTGGCTGTGTCCCTTATTGAAGGTTTAGTTAGTGGGGGGTGGGTGTGAGGGGTAACCCTTGGGTTTTTTTATCGAGTGTGTATCAGCTGATCAATCTGGCTAGTTTGTGTCTGGGCAGTGGGGGAGAGGGTGTTTGTGGGGGGAACAGCCCCCCTCCCAACAAAAGGTGTTATGTTAATGAGTTTGGTTTTTGGCGGGGTAAAATACGTCTGAAAAGAAATAATATTTTTAATATGGGGATATGCTTGTGTTATTGTGTGGCTTTATTTCGTTTGTGTAAACACAATTTTAGAAAAGCATGATGTTTGAATGTGTACATATACGAGTAGAATATTTGTTTTGTGAAATAATGAAAACAAATGTTGATTACATTTTTAAGGATCCCTGCTTACCTTTGAATAGAAAGTTTAGGAGTTAAAGCAAGGTTAAAAAAAAAAAGAATCTGTGTAAAAGAGTCGTTTGTTCTGACCACATTCTGACCACAAACCTTTATGATGTAAAAATGATTAAAAGAAACCGCATTACTAGGCTTCCAAAACCCACATAAAAACATTAGTCTGTAAAAATAGTGAAAAGAGCAGTTTAAAAAGAATAGTGCGTATTACATGACTTCTAAACAAAGATCCTTACGAGGAAAAAATGTTAAAGTGTCGTCTAAAAGAATCTCCGTAATGTTTAAACTAGGAGAAAAGTAATTTCCAGAGATGTATTCCATTCGATGTGTAAAAGCCGTATGAAGTTGAAACGAGCCCAAACTCTCACTCGCTAAACCCCACCCACACATACGTGTATTCAGACACTCCTCTCTCGTTCTCGCTCTCTCTCTCTCTCTAAACACACCCACACACGGGGTTTCAACATGGCCAGTACTTTCTGTCAAAATATCAATCATGGCGGTAGAACTAGTGGCTGACTTATGGCCTCGTTCTTCTCGGGACTTACGCTTCTCTTGGAGTGGTTAATGTATGATCCTTTGTTTCTTTCTGACCAAGAGTTTTTTTTTTATGACCAGGGGTGGTGGGGGTGGTGGGGGTAACCCTATCCACTGTATGATTGGGTCATTTTGGCCCTTGTATGTCTTTGTTGTGTCCTTCCCCTCCTGGGGGGTGTGTATTTTGTATTGTGGGGGCTCACCCCCAACAAATGTGTTTATGTTAATGATACTGTTGTGAAACGTGTTTCTCCCTGAATTAATCACACACAAATGTATACCTTTTTGTGGTATAAGAGAATGTTTGTTTCTGAAATTACTTTTGTGGTATTGTCTGAAAAGAATATCAGACACGCAATAAAAGTTAATAACAAATTAGGAAGAAATGACGTGTACACTACTGCTGCGGATATTAAGTCAAACCATTTGTTCAAACTTCAGCATGATCCATAGAGTAGCAGAAACTTATGGCACCTCATGAATACCATGTGAATGATTGGTGACTAGTCACTTACACATGCAAAGACATGTCCTTGGGCAGGCAAAAAGTAATTTGAGATATATAAAAACCAAGCCATATGAAAACCAAGTAGATGAAACGGTTTGAGCAGTGCAGGCTGATCTTGTAATTTACTGCATTTGTAATGGTGATGATTTTTCAAATGAACTTGAACACTTTTTGGTGGATTCATGTTAAAAATATGTTCTGCGGGCGGATTAATGTCACGAAATATATACAGTAAAATAATCCAGAATGTGACCATATAGGGAGCCATGATGTGTTCCACAAGAAAAGTATCAGAAGTCCAGATAAGACTACTGAGTTCATTGTCTGACTTCTTGCATGGAATGTGTTTCCATATTTTCATCACAGGCTGTGGAATTATATGTCAGATTACTTTGAACAAACTTTTACATACAACTAGTTTTAAACATCCACAATAGTCTGGGAGTTGTGTATTAGACCTGTACTTCATCCAGCAATCTCTAAACTACTTCCACAGCCTTCTGCTTACCAACTCATGACTATGGCTATCACAGATAGTTGTGTGCCCGTGTAATTTTGTGCAGATGCATGTTGTAGTATTGAGTTTATGTTGTCTAACAATCTGATTGTTCTAGTATAGAGTTTAGTATTGAGTTTATGTTGTATTGAGTTTATGCTGAGTTGATGTCTAAGAATCTGATTAATCTCTTATAGGATGCATTTGGGTGTGTTGATTTACTGATAAATTTTTTAGCATACTGATTTTCATTCACTCAGCTCAAGCAGGCCATTCCTGCTGATATCTATATTACTACTCTCAACGCCACGTCTTTATCTTCACCACCTCTCAAACAAAGGGAGTCCCATGTATTGCCTAAACATAACCTTACTGAGTGTACCTCCTCACAATCCTTGTGGACAGGCTGAGCTGTAGGGAGGAATTGCTAACAATATGAGGTTACGGCCTGAATTACCAAGTAGGGGTAGTGTGGTAATACTCGAGCTACTGTACATTAATGAGTTTATCTATATTTACTCAACATTACCACACTACCCCTACGTGGTAATTCAGTAATTTAAGCTGTAGAGTTCTGTCCTCAGTTCTCA
This sequence comes from Ameiurus melas, assembly GCA_012411365.1. Lineage (NCBI taxonomy): Eukaryota > Metazoa > Chordata > Actinopteri > Siluriformes > Ictaluridae > Ameiurus > Ameiurus melas. The sequence goes on from JAAGNN010000033.1 coordinate 272,438, forward strand.
GCTCAAACTCCTCCAGACTGAGAGAACTGGACCTGAGTTACAATAAACTGCAGGATTCAGGAGTGAAGCTGCTCTCTGCTGGACTGGAGAATCCACAATGTACACTGGAGACACTGAGGTATACACACACACACACACACACACACACACACCCACAACAGTAATAATAATACTAATTATAATACAAATAAATGAAAAAATGGCACTGAATGTTCACCCCCCACACGATTAATCGATTATAACAATAAATAATAATAATAATAAAAAAATAATAATTGACCAACAAATCGATTGTGAAAATAATCGTTAGTTGCAGCTGTGTGCTTAACTGCTGGTGAGCAGGGGGATGGGAAAGGGGCGGGGTTTGAGCTCACTGCTGGGCAAACACTTCACACCTCTCCACGAAAACATTGAGACAGAGATAAATCAGAGAGCAGGACTAAAGCTTTTTTGATAGTAAAACACCGCATACAACTGCCACAATAAAATTATAACATTTAACCCAAGATCGGACTTGTATAAATGTTTACTACCTTACATTACCTACATAGACGGAAATCCTGTTCGCTTGCGGTTTTATAAATCATGCACATTTCCATCTGTATAAAGTCCATCAGCTTTATTGAAGAAAACAAACACAAAGTTCCATATTTAATCACAAATGTCCTCTTCAAAATGCATTAAGTGTTTTAATATCCCACACATTCTAAAAAAGCTAATCTGCTTTAGCTATGCTGAACAACCCGCCTCCTAAATTTTAATTGGCCAGTCTATCTTGATTGACACATGGACTAATTGTAGATACTTCTAGCTTTCAAACAAGACCAAACTCGACATGATTGACCAATCAGAGGCTGAGAAAATCAAATGCGTAATCAGCACAACCAAACCTTTTACGCGTGCATCCATTGGTCTTGAGTTGTGTGTCAACGGGTACAGGGCAATCAGCACAGCGCTACAGGGCCGTGCAGAGAAACTATCAGTAAATTGCAGCTCCCTCCAGCGGTCTTCCTGCAAAACTTTATACAACAGGTTTTTGCATGTTTGGCAGTTTTTTTCTGATTGCTAGTTTTCTACTGGTCACTCGTGTGTCTATCATTTGAGCCATTAGGAGAGCAAGTGCTCCTTCACCTGGGGCTCTGGCACTATTTTTAACATTATATTACATTATATAACATAAACATTATATTTTTTAAGTATGTTTCAGACTTTTTTGTGTGTGTGTGAAATTACACATTGTGTAACAGAGTTCTCAGCTCAAACCTCTACTCCAGGATAAAGCATTTTTGGTGAAGAGTTAGAACCAGTCCCACATTTCCAGCAGTTTGGGAGCTGAATCATTAAACTTAAAGTGACAGAGCAGATACAAAGTCAAGAACAGGCACAAGGTCATACACAGGAGAAATCAACACACATAACGCAGTATTTGCTGTACAAAGCAACAGCAATGATCTGCCTGACGATCCAGGACCTGAGACTGAATGATCAGGAGACTGACGAGGCTTAACCCTCTTACCTCGTATGGCTGAAAAACCGGCTTGCCCGTCTTTGATCTATTCCCGTAAGGCCAATATACCGGCTTGGTCGTCTATGCCAAATCCCCGTATGGCCAATACTGCGGATTTACAGTGTAAACATTATCCCCGTAAGGCTGGTATACCAGCATTACTCTGCTATGATTCCTTAATTATTTCATTATTATTTTTTGACCCGAAAGGTTGATGACGTCATGTCGTCACGACGTGATTATGTTATTATGCCGTCATTACGATGAAGCTGATCCAAGATTGAATATTGGTGTAATAGTAGAAGTGAACTAAAAATACCAAAGCAAAAAACTAATCGTGTTCCAGCTAAAGTTACAACTACAGTGAACATGGGTACATCTAAAACAGTGAAAAAAAAGAAAACATACACAGTTACACAAGCGAGAGCGAGGATTCTAGATAGTGTCTGCAGTGAAAGTTCAAGCGATGTTGAAACCGAAACCGAAACTGATAGTGACCCAAATTCTCCTGATTCAGAACCTGATCCGTCTTCATTTTCAGCATCAACCAGTGCGACTGACACTGCAGGGGTTTGGAGGCATAATGTGACAGTTGCTGTGCACTCGTTAAAACACTACCGGTTGGTCTGATTATCACCTGAAACTACCTGCGTGAAGTTGGCCCCCCCACCAACGCAAAAAGTCAGCAAAATAGTCTCAATCGTTTGTGCTTCGTTTGTGCTGGTTTGTGCCGTTAAAAGTTTCGTTTGTGCTGCTTTCGTTTTTAAGATATTAGACATTTAATTATGGCGCGGTGACGTCACCAGCCCCCCACATGCTCCAAATTAACCCAAAATAGTCTCAATCGTTTGTGCTTCGTTTGTGCTGGTTTGTGCCGTTAAAATTTTCGTTTGTGCTGCTTTCGTTTTTAAGATATTAGACATTTAATTGTGGCGCGGTGACGTCACCAGCCCCCCACATGCTCCAAGTTCATTCAAAATAGTCTCAATCGTTTGTGCTTCGTTTGTGCCGGTTTATGCTGATAAAAGTTTCGTTTGTGCTGGTTCGGTTCCGGAGATATTAAAATAATATTTATAGGTCATTCTGGGGTCACCCAGCCCCCCCACCTGCTCCGAATTCACCCCAAATAGTCTCAATCGTTTGTGCTGCTTTCGATTTTAATATATTAGGGATTAAGTTCTGAGATGACGTCACCAGCCCCACACATGCTCCAAATTGACCCGTAATGGTCTAAATCGCTTGTGCTGATTTTTGCCGACTGTCTTTTTTATTTTAACAATACAGTTGAAGTAAAAAGGTAAAATCCGAACGACAAATCACATTAAATAGTCGCATTCACGTAATTGTTACCTAACCACTGTGCGTTTTCAACTTTTAAGAGACACAGCGGATCACAGGATGTGTGAAATGTAACACCGAACTCCAAGATAAGTGTTTTTTACTTGTTTCTGTATATGTTGTTATGAGAATAACAATTCGTAATATTAACATTGTCATAAATAAATAAATACACGTACCATAATCTGTTTGCTGTAGCTCTGTTTATACATACATGGGCCGTGTGTATATATGTTTGTATGAATGTGTGTGTGTGTGTGTATGTGTGTGTGTGTATATGTATATATTAGTGTGTGTATCTGTCTGTGGAAATTTAATGACTTAAATGACTCAATAAATTAAGATTTAAGGCAAAATGATTTTACTTGTGAAACTGAATTACTGTGAACTATCAAACATCCTTTGAAGCAAATAATGTACCTTTAAAAACTTAAACACTTAGAACAAAAATACTTGAATTTATGAAAATATTTCAATTTAAACAGTGCAATCAGTCTTTTGTGTATAACACAGCATGTGGGCATATTTTGTTTTTTTTTCAGACATTCCTGTCACTCCACTTCTCAGGTCATCATACATCTCCCAGACACATGGAGACCTCCTGCAGTAGGCCACATAATGTCCAAGAGCATCCCGCGTTAAACCTCCTCTGAAAGCAATGACTGCCCTTAAAGTAAATCTCTCCTCCTTGGATCATCAGATTTAACGGGACACTTGAACTCTCACCCCCCCCCAGAACTCCCCGAGTATAAGAAGATATGGCCAGACATGCCATTTGGTCTCTGTAGTTTCCTCACCACTGAGCCAGTTGCATCAAAACTCACAGTGGGGTTAGTAGACTTCTTTGATAATGACTTGTACATACTACATTTGTGTTTGACTCCAGTAGTGACAGAAGAACTTGTCTAGTCCAATGTCTTTAATGCTACCACTGTGAGGTGAACTATATTTTAACATCTGCAGTGACAATATAGGATCCTTGTCACCTAATTCTAAGTCATTTCTCTCTTGCTTTGCTTGCTGTAGGGTGCCCAAATTAGGAAGATGGCTTGGCTCAGGATCTCCAAAATCCATCAGCTTTGTTGCCTCTGATGCCCTCCATACATGGGGTTCCATTCTACCCTCACACAGTTCTTTCGCTATATGCACGCCGCAAGTTACCAGACATCGGACGCTTTGAACATCCAGTGTGCAGGGAGTCATCAGTGTTTTTAAGTAAACACTTGAGCACCATTGGGCTGTTCATTTCAGGCTCTCTGTCACATTTTATGTGAATGTGGCCATGACATTCCTTACAGTTGCCTCTGATTTCTAGGAATTTCTCTGTTACTGATGGATAGACCTTGGCTCCTTTTTAAAAACAAATGTACAGGGGCTCTTCACTTCTTCCCAAATGTGGTGATTTAGTACATGTGTCCAGATGCCAGGCTTCAAAATAGTGTATTCCCTTTTTTGTGTTTTAGAGAACTTGTTTTTATATTGAACTGTTTCAGGCATGAATTCAATCCATGTCTGAAATGGAAGTTGAAGACCAAAAGTCCAGCAATCTTTTGGTCTTGGGGAAAAGGACCCTGGCTCAAAATCAGTGTCATCACTACTCGCCACTTGTTGCATCATCACCTTTTAAAATCAAACCCCTAAAGCAGTCCAGATGTTGTGTCTGTTCAATTTAACAAAGGTATATAGAGCCTTTGCAGTGATCCTGTTTTCTAGCTGCTCACTAGCTCTGTCCAGATGCTCTGATTAGGAGTAGCTATGTTGCCATTTTGGACTATGGCCTCTTTTGGTGAACAGAGGACTGTGAAAAATGGCACCCCTGTCCGACCGCGCTTCTTTTCGGCATCTGGCATAAGGAACATAATTACCCACTGAAATAATCCTGGTCATACACTGCAAACTTGTTTTTGTGTATTACTGTATTTGCCAGCAATACAAGGAAAATATATATTATTACTATAAGGATTAATATATTTATACTAGGACCAATATGGTAATGTTGACCCTTGGATGCACAACCTTTTTAAAAAACTAACATGGGTACACGTGCAGCTGTAATTAGCATTGCATAGCTCCATTAACCATACTAGTATTAACAATGAGTTTTCTGTTCAAGAAATTCAACATTGACAATCTTAGCTCTTTGAAAGTTGTACCATTATGATTAAAGTTAACTAATAATATTGTAACTGATAGTGTTAAAAATGGGTACTTACATTGGCCAGACTTTTTATTTAGTAACTGTCGACTTTTCCTATACTAACAACATTAATTCCCACAAGAGCACCGTGAACAGAAGTGTTACACGTAGTGGGGTTGGGAGTGAAGTGTAACAGATTATTCTCCTTGTAAATAAATGAAAAGTTCAATCATAAGAGACAAGTGAATGAAGTAAAGAAAATTGTTTATTGAACAAATGATGATATGATTTCTCTTTTAATATCTCCTGAACGCCGGCACGCGCAAACGAAACTTTTATCAGCACAAACCAGCACAAGCCAGCAACGCTTAAGTTGAGTATTTGGGGGAAATTCGAGACAGGTGGGGGGCTGGGTGACCCCAGAATGACCTATATATATTTTTTTAATATCTCCGGAACCGAACCAGCACAAAACAAACTTTTATCAGCACAAACCCGCACAAACGAATTGAGACTATTTTGGGTTAATTTGGAGCATGTGGGGGCTGGTGACGTCACGCGCCATAATTAAATGTCTAATATCTTAAAACGAAAGCAGCACAAACGAAACTTTTAACGCACAAACCGGCACAAACGAAGCACAAAGCGATTGAGACTATTTTGAATGAACTTGGAGCATGTGGGGGGCTGGTGACGTCACCGCGCCATAATTAAATGTCTAATATCTTAAAAACGAAAGCACAAAACGAAACTTTAACGGCACAAACCAGCACAAACGAAGCACAAACGATTGAGACTATTTTGGGTTAATTTGGAGCATGTGGGGCGGGGCGGCGGGGGCGCCGCCACCATATAACGCCATAACAACAATTAAACGCTAATATCTTAAAACAAAAGCAGCACAAACGAAACTTTTAATGGCACAAACCAGCACAAACGAACGCACAAACGATCAAGACCATTTCGGGTGAATTTGGAGCATGTGGAGGGGCTGGGTGACCCCAGAATGACCTTTGAATATTCCTTTAATATCCCGAACGAAGCAGCAAGCACGAAAATTTTAACGGCACAAACCAGCACAAACAAAACACAAAAAAAAAAAAAAACCACACAAACCAAAAAAAAAAAAAGAGGATTTTGCGTTGGTGGGGGGCCAACTTCACGCAGGTCCAGAAACTTCACTTTTGGCACTAAAATGCATTTTATTTATTCATTATTTACTTGAATTTATTCAAAGGTAGCGACCACGCTGATGCCCATATGGCACTTCAAAATGATTCTAGGGATTTTAGCTAGCATTTTTCATAATTTCTCTAGTTAAGAATTGTGCTCTAAGTTTAGTAAAAACACTGAACTGCTTCATTGTCAAAGTAAGATTACACAAATACATTATAAGTTGTTTCAAAGCCTGAAAATGTTAAAACTAAAATGTTGATTTTGGCCCAGGAACTCAGGGTTGGCATGCTGTTTCTCTGGGGAATATAGGGTTATGGGAAAGAATACTTTGGGAACTTACGGATAAGAGGGTTAAGTACACGTCCGGAAATGTACAGCCAACTAATCCCAGGTGGGAGCAGGCATGTTAATGGTAAATGGTGTGCACTTATATAGCGCTTTTTTAACCTCAGTGGTTCCAAAGCGCTTTACACTGTTTCACATTTATGAGCCTTGTGCCAAAGACTAGATGTGAAAATACAGTGGACAATTTCCCTTGCAACCTGCCAACCTTTGCTGTGTCATAACAGTGTCTTTGTGAACCCATGATGATTCAGAAAAGTGCCTATGCAACAGTGTGTGATTAGCATGCATGGAGGCACTGGTTCTGTACATAGTGTTACATGAAATAACACCAGAAATAACACAAATCAATACCCTCATGCACATCTCTCTAAATATCTTGTCCATGTCAAGTCCATGTCAAGGAAGCAGGAGACTATGTTAAACTCTGATATCGCGTGATCTGCATCACCTACACAGCGGCATCTTTTTTACTCTTCTTTTATTTTTATTTTTATTTTTTGCACTCGGCCCTCCAGCGCTTCTGTATTCGGATTTTTATTGAAGATATTGTCATTGTTTTACTTTGCCTAGATTTTGTGGACTTACTCCTCTTTAATTTACTTCTGTATTCATGTAATTTTGTTGTTTAGTTCAGCTTACTCTCCGAGTTGTTTTCACATTGTGGACAACTTTTAGTTATTGTAGGATACACTGCTGTCTCATTTGTTTTATGGAGACTTTGGGTGTGGGAGTTTGGGGGATTGTGAGAGTAAACAAAACATGCCAATGCTTTGAAGGATGTGAATTAGAACAGAGTAATGTTATTCAATTGCAAATCTGTTTTTAGAGGATTTAAACCTAACATGGTGAACATATTATAATATATAATTCAAGCAATTTTACTGGGGATATCTCATTCAGTGTAGCAAGTAATTATCTGGAAAGACCTTTGTAATATCACAGTCTAAAACTGGATTTAAAGAGAAGCAAATCAGGAAATGAATCACATGAATATGAAACACATGTAAATGAATCATATGAAAATTAATAAATAAATTAAAAGCTAACAAATGGCAAAAAAATAAATAAATAAATAATATATATATATATATATATATATACAGTGCCTTGCGAAAGTATTCGGCCCCCTTGAACTTTTCAACCCTTTGCCACATTTCAGGCTTCAAACATAAAGATATAAAATTTTTATTTTTTGTGAAGAACATTCTATGAACATTCTAACATTCTCACATTTTTTGACTTGGCCATTTTAACACCTGGATACGTTTATTTGTGAAACATTCCTTTGTAGATTTTGCTGTATGTTTGGGATCATTGTCTTGTTGGAAGATAAATCTCCGTCCCAGTTTCAGGTCTTTTGCAGACTCCAACAGGTTTTCATCCAGAATGGTCCTGTATTTGGCTGCATCCATCTTCCCCTCAATTTTAACCATCTTCCCTGTCCCCGCTGCAGAAAAGCAGGCCCAAACCATGATGCTGCCACCACCATGTTTGACAGTGGGGATGGTGTGTTGAGGGTGATGAGCTGTGTTGCTTTTACGCCAAACATATCATTTTGCATTGTGGGCAAAAAGGTTCGATTTTGGTTTCATCTGACCAGAGCACCGTCTTCCACATGTTTGGTGTGTCTCCCAGGGGGGTGGCTTGTGGCAAACTTTAGACGAGACTTTTTATGAATATCTTTGAGAAATGGCTTTCTTCTTGTCACTCTTCCATACAGGCCAGATTTGTGCGTGGTGTTTACCATTGTTTGTTTGTCTAGGACAAACTCTCCCACCTCAGCTGCAGTTCTCTGCAGTTCATCCAGAGTGATCATGGGCCTCTTGGCTGCATCTCTGATCAGTCTTCTCCTTGTCTGAGCTGAAAGTTTAGAGGGATGGCCAGGTCTTGGTAGATTTGCAGTGGTCTGATTCTCGTTCCATTTCAAAATGATTGCTTGCACAGTGCTCCTTGGGATGTTTAAAGCTTGGGAAATCTTTTTGTATCCAAATCCGGCTTTAAACTTCCCCACAACAGTATTACGGACCTGCCTGGTGTGTTCCTTGGTCTTCATGATGCTCTCTGCACTTTCAACAGAACCCTGAGACTATCACAGAGCAGGTGCATTTATACAGAGACTAGATTACACACAGGTGGATTCTATTCATCTACCACTTTTCAGTTTTTTATTTGCTAAAAAAGTTTAAAATATCCAATAGATTACGTTCCACTTCACAATTGTGTCCCACTTGTTGGTGATTCTTCACAAAAAATAAAAATTTTATATATTTATGTTTGAAGCCTGAAATGTGGCAAAAGGTTGAAAAGTTCAAGGGGGCCGAATGTGTTTTGCCAAACGAGTTGCCAAACATCAGCCTTGAAACCTTAATGACTTGGAGAAGATCTGCAAAGACGAGTGGAACAAAATCCCTCCTGAGATGTGTGCAAACCTGGTGGCCAACTACAAGAAACGTCTGACCTCTGTGCTTGCCAACAAGGGTTTTGCCACCAAGTACTAAGTCATGTTTTGCAGAGGGGTCAAATACATATTTCCCTCACTGTATGTGTGTGTTGCAGATCTTCTCCAAGTCATTAAGGTTTCAAGGCTGATGTTTGGCAACTCGAACCTTCAGCTCCCTCCATAGATTTTCTATGGGATTAAGGTTTGGAGACTGGCTAGGCCACTCCAGGACCTTAATGTGCTTCTTCTTGAGCCGCTCTTTTGTTGCCTTGGCCGTGTGTTTTGGGTCATTGTCATGCTGGAATACCCATCCATGTCCCATTTTCAATACCCTGGCTGAGGGAAGGAGGTTCTCACCCAAGATTTGACGGTATTTGGCCCCGTCCATTGTCCCTTTGATGCGGTGAAGTTGTCCTGTCCCCTTAGCAAAAAAACACCCCCAAAGCATAATGTTTCCACCTCCATGTTTGATGGTGGGGATGGTGTTTTTTGACCCCCCCCCCCCCCCCCACCAACCATAGGTTTCTCCTTTTCTTCGAAGTTGAGTTGATGCCAAAGAGCTCCATTTTGGTCTCATCTGATCACAACACTTAAATCACCCAGTTGTGTCTCTGAATCATTCAGATGTTCATTGGCAAACTTCAGACGGGCATGTATATGTGCTTTCTTGAGCAGAGGGACCTTGCAGGCACTGCAGGATTGCAGTCCTTCACGGTGTAGTGTGTTACCGATTGTTTTGTTGGTGACTACAGTCCCAGCTGCCTTGAGATCATTGACAAGATACTCCTGTGTAGTTCTGGGCTGATTCCTCACTGTTCTCATGATCATTGCAACTCCACGAGGTGAGATCTTGCATGGAGCCCCAGGCCGAGGGAGATTGACAGTTCTTTTGTATTTTTTCTTTTGCGTATTTTCACACCATAACATTTATTCACACCAACTGTAACCGACACCTTCTCACCAAGCTGCTTGGCAATGATCTTGTAGCCCATTCCAGACTTGTGTAGGTCTACAATCTTGTCCCTGACATCCTTGGAGAGCTCTTCGGTCTTGGCCATGGTGGACAGTTTGGAATCTGATTGATTGATTGCTTCTGTGGACAGGTGTCTTTTTATACAGGTAAGAAGCTGAGATTAGGAGCACTCCCTTTAAGAGTGTGCTCATAATCTCAGCCCGTTACCTGTATAAAAGACACCTGGGAACCAGAAATGTTTCTGATTGAGAGGGGGTCAAATACTTATTTCCCTCATTAAAATGCAAATCAATTTCAACTACTTCAGCATCCACCAACCACCTCACAGCCCCTCGTGGTAGAGCTCCAGATGGACCTAAAGCTAAACTTAACACATATGATGGTAAAGATGACTGGGACTCCTTCATCATTCCTTTTGCGCGAAGTGCTGTCATTTACAGATGAGGTACAGTGGAGAGAGGGGAAAAACTCCATGAATGTCTACAGGGAGCTGCTGTCTCTCTGCTGCATCTCCCAGACATTGAGCAGTGAGTAGAATATGGTCACGGCGTACATGATGAGCAAAAAGATTGTCTTCTCGTTTGGACGTGAGACAAAACAATCCACGACATGAGGGCACGGTTTGCTCGAGCACACATAACGAGCTGGGACAGCGAAAAGCATGTACCAATTAGGAACCAATTAGGAAGCATATTTCTATATTCTATATTTCTATAAGCGGACCGAACGACGAGCTGGACAATGCTCTCATCAGTCCATCTTGCTGGATTCGCTGCCGGCCGTCGTGTCATGCTTTCGTACCACTTCCCGTCGCACCCTAAGGTGTGCTGTAGCTCTGGCTTTCCTCCAACCGTGCGTTCTTGTTGGTGGTGTAGCCGAGGTACACCAGAGAGGGCGTGGCAGCCAGAATGATCTGGAATACCCAGAAGCGGATGGGCAAGAGTGGCACGAAGGTGTCGTAGCACATGTTCTTGCAGCCCGGCTGGCCTGAGTTGCACAAAAACTTGCTCTGCTCATTGTCATAGATGGACTCGCACCCACGTTTTGTATTATGACTATGTGTTGTGTGTTTTGGTTAAATCCGTCTGACACCTGGACCAGTAGAAACTGTCCATGCACGGCTTCTTATCAATGTATATAAATACTTCTGTTTTGAATTAATAAATGGAACGTCTATGTGAGCATGCAGGTGTCAGTGTGTGTTCACTTGGGCTTCCCAGATCAAACGCTCTGAGGAAAACCACAGTTTCTAGCTCATAGAAACCATAACTAAAAGTAAATAGACGTAAAGTAAATAAATGTGGAATGGTAAAATAGGCTAAAGAAAGCATGATGGAGACATTTTCTTGGTACAATTTATCAGTGTACATCAGCTCTCATGTGCAGCCACCAGTACTTAGTTTGCAGAAGGTGAAAGGTACGTCTGATACCTGTGTGACCTGTGGCTATGGAAGTGTGAGCCCATGTGATAAGCATTGTTCAGAAGTTAGCTGGCACAAACATTCTGTTTGGGAGCAAGCAATGGGAAATTTGTGCAGCAGTAGGCAAGCAATGGCTTGATCAACCTCTCAGTCCATGCCCACCCCACAAAAAGGATGGTGGGAGGATAGGCTCTTTGTGCCCCCCCCCGTTTTTTTGAGCTTTTCTACATTTGAGAGCACATGTCTGCTTTAATATTTCTGGAGACAGGTTAGTAGGGTAGGATGAACTGGAACCTGGCAAAGAAGAGGGACCAGCAAGCTTGACGGGGATTTAGAAGTTTAGCAGTTCAGAGGTACTCCATGTTTTCGTGTTCTATGAAAATGACAAACAGTTGGTCAACTCCCTTCAGCCAGAAGAAATTTGAATGTTACTCAAATGATGCCATGAATAATTTGAAAAGTAATTTGCCTGCCGAAACAAATCCAATCCCGGGAAATTGTATAATGTTTTCCTAAAGTCACCTAAAATTATTTTATATATTGTATCAGAAATTGCTCAATGTGGCAGTTACACAAAATAGTATAATACCTCAGAAAAAGGCAGAGAATTTTCTATACGTTTATTTATGTGTTTCTAAAAAACCTTTTCCTATGTAGAAAACCTAATTCTCTTTAACTATGTCGAATGTCTCTAACGGGCCTATTGTTCCACAATGCAGAAGACGTTGACAAAATCACAGACCCATGCATGGAATTTGTAGATTAAGGTTGGATTATTAGAAGACATTTTGAGCACATAAAATATTTTGACCAATGTGGATATCCGATATCTGGATATTATATTTGGTGTTTATTTTTAATGAAACACTTAAATACTGCAAAAATCTAGTCTTGCTTCACTGACTTGTTTTATTTCACAAACCCCAAGCATGTCTGTATCTTTACACACACACACACAAACACACACACACACACACACACACACACACACAAATACACACACACACACAAACACACACACACACAAAAACAACCCCCCCCCACACTACTGCCCCTCACCCTCCTGTCTCCTGTTTGAATAAGTGTGCAGACTGTAGCTGAATTAAAAAGATGGAATTATTGGTGTTTAATGATGAACACATTGTGTAACAGTGCTGAGACAGCAGAGTATTAATTATTGCTGATATTTCTGTTCTAATTAAAGAATGATGGAGGGAAAGAGATCAGACTCACCAGAGCCCAGCTGTGCGTCCATGAAGAGTGACGCGTCAATGGATATTCCAATTAACTTCAGACACGGAGCCAGTTCCCCTGATGTGAGGTCAGTACAGTGAGGTGTTTTACAGCAGTGTTCCACCTGATCAAACTCACTGGTCTCATTATGAAGCCCTTCATGATCTTTATCATGTGTTGAAGCAGTAAAACACTAAAGTGTGCAGTGCTGCAGCTCTCGGACTGACAGTGAGGAAAACTGCTTTAAGAGTTCAGTTCAGCCTGCAGTCCCTGGGCTGGAGGGTCTGTGGTGCTACACAACAACATTTACACCTGGGACATTAATGACTAGATCACTATTTTATTCATAAACATGTTAGTGTCAATGAAGAAACCCTGAAATCAGTGTATTGTGTTAAGAGGATAGTGTTAAATATCTTTCTCTGTATGTACAATGAGGGAAAAAAGTATTTGATCCCATGCTGATTTTGTACGTTTGCACACTAACAAAGAAATGATCAGTCTATAATTTTAATGGTAGATTTATTTGAACAGTGAGAGACAGAATAACAACAACAAAATCCAGAAAAACGCATGTCAAAAATGTTATAGATTGATTTGCATTTTAATGAGGGAAATATGTATTTGACCACCGCATCAAAAGAACGATGGACGGGGCCATGTATCGTCAAATCTTGGGTGAGAACCTCCTTCCCTCAGCCAGGGTATTGAAAATTAAAAGTAATTAATAAGTCATTACCAAGTACTAAGTCATGTTTTGCAGAGGGGTCAAATACTTATTTCCCTCATTAAAATGCTAATCAATTCATAAAATTTTTGACATGTGTTTTTCTGAATTTTCTTGTTGTTATTCTGTCTCTCACTGTTCAGATAAACCTACCATAAAAATTATAGACTGATCATTTATTTGTCAGTGGGTAAACGTACAAAATCAGCAGGGAATCAAATACGTTTTTCCCTCCCTGTATTAGTATGTTGTACATTAGCTATGAATACATATAGTCTATATTACATCGTGTTTTATCTGTTCACAGACCACAAAAAAGAAATCAAACATCAGCAGAAATCAGCTGGACTCCATATTCAAGGTTTGTGTGTCTTTTTAATGTGTGTAACTTGTGTGAGAGTAGGTTGCAGGTTTTAATTTAAGATAATGACAGTTCACAGGTTTATCGATGTGCAGCAGCATTATGGGTAATCAGACAGAATTTCAGTTGTAACTGTGGTAATAGAAAGAGATCTTTCTTCTTTTCATAAAATAAAAGCATCTCTCAGTGTGTAACATTATAATATTTAGAAGTGTTCCTGTGTGTTTCTAACCAAGAGCTGGAACACAAAGTCATCACTCTGATAAAGAATGAGCTGAAGAGGTTTAGGAAGCTCCTGAGTCCAGATTACCCAGCATGCACTGAGAGGGAGGTGGAGGATGAGGAGGATCTGTGCAGTGTTAGAGAGGGAGCGCTGAAGATCACACTGCATGTCCTGAAGAACATGAACCTCACAGATCTCGCTAACACACTGCACAAAAGTAAGAGTTTTGAGTCATGGCTTTATTCCATCAGGTTCACTTTAGAGAGAGGAAATAGTTTTAGATATGAACACTTTTAGTTTGAAGTTTGAGTTTAGTATCATGTACATCTGGTGCTTTTCTGTTCTGTTCGTGGTCCAGTTGGAGTTACTCTGTAAAATGGTCCTTTGTTCTTTCAATAATATTATATTTACATAATCAATAATACAGAAAATTTGTGCTCAGTGATTTTGCATTAAAACATGTTATTACCTTGTTTATTAGAGTCTTTGGCCTCTGTGTATCAGACAGAGCTGAAATCCGACCTGAGAGAGAACTTTATAAGAATTAATGAAGGAATCTCACAGCATGGAAGCTCAGCACTTCTGGATGAGATCTATACAGAGCTCTACATCATGGAGGGTTGGAGTGGAGACGTCAATAATGAACATGAGGTGAGACAGATTGAAACAGCGTCCAGGAAACCAGCAACACAGGAGACACCCATCAAATGTAACAAGCTCTTTAAAGACAAGTCCATCAGAAGAGTGCTGACTAAAGGAGTTGCTGGAATTGGAATAACAGTCTCTGTGCAGAAGTTCATTCTGGACTGGGCTGAAGGAAAAGCAAATCAGGACATCACCTTCATGTGTCCACTTCCCTTTAGAGAGCTGAATCTGACGAAGCAGAAAAATCTCAGTCTGATGGAGCTTCTTCATCACTTTTTCCTAGAAATGAGAAAACTAGAATTACTAGACTCCTACACAGTGGTGTTGATCTTTGATGGTCTGGATGAGTGTCGACTTCCTCTAAATTTCCAGAAGATTGAGAGATTGTGTGATGTGTCAGAGTCAGCTTCAGTGGATGTGCTGCTGACAAACCTCATAAAGGGGAATCTGCTTCCCTCTGCTCTCCTCCCTCTGGATAACCTCTCGACCAGGAGCAGCCAATCGATCCCTCCTGAGTGTGTAGACCAGGTAACAGAGGTACGAGGCTTCAGTGATCCTCAGAAAGATGAGTACTTCAGGAAGAGGATCAGTGATCAGAGCCTGGCCAATAAAATCATCACACGCATGAAGTCTTCAAGAAGCCTCTACATCATGTGCCACATCCCAGTCTTCTGCTGGATCTCAGCCACTGTTCTAGAGAGAATGTTGGGTGAGTCAGAGAGTGGAGAGGTCCCCAAGACTCTCACTCAAATGTTCACACACTTCCTGATCTTTCAGATCGAACACAAGGACCTAAAGTACCATCAGAAATGTGACCCTGATCCTCAGCAGACCAGAGAGAGTATCATGGCACTGGGGAAACTGACTTTCCAACAGCTAGAGAAAGGAAACCTGATCTTCTATGAGGAAGAGAGAGAGTGTGGCATTGATGTTGGAGAAGTTGCAGTGTACTCAGAAGTGTGTACCCAAATCTTCAGAGAGGAGTTTGGGCTTCACCTGGGGAATGTGTTCAGCTTTGTACATCTGAGTGTTCAAGAGTTTCTGGCTGCTTTATACGCATTTCTCTCCTTCATCAGCAGAAATGTAACAGAACAACAAACCACTGATCTGTCTGATCTTTTCAGTAAGTCAAACATGTCTGATTTTCTCAGAAGTGCAGTGGACAAGGCCTTACAGAGTGAGAATGGACACCTGGACCTGTTCCTCCGCTTCCTTCTGGGTCTCTCGTTGGAGTCCAATCAGACTCTCTTATGAGGTTTAATGCCACAGACAGGAAGCAGCTCTCACAGCAAACAGGAAACAGTCGAGTACATCAAGGAGAAGATCAGGGAGAATCCATCTCCAAAGAAATTCATCAATCTGTTCCACTGTCTGAATGAACTGAATGATCATTCTCTAGTGCAGGAAGTACAGACTTACCTGAACAGAGAAGGTGACCGTCGTCTCAGGGGAACCAGACTCTCTCCTGCTCAGTGGTCAGCTCTGGTGTTTGTGTTACTGAACTCAGATCAGGAGCTGGATGAGTTTAATTTGAGGAAATATGACCGATCAGAGGAATGTCTTCTGAAGCTGCTGCCAGTGGTCAAAGCCTCCAGAAAAGCTGAGTGAGTATTTTTATTTAAAATTGTATTACTGCATGGTTTGTTATTTTAATGTAACACTGAACTGCACTGTTTGGATTAATGCTTGTTAATAGTAACTCTAATCATCTTTAAACAAACCTCTGGTACTGTTACAGAAGATTGTTTCACTTTTTACACTAACATGTTACGTCTGCACTGAGATCTGGGCCATATGGACAAAACCTTAGATCACCATTTATTACCTTTTCTCTAAAACTGATGAAAATGATCTCTACAAAATAACTGCATGTATTCATGACTGCTTTTTGATCATTTTGTGAACTAAACACCAGTGAAAGGCACTTTTTCTTTTCTCCTTTTACTTGAAAGAGACATTGAACAGAACTTCACAATTGAGAACAAGAAAAACATAACACTGTCACCATGGGAACAATATGAATACATGTGAAATCGTGTGTGTGTGTGTGTGAGTTAAAGGTACAGGAGCAGTCTGGCTGTGCAGCTACAGTATATTTTTATTTCTTTTAGACATTTTAAAGCTCACCCATCTGATGTTATTTATATTTATGCTATGCTAACATAAAGAGTAAGTTAATATTACCTAGTGCTGGAAAATATGGCCAAAGTGTATGTCACAATATATTTCCTTAATTTTGGTCGATATGATATAACTCCGATATTGACATGAACAATATAAATCCTCAGAAAAACTGCGAAGGACGCCCACAAATTATGTCTGTACCTTCAAACTCCTGTAAAATGAATTTGCCATGTCTATGAAACCTCCTCCTATAAAATTATATAATAATTTCGAAAAAAAAAAACATTGCACAAATAAATTAATATTCACCTTTTATTTGGATTTAACCTTCATTCAAACAAGAAATGTGAAATCACCGTCAATAAACATAAAACTCTCACCTTTGTCATTAATAATATCTTTAACGTTAAACTACAACAGAGACTGATCATTTTATTCTTGTAGATTGAAATAAAAGTGCTTCAGCCAGCATAAAAAAATATGAAAAATGCTCAGAGTTGCTGAAGAAAACAGAAAAAGTATGAGCACATGTTGCTGGGACATGAACATTCGTGGGGATTGATGACATCCTATGACAGGGTCTAAAGCTTTCTTTCAAGAAATACAAGCTGGTCTACATTACCAATCCAGAGGATTTGAGCCTGGGGTCGATGACTGACATTTTCCCGAAGCCCACATTTTCTACCGTACTAAACGGCATCATGTCACTAGACAAAAATTTTGTGACAGCCTTAGTAATGTCTTTATAAAGTTTAGATTTTTTGTCATAAGGCATTTATGCAGTGATCCGCGTTTGCTGCATTGTTTTCTCTTTTGACCCAGCTGGTGAGGATGGGGGTGGCGGTGATATTTCAGAGACAGGTTGGCTTAAACCTTTATGATGCCTCATTTTCTGACTCTCAGAATATTCTATCGGGTGGAACTGCTTCAGATGGTGGAACAGATTTGATTTGATCACATTTTGCAAATGCACTGAAACCTGAAGTTTGTCAGAGCTTAGATAGCCAAACCACTTCCATACCACTGAATTACTCTTTTCTCTCTTATCAACTATTTCGTCTGCTTTCTCTTCACTTGTGGAAGCTCATTCAGTCGCATTTGTATTGTGGTCAGGGGTACTCATTTTGTAGCTAAAACTTGCCATGCTGGAGCTTAGCCTAACACTGCTGAGCACTGGCTGCGTTCCTGTGGTGTACGTCATCACGTAGGTAGCCAACTGTGTTCTGCTCGGCTTGAATACAACGAACTGACGCCTGCGCCATGAACGTCAGTCAGTGACAAATGTTTTAATGTATGTCGAAATATCGGAAATGTGTTTAAAAATCATATCACCGTTATTGAAAAAATGTATATTGCGATATATATTGATAATGAATTATTGTCCAGGCCTAATATTACCTAATATTTCCAAACAAAGCCAAAGCACTTCCTGCTCCTTTTTGTTCAAACAGGAGATTTCTTATTTATTTTATTTATTTTTTAGTTGGAGACCTTTTAACACATATTTAATTGAAAATGGTTTCAAGTTTCAAATATAAAAAAGCATTTGTTCAAACAAAAAAAAACATCTGTTTTCAGTCCTTTAAGGACCATTGTGACAGATAATATTTTTTAATAATAATAATAATAATAATAATAATAATAATAATAATAATAATAGGGCTGATGTGGTGTCCTGTCCTCTGATTTCTGTGTGTGAGAGAAATACACTCACATTTCTGTTAAATGGTAAACTTTAGCTGGAATATGGCTGTGTTTGTGTGTTTGAGGTCAGAGTTATATTTCATAATTTCTCTTCCAGGCTGTGGAGGTGTAATCTGACAGAGGAAAGCTGTAGAGTTCTGTCCTCAGTTCTCAGCTCAAACTCCTCCAGACTGAGAGAACTGGACCTGAGTTACAATAACCTTCAGGATTCAGGAGTGAAACTGCTCTCTGCTGGACTGGAGAATCCACACTGTACACTGGAGATACTGAGGTACACACACACACACACACACACACAGCAGAGTTTTAATAAACACAGCTACATCCAGTTTCCATCTGTGGTGATTGCAATTGTAGTGAGGTGATATATTGTCATTTTTGTATGTGTGAGATGGAGAGTAAATGTTCTGTAGATTTTCTGAAGATTTTGTGTAGTTGATGTTTTCAGAGCTAAAACTGAGTGTTAAGTGTGAGAAGGTTTTTGTTTTACAGCATGTTTAAATGCAGTATTACAGATGAAGGTTATGCTGCTCTGGCTTCAGCTCTGAGGTCAAACTCCTCATCACACCTGAGAGAACTGAATCTGATCGGTAATAATCCAGGAGAGTCAGGAGAGAACATGCTCTCTGATCTACTGAAGGATCCACACTGTAAACTGGAGACATTATAGTGAGTTACTGATTTACTGTCTCTTTACTCTACTCTACTGTATCATACTGAATAATGTGTGTGTGTGTGTGTGTGTTGATGTTTATGCTGATGTTGTGTGTTTACACTGATGCTCTTCTGTCTTTCAGCATTAAGAATAATATACTCACCAAGACCGGCATATGACAGGACTCTCACCTCAAACCTCTTCCCCAGGATAAAGCAGTTTTGGTGAAGAGTTAGAACCTGTCCCACATTTCCAGCAGTTTGGGACCTGAATCATTAAACCTAAAGGGACAGAGCAGATACAAAGTCAAGAACAAGCAGAAGGTCATACAAAGCAGAAATCAACACATGTAAAGAAATATCTGCTATAACACCAAATGTATTTGACCTCCATTGATACCAGTTCCCAAAGGCACTTGGAGACTGTGATCATTCACCGTAGGACGAATTGCCCTGACTCAGTAGCAATACTATCCCCTGAGACTTCAGTGTATTGTAAAAATCATTTTCATGATTGCCGTAAGATTCTGGATGTCTGGCACTCCACTGTGTTTGAGATTGTGGCCTAAATTGATGAAGTGGGAATTCTGTATAAGATCAGACCACATGGAGAAGATGGCCCAATTAAAACTGTCCATTGCTCAGAACTTAAGCCTGTTTTTACCTGGCAACAATATGCCAGGTAAACCAATGGGTCAGGTCTACCGGCCCTTTCCAGCCCCAGGAGTGAGTAGAGCCAAAAGTACATAGAATTGGAGATTATTCACAAGTGGCCATATTCCACATGAGAATGGGTGTAAGGAACTCTGAAGGTCAAGTCCATGTTGATTCTAGTTCTCAGCCCTCAGTGCTTCAGTCTAGTCCAGCAGGGGTACAAAATGATTACTCTCTTATGAGTAAAGGTTCATCTTTAGCGTCTCAACCCCAAGTGACCAGAGCAAGAGTTGAATTTAGAATCTTCTCTAGATCTTCATATAGCTCAGTCACTTGATCAGTCAGGAATGGGTTTAGTTTCTAGGCCATCCTTTAGGCGTTCAACTCATGGGACTCTCAGTGTTCATTGGGATGGTGACCATTGATGGTAGGGGTGAATTTGGCAAAGTTGGTTGGAGGTGCTGTGGCGCATGCCCACTAGAGGGTGCACTGATTCGTTATACACATCACTTCCTGTCTATAGAAATATGTCCAGTGCTTGAATCATTTGCTACACTGTGATTGTTGGTTACTGGAACAACACGTTCTGTTGACAGCAAATGTGTGTTATAAATGTGCCAACGCCATTTATACCTACCTGGACAGGCTATTATTTCAGGGACTTGGTAGCATGTGGTCATAATTTGTCTGCATCGCATAGAGTGTGTGTGGGTGTGTAGATGGAAAAAAAATACCAACAATACAATCAAACCCATATGTGGTTGTTGAATATCCCATTATAGATTTAGTCCCACTTTGCTGTTATAATAACCTCCACTCTTCTAGGTAATCTTTCCACTTAATTTTGGAGCATGGCCTTTGGGATTTATGCATTTCAGCATCCATTTCACCTCCTGAAGAGAAGACTTAAGGGGGAAACAGACAACAAAACAGACAACAATTGCAAGAAGCTGTAGTAAAAGCCTGGAAAAGCATCACAAAAGAAGAGTGTAACAATTTGGTGAGGTCAGTGTTAACCTGGGAAAATCTGAGCTTCTCGTCATCCAAGCCTGTCCCTCAATCAACCAGAACCTCACTTTACAGCTCAGCTCAGTTACACTCATGGCCAGGAACCTTGGGGTAATTCTTGATGATGGCTTGACCTTTACAGACCATATCTCAGCAACTGCAATGTTCTGTAGGTTCATCCTGTACAACATCAAGAAAATCAGACCATACCTCACCAAACAGGCTACACAGATACTAGTCCAGGCTCTTGTTATCTCTAAACTGGACCACTGCAACTAAATGCTTTCAGGCCTCCCAGCCAGCTCCATCAAACCCCTTCAGATGATTCAGAATGCTGCAGCATGCCTCCTCTTCAACCAGCCCAAGACAACCCATGTCACACCACTCTTCATCTCCCTCCACTGGCTTCCTGTAGCTGCCCGCATCAAGTTCAAGGCCTTGATGCTCACCTACAAGTCCTTGTCAGGAACAGCACCCTCCTACCTCAACTCTCTCCTGAAGGCCTACGTTCCCTCTCACAATCTGCGATCGATTAGCGACCGACGTTTAGTAGTTCCCACTCAGTGTGGCGCAAGGTCCCTTTCCAGAACCTTCACGCTTACCGTTCCCCAGTGGTGGAATGCACTTCCAATCTCAATCCGGAGTGCAGAATCTCTCACTATCTTCAAAAAACAGCTAAAGACCCACCTCTTCTGTGAACACCTTACCAACTCATAAAACAAAAAAAAGCCCCACACTTACAGCTCTACTCTGTGCACTTTGCTTCCTCTGGAACTCAATTAATGGATCTTGTATAGTAGCACTACTTGTATTGTTCTCTGCTTGATATATCGCTTTGCTTATTTGTAAGTCACTTTGGATAAAAGCGTCTGCCAAGTGAATAAATGTAACGTAAATGTCAGTGGATTGGAGTGGATTATTTATTGTAAGGAAGGGATATGCAACCAAATAGTGTTTACTTTGATTTCCTTGAAGACTATCTGTTCCAATATTTTTGCTCACCTCAAAATGTTCTAAGTTTAACACATCTAGATGTATATATGAGGAAATTAAAGCTTCAATTTCGATCTGTTCTCTCATTCATCAAACCCAAATTCCTTCAGTGTATAGCAAAAACAAAAGAATTCCAATACTTTTGAAGAGGACTGCATGTATGGCAAGGTTGACTGAACACAGGTGGGGCTGATGGCCACTGATTATGATTAAGACAGTGCTCTCTGCCTCCCTATAGTGATGCAACAAGTTAGTTGTCCACTTACACCACAATCCATTACAAAACTACAGACTCTCATTCCTATTTGGTGTTCAAATCTTCACAAGGAAATGTGCAATGACTTTATACAACTGTGGATTCACCACAAGACATTTATAACATTGCAATGCATTAGCGTCATTAATAAATGACTGGTTAACGCAAACATTACATGGAGCATAATGTTAGCTGGTTTCACGGCACAATGCCAACTGCCTCAAACAAGCATAATATAGGACCGTCTTTCAGGTGCTTCACCAAATTCCAGGTGTTTCCTTGCTTTGTTTGAAATGAATGATAGCATTGGTTGCACACTGGCAACAGATGCTACCTTTCCTCTCGTTTCCTCTCAATGAGTTGGGGCAGAGCTAAACTTGTTAAGCTAATCTAATCTTCTGTAGTTTTTCCGTGTGCTTGTAGGCATTCTTCCTCTTCTTCTTCACCACAAACACTTGCGTGTATTTGCTGCCCCCATCAGGTCTGGAAGAATTGCAACCTCGTTACCTCCATTAGATTATTTTCCAACGCTAGTGCAGAAAAACAAGTACCATCAGATTTTAAGAATGTCTAAGATTTTAAGAATGGTACTGAAGGTACTGTTCGTGACATCCCTACTTCTCACTACTGAGTTTGGGGACACAGTCACAGACACAGTTCAGTGAAAGCTTCTTAGCTTAAGTATGTGTGTGTGTGTGTGTGTGTGTGTATATATATATATATATATATATATATATATATATATATATATATATATATATATATATATATATATATATATATATATTTATATATTATATATTATATATTTATATATGTATCCATCCATCTTCTACCGCTTACTCCTTGTTCAGGGTCACGGGGAACCTGGAGCCTATCCCAGGAAGCATCGGGCACAAAGCGGGGTACACCCTGGACAGGGTGCCAGTCCATCACAGGGCACAATCACATACACACTCACAAACATATATACATCCATCCATCCATCCATCCATCCATCTTCAACCGCTTATTCCTGCTTCAGGGTTGTGGGGAACCTGGAGCCTATCCCAGGAAGCATCGGGCACAAGGCAGGGTACACCCTGGACAGGGTGCCAGTCCATCACAGGGCACAATCACATACACACTCACAAACATATATACATATAAAAAATAAATAAATACACACACACACACACACACACACACACACTCACATGCATTCACAGAAAGGGTTAGATCATTGCTTGATTTAACTATGAACAGAGAGCTTACTGTGTCAGAACAGGGACAGGGACTTCTGTGTACTCAAAAGGTGAACCCAATTGCTGGAGGGATTCTCTAGGGAGGCACCTTAGGGAGTGTGGTTCTTGATGGTACAATTCTTTCTTTCCATGATCCCTGAACTTTGCGGATGATATGGGATGTGGAACTGCCAATCAATCTTCAGATATTTGCAAAGTTTCTGTGTTACCTTAGAAACAAAGGATGTTCCATTATCGCCATCAATAACCTGAGGAATACTGAGGAATATTGCATGATTATTTCTTTGAATACAATTTTAACTCTTCATGCACCATGAAAAACAACATGAAAACGACGAACAAGAACAGATAGACGGATGATGGCAGGGCAAGGCATCCAGCAGGGCAGCATATTAAACCATCGGTGGGCGATGGAAACAACTTTGGCCGCCTGCGTTTGTAAAAAAAACAAAAACAAAAAAAAACTAGAGTTAGAATGAGAAAATTTGAAATGTGTGGACAAACGGCTGGGCGAGCCCTCTCTGGGCAGCCCACTTTGCCAATTCATCAGTGAGTGAATTGCCATGAGCCTTATCTGTATCATGTATCACCTTTAACAATAGCAAGCCTGTCAGGTAAGAGCGAGGCTTCTAAGAGATCAGAAACATGATATATAGGTTTGTCATCAGCGGCACACAAACCATGAGCATGCCATGTCTTTCCAAAATCATGTGTGTCGCCAAAAGCATATACGGATTTTGCTTACAATAAATGGGCCGAGTAGTCTTCAGATTTGCAGTATATGCGGGTAACTGTATATGACCCTCTTTGTTAGAATACTGAGCCCACAATGTTTTAGGGACTGAGGCAAGTGCATCAAGCAGTGGACGCTCGGTGCAGACATACCAGTAATGTTACATATTAAAACCTGACGGGGAAGTAACATGTAGACAGTGCGTTACATGGTCATTTACTGTGCCTATGGTCCTATTTTAGTAATACTGTTCTGTCCTGTGTTAACATATCTGCACGTGGACTTTGTGTAGAATGTGTAGATCATATTTAGATCTGTGTCTCATGTGGTTAGTGTCTTGTTTTATGTAGCACTGTGGTCCTGGAGGTACATTGTTTTATTTCACTGTGTACTGTACCAGCTGTATACGGTGGAAACGATAATAAAACCACTTGAACTTGCACTAGGGAGTGTATTTTTGGACCCCCATCTATTCCCACAGAGTTAATGCTAGAGAATACAATGAAAATCAGGACCGGTTAACTGGGCGTATCTGGTGTGATGTTTAAGTGATTCACTAAAATAACCAGGTTTATCAGTCAAAGTCAGAGAATCACAAATGACTTATTTCCATAACACTAGGCGGTTTCAGGGTATAACATTTACCAACTTGTATGAAGCCAAGCTCGCATGTTTGGCTCTGTTCCAGGACTCGCAGTGGAGCCCTCAAACATTTCTACTTCAGATGCAGACGGACGAGTATGATATGGCGATGGAGTGCTTGGGGAATCGGGGGAGGGACAGCTACGTGCTACATGGTTCATGGTAAGTTTTTGTGAGGTCCGTTGAATTGCCCTTTTCTTTGGAGGATATTCTGTGTCTGAGGTTTAATATCTTCCCCTGCACTTAATGCCCGCTTCATGTATTCGTAATCCCATCTAGGGTTCGCCAAAGTGTCTAAAATGCATAATGACACAGTTAATAATTGAGCTTCATTGAAAGTACGTAAATTTTATTTATATAGCACGTTTCACACAGTAATGAAAGTAAAAATAGAAAACAGAATATAACCAAATAAAAACAATAATAAAAATAGGATTAAAATATGTTTTAAGCCTCTTTTTAAAAGTGGTAACAGAAGGTGCAAGGCGGATGTTCAGTGGCAATTCAGGGACAGGTCTGAAAACTGTGAAGTGAAGGAAGAACAAACAGTAATTACTTTATCAGCAAAAAAAAAAAAAACATTAAAAACTTCACAAAGTTCAGCCGAGGGTTCCCCATGGAACTGGCAACTCGGATTAATAATTGAATTTATTGTGGTGAATAAAATCTTAGGTCTATGACAGTGTGTAGTAATTAAATCAGAGAATACCTAGACCTAGCTGACTTTGCTACATTCTGAAACCTCAACAAATAATTGTAAAAAATCTGAAAGGACACAGTTAAATGATCATGCTTCATCTCCGCTCGGCTTTATGACAAGCCTGTCTGAGAGAATGAGTTTTATCGTCCAGCCAATAAGATTTAAGATTTGGTTGATTCAGTTTAAATGGTACAATGGAATCTAAAATATTAGAGCAAAATGTGTAAAATAAGGCAATCAAATCGTCAGGCCCAGAAGAAGACACTGCAGCACTCAAGATCGATGTTTCAACAGCATTAGCTAGATACATTTCACTAAACTGAGAGGCAGTGAAAGAACTAATAAAACGGGAGTAATATCCTGAAGACCTAGTCACAATGGCAGAGCTGGCAGCAGGGACATTAAAAACAATGGACTTGTGATCTGAGAAGGAAGCATCTTCAATATTAACATCAAAAACAGCGGTTCCATATGATAGACTGAGGTAACGAGATCAGATCCCATGACCGTCGTGTCAAGTAGAGTCAAGTATTGTATGGAGGAAGTGATTGTCTAATTCTCACCTGAACACCAGCACGATTCCCTCTCTTCCTGCGGCGCTTCCTTAGAGGAGGAAAGCAGCAAGGTATCCGGCGAGAGCACTGGACAAAATCACAGATGCGCTCCCATACAGCTCCTGATGTTAAGCAAAGCTTGATGATTGTAGGTTAACACTGAATCTACATGATACCAGTGTGGCATGAGACACAGTAAAGACAGCACAGATGCCAGACGAACAGACAGACCAGATAGAACAAACTGTAATAGACGGGAAAGACAAGAGAGACGACTTGCAGACAGGTACACTGGTGCCATCTTCCATCAAAGGTCAATAAGTACTTTCAGTTAAAGTCTCTCCGATGCCTGCGTTTGTAGAAAACATCACGGATTAAAACGATGTGATATTTTCAACCCACACTTAAAATAACCCACACTCAACCCACACTCAAAATAAAAGATCACTTACCTCCATCCATATGTCCCATTTCTGACACCATTAAACTGTTAAGATTTTGCTGATACCAGCCTAGCTACTATTACCTTCTCAATACCGAGCTTGGGAAGAAATCACACAGACACAGAATTCAGTGAAAGATTCTTAGTTTAATGCTGAGATTATCAGAATACACAATATACAATATACAGAAGATCAGAATATACAGTATTTTATTCAGGCAGTAGACAGGGGAGACGGGAGTCGAATGGGGGCGCTGTTGCAGGGGAAGGGACACAGTTTTGAGACCATGCTCAGCAATTGGAGTGTAGCCCCTTCTTTATTCATCACAATTATTTTCAGTAAAAAAAACGAAGTCTTTGTAATATGCATCTACTGCGATTCCTCCACAGAAGTAAAGGGTCACAACAATATCTCCAGGTAACATGAAGACATAACAACATAAATCTGTCAGAATGGCCCACATAATCTAGGTTTGCCTCTGGGCACATCTGATCCCAATTACCCTTTTACACACACACACACACACACACACACACACACACACACACACACACACACACACACACACCTGTATGTAGATACCGCCTGCTCTTTGTGTAGTATATGTTCAATTACATTCTGTCTATGATGTTAAAAAACAGTTGTATTTGCTGCCTGTTTTCTACTAGTTTTGTTTTTGTGTGTGTATATATATATATATATATATATATATATATATATATATATATATATGTGTGTATGTACATGTATGTGTGTGTGTGTATGTATGTGTATATATGTATGTCGAGCCTGTGTTAAGGTGAGAGCGGGGAGTTGATCAGCTAAATCTTATCTAAGATAAATCCCTAGCCGAAGACGCGACATGTGACACAGCTGCTGTTTTGCTTTACTTAATTTTTCACCTGAATTGGTTTGTTTCAGCAGATTTGTTTTGCTTGACTTACTGTTTTGTTTTATCTCATTGACTTTAGTTTTAGATGTATGTTTGGTTTATGTTCTGGAACCACATGTAGTCTGAGAGAGTGGTAAGTGGTAAATTAAAGTTTTCCAGTTTCAAGCCTGTTTCAGGTTTCTTTTTCCATTTAACCACCTTACTATTGATGGGGTGTATGCTATACCTTATTGTTTCCATGCTATAGTGGATATATATTTCATTTGTACTGTTTACCATAATTCTGGTTCTGCTTAGGTGCTGTTAACTGCCTTTATTTCATGTGGTGCTGTCAGTGGGTACGGGTGATCTATAATATTCATTCTCACTCATTTTTTTTTGTGAAACTTCTGTGTGCTTTTTATTTGGGAGTATTTCCCTGGTTCTTCCCCAGGGTGGTGTAATTGGATTTTCTAAATTTGGGATAACATGTCCCTCCACTTGGGAATGCTACACCTGTAAAAGATGTAATGAGCTATACACTGGAGATACCAAGAGATGACTGGCCATTGGTTTACCCATGCACATGCATAACATCAGAATGAATATTTTTTTCTTTACAGTGGCAAGACAACACTGCTGGCTATAACTTTAATGACATCTCTTTGTGCATCACCAGATGTTGGAATAGGACAATTAAGTAAGAACATTTAAGGAGAAAGAGCTCATCTACAATCTCAGACTTTACAGTGGTGCTTGACAGTGTGTGAACCGTGTAGATTTTCACCCAAATCCTAAAAGTAGATAAAGAGAGCCCAATTAAACAAATGAGGCAAACATATAATACTCGACCATTTATTGATCAAAATGATCCAATATTACATCTCTGTGAGTAGTAGAAGTATGTGAAACTTTGTTTTTAGTATCTGGTGTGACCCTTGTCCACCAAAAACTGCAACTAAATGTTTCTATTAACTGTTGATGTACATTGGCTTGGAGGAATTTTTGTTCATCCCTTGATACACTTCCACAAGCATGTGTTGTGAAAATAAGTTTTTGATAGATCCCTGTTATAGAACTCTGTTCTTTAAATACAAAATTGTGCTCACTCACCTGTTATCCATTTATTAAAAACACCTGACTCAAATTTAATCTTCAAATTAAACTGATAGTCCTAGAGGTTCACATACTTTTGCCACTCATATGTAATATTGGATAATTTTCCTTACTAAATAAGCCTTACTTAATAAATGACAGAGTATAATATTTTCTCAATTATTTGACTGGGTTCTTTTTGTCTACTTTTATGCGTTTGTGTAAAATCAGGTATTTTAGGCCATGTTTGCGCAGAATTATAGAACATTCATAAGGGTTCACAAACTTTCAATCAACACTGTAGATCCCTATGAAATTAATGTAATATATTGGAACAGATCGTAGTCGGGAGGTGGATGCAGGTGCAGATCAGAAATTCTTTATTCCACTTAGACACAAACTTAAAGCAAACGTAGCATAAGGCAATATCCTTCTTGGCATAAACAACCGCTACAAACATTATAACTGATACCATTACCTCAACAAACAATAACGAGCGCCATGCTCAGTAACTCTGCCGTTTAAATAGCCAACATAATCAAACTCAAAATACCAACACCTGTGATAGATCCCCGTGGTTACGCTAGCGCTTCCCCCTTAAACTGTATGCTTAATCTGGAAGCGAGCAAACCACAACAATGTCACGTGACTCGTCCAGGATTGAACCACAGTGCCCTCTGCTGGACATACCGTGACAGAACCCCCCTCCAATGGGGTCCTGGGCCCCTGTTTGAAATGTCTCTCACTGTCACTGGCAACGAGGCAGTCTCCGTTGGTCAGCAGAAGGGTGGGGCCACACCCCCACCGGAACTGAAAGTTGTAACTATAGAAAATATATCAAAATATGTATAAGAAAATAGCTAGGACGTGTGATCAATATGTGCGGCTCACTTCTGGATATGTTAATGACGTGTATTCGGTGTGTGGCCTGCATTTGGAAGAGTTACTTAAGGCATATTCAAATAACTGTATGGGTCAAGAAGCATAATCTGTATGTATAGTCCATAGTTGTAAGAATAATCTAAACTCATTGAACAATGGTTGGTCAAGTGGTATTCTGGATGGATTTGAGTTGGATGAATGCCATGTCTTACTGTGCACCAAAGAAGTTCTTCTGTACCGGCTGGCACCTTTCTACACAGCAATAATTGGGCATTATGCGTTCACCTTTGTGCGACGTCTTCGGCGGCGCAGGACTGCGGGACAGCTTCCTCCGCAGAGACCTCCCTGTAGGTCTCAGGCTGGGGCTCTGCTGTCCTCCTTGCCACCCCCTTCCAAAAAAAAAAAATCTCTGGGACAGCTTCCTCGGCTGTATTGGTAGACTGGGACGTGGGCTGAATTTGGACGTTCGAACATTCATAAGGGTTCACAAACTTTCAAGCAACACTGTAGATCCCCATGAAATTAATGTAATATATTGGAACAGATCGTAGTCGGGAGGTGGATGCAGGTGCTGATCAGAAACTCTTTATTCCACTTAGACACAAAGCTAAAGCAAACGTAGCATCGGGCAATATCCTTCTTGGCATAAACAACCGCTACAAACATTACAACTGATACCATTACCTCAACAAACAATACCGAGCGCCGTGCTCAGTAACTCTGGCATTTAAATAGCCAACATAATCAAACTCAATATACCAACACCTGTGATAGATCCCGTGGTTATGCTAGCGCTTAAACTGCATGCTTAATCCGGAAGCGAGCGAACCACAATAAAATCCAGTTCGCTCGCGATTTTATAAATCATGCACATTTCCTTCGGTATAAAGTCCATCAGCTTTATTGAAGAAACACAAAGTTCCATATTTAATCACAAATGTCCTCTTCAAAATGCATTGAGTTTTTTTAATATCCCACTCCTCTGGAATTTTAATAATTAAAACTGAACTGAGACACATTCTAAAAAAAGCTAATCTACTTTGGCTATGCTGAACAACCCGACTCCTAAATTTTTATCGGGCATTCTAACCTGATTAACACCCACATGGAGCAATTGTAGATACTTGTAGCTTTCAAACAAGCCCAAACTCGACATAATTGACCAATCAGAGGCTGAGAAAATCAAATGCGTAATCAGCACTACCAAACCTTTACACGTACATCCGTTGGTCTTGAGTTGTGTGTCAGCGGGTACAGGGCAATCAGCACAGCGCTACAGGGCCGTGCAGAGAAACTATCAGTAAATGGCAGCTCCCTCTAGCTTTTAATAAATATAGCATATTAATAAATAAATCTGATCGCTAGTTTTCTGCTGGACACTCGTGTGTCTATAATTTGGGCCATTAGGAGAACAAGTGTTCCTTCACCTGGTGCTTTGGCACTATTTTTAATAAATATATTTTATAAGTATGTTTCAGACTTTATTGTGTGTGTGAAATTACACATTGTGTAACAGAGTTCATGCTACTGCCATTTGTTTTCAATTTGGGCCATTTGGAGGTTATTTTGTGCAAATTTTTTTTTTTGCTATTTCTAGAAGTCTGCAATTTTTAAAGGCTTTGTGCCATTTAGAGAGGTTTTGACCTGTGTTTGGATAAAATTACACGTAATGTTAGCGGTTAAAGAAAACTTCCTCATATTTTTGTGTTCATGGACATTGTCCATGTAGATATATCGCTTTGCTTATTTGTAAGTTGCTTTGGATAAAAAGCGTCTGCCAAGTGAATAAATGTATATGTAAATGTACTTGGGGCATCTTTGAGACCAGGAATGAGATTGATATCAATATTTGCTGTGAAGATATAACAATTGTGTTCAAAGTAAATATTTTTTTATAATTAAAAAAAAAAATCTAATATATTGCCCCAGGTAGGCTAGGTAAAAGAAGAAATACCTGCTAATCCTTAATGTCTAAAGTATCTACTTTCATATGAGCCATTAACCACTACTGTGATGTGAGATCACAAAACAAATCAATGCTGAACTCAGGTATGTGTTCATACCTCCCGGTGGAAGGAACGCAAGTGTCGGGGCTTAAGGGGTTAATAACATGCCAATACTAGTTTATTGTTTATACACAGGCTGTTCATTTTATATTTTTATCCTGACATTGGAACCTTGTATTCAGGTAAACACTTTATTTCCCACTTGATGGAAACACCTCATTTCACAATCAGATAAATAAATCTAACACTTCATTTCTCTTCCAGGCTGCGGGAGTGTAATCTGACAGAGGAAAGCTGTAGAGTTCTGTCCTCAGTTCTCAGCTCAAAATCCTGCAGGCTGAGAGAACTGAACCTGAGTCACAATAAACTGCAGGATTCAGGAGTGAAGCTGCTCTCTGCTGGACTGGAGAATCCACACTGTACACTGGAGACACTGAGGTACACACATGAACAACAGTCAATAATAATAATAAAAAACTTTATATAGCACATTTCATATATAAAGTGCAGCTCAAAGTGCTTCTGTGAAGTTTCAGCCCAAAATACCCCACAGATCTTATACCCTGCTATAAATGCCCCTTTTTGGGTGGAAGCAAAAACAGGCCGTTTTGGTGTGCCTCTTTAAATGATCTGCTGCACCCCGCCCCCTTTCCCATCTCTACAGCTACTGGTCTCTCCATGCTCTAAAAACATCGATTTCCAGGATATTGTATATAATTTGAAGCAGTGCGTGGACGTTTTCTACTAGTGCAGGTACCAGACAGATTTAGACAAAACACACAGCACATAGTGATAATACAAATGGGTCGGGTAGTAACCAGGATTGGAATGGCCAATTGGCGTAGAGCTAAAAAGAGCTGTAGTTACAGAATCTTGAACTAAGGTGATACTATGACAAATACAAGGTGCAGAGACCATATCAGCCATGGGGAAGAGAAGCATATGCCCTAAACCCATAAACCCAGTAATGTTCTTCTACTGTGTTTACTCCAAACACCGTAAAAAAGTAAAGCTCAAAAAAAAAGGGGAAACCAACAAAACAAACCACCCATCATTTATCTTATAGGGTTAATCAATTTAGGGGTGTAACGAGTTCATTACAGTGATGGGGAGAAACGAGCACCCATATACACAGATGTCATGTCATCCTTTCCTATAGGATAAAGGGTGGTGATCTCTGATAATTCATAATAAAAACATACAGCGAATTTATTACCCTTAGGTAAACGGACAGATTGATGAAAGGTCAGCGGTATCTGAGGGGTTTTAAAAGATCCTTCCTCTTGACAGGAGTACAGGGGGTCCAGGCAATCAGTAGGCCAATTAGTTTCACGGTCAGCGAGATCATAGGGGAAGCAGGTTCAGTCATAAAATATGGCACTGATGCATTTCACATGGAGACAAAAACAAGTAGATTATATTAGTATTTTAAACATCAGGGCAAGATAAAACAGAGTTGCAGTAAAATCTGGACTTCAGCGTTTTCTATCCAAGGATTTTTATGCCAACTGTCATTTGGTCACACAGCCTTGAGTTGCTAAAAATATTTTCAGAGAAAAATATGAGCCAAAGAACAAGGAAAAAAACACATTGAGTTGTGTTCTTACTTTCTTTCTTCTCCCCAAGGAATAAAAAATGTCACAGTGAAGCCCAATGTACATTTCCCAAAATCATCATCTTTCTGGGACAACGTGTAATAATTTAATCACAGAGATCATTGAGTTTGGCTACTGATGAGCAACACTTAATTCAATCATGGGTAATTTCTTGATTTTAGGAGAATTAAAAGCTATGTTTAAGTATGATCGACACACTGGGCCACAAGAGCTCTGTGGGCATCCCTATTGATTGTGATAATAATAATCCTGCTGTACAGGAGGAGGTAGTGGTGGAAACACATCTGATTGATGGTTTGGTTGGGACCTCACAATCCCCACAGCAGCGGGTATGGGTGGTGGGCCATACATATGAGGAGCGGCTGATATGGATCAGGCTGATATATGGGACATGTTGTGAAGGGAAATATTGCGGGCCACCTCTTAGCATAAAACCATAACCACGGCCACCTTGACCTCTTCCTTTGCCTTGCTGCTGATCTCGTTTTTAAGCGCAACAATCACGAGCCCAGTGGCATTTACCCATTTAACATGTTCCTTTTTTTGGATTATGCACGTTAATTGCCTGAGCACAGAAAGTCAAATCAGCTAGTGAAGCTGGAGCTACACAAAAGCCTCCTTTTACCTTTCGCCTGCCATGCCATGGCAAAATTAGCTGGTTGTAATAGCTTGAGCTGATGATGAGGTAATTCTGCTCAACTAACAGGTGGAGAGTCTGGCCGAATTTCTCGAATTCCCCGAATTTCTCAGTCATCGGTATCTGTATCTCCCGCGGGAGTAGCAGTGGCTAGCGCTAGCGCTGGGAGCGGTTTAGCATGAGATTTATGAGGTGCTCGTTTAGCGGACAAAAGTGTGGGTTTTTGCTTCTGTGTCGGAGCGGCGGCACTGAAATCGCACATAGGCGGAACTTTATTTCTATGTGGTGGAGTGCGAGAAGTTTTATCATTCAAATGGAATGCTTTGAGTAGTTTTTCCTTTAAATTATAATGTTTATTCCAAAATGGAAGTAGGCAGAGCCATTCCATGTAACATTTTGGCAAATATTCATAATCCCAATTCGGATCACCGTCATAAATCATTCGTTTGATCTGAGCAAATACACGCGGCTCAAAGGAGCCACTGATTAAAATGATTTGGAGTTGTGGCGATCATGCCACTGATCAACCGTGTACACAATCTAAATATGGAATCGTGTATATAATCCACCTAATGCGGCGGTTTCCACCCAGTCTCTGGGTGTCATACCAGCTAGTGTAGATGTGGACCCCCCATAGCTTGGAAAACAACATGTACAATAAACAGACTAATGTAACACTCTTGGGTAAACCACACAATTGCAAACTCCAAACTCTACGTAATATACTATAAACACAATTGTTAGGCAGGCATGACGTTACAGAGGATCATAGACCAGAGTGCGGATTATCAGCAGACAGATAATCACTCTTATACTCAAATATAAATTATACCACAATGGTTAGAGATACACCGCACCAGGGAAGAAACAAAAACACTTACCCTGATACAGAGTATGTTACTTCTGACACCAAATTGTTAGATTTTAGGGAAATCTCAGATTAGGTCCGTCAGTCCCCCTCCATGCCTTCTTCAGCCTTTATCTTCTACGTTTAACTCTTAACTCTGGGTTATTTGTGGTTTTCCGCAGAGCGTTCGGGTACTCGGAGAGTCCCAATGAACACACACTGACACATATGCTGTTCACAGCGAGTTCTCAGTTTATTATTGCAAAACAGGAGTTATTTATACACAGAAATACGAAGCAGTGCATAGACGTTTTCTACTTGTGCCGGTACCAGAGAGATTTTGACAAAACACACAGCACATAGTGATAATATAAAATAAGTCATATCATGCTGACACAAAAATACATGTCAGCTATAATAGAGGATAGCAGTATGATCAGCTTATTCAAAGATGTAATTAAGTGAATACATTC